>WAAB01004591.1:24446-51694 GCA_013389865.1 Piaya cayana | reverse complement strand
CCACCACTCTCTGGGCCCGGCCAGCCAACCAGTTTTCCACCCAGGAGAGTGTGCGCCTGTCCAGGCCAGAGGCTGACAGTTTCCATAGCAGAATGCTGTGAGAAACTGTGTCAAAGGCTTTGTTGAAGTCCAGGAAGACCACATCCACAGCCTTTCCCTCATCCAGCAGCTGAGTCGCTTTGTCATAGAAGGCAATCAGGTTAGTTTGGCAGGACCTAATTTGTAATATTAATTTGTAATATGTAATTTGTAATATTAGTGTGTCCCATGGGAAAAAATGGGTAACTGGAAGAACTCTATTATGAAAGGGAGATGCACAGAACATTTTTTCTCTATTTTAATGGTGTCCTGTACTTAATTTCTATGTTGTTATGAAGTTATAAATGCTTAAAACTAAAAACTGAATTTTCATGTCAGGCTGTTGGGCAGAAAAATGTAGTTACTCATAAAAGAATCTTGTTGCATTTTGGTTTATAACAGAAGTATTTGTACTGAAAGTGCTTCACTGATAGATTCAAAAAAGTTACCTTATGAAACTCAGCTCTGAATAACATGGAACAAACCAAAGCATTATTACTGCATCAGAATAAAACTGATTTTGTGCCTTTTAATTTTTTTAATGTGTCAATTTACTGGATTGAAATTATGACTTATTAAACAAAGACAGTAGCTTTATAAGGGACAGGATTGTGAAAGCCAACTGAAATATCATCTAGGAGTTTGTGAAAATTTCAGTTTCAAGGAACAGGTCCTTAACACCATTCATTTGCTAGAGGTGCTGGATTTGAGCTCTGAAAACTGTGGATGAAATTCAGATGTCTTCACCAAGATGTCAGAAATGTAGATATCAAGACTGAGGAAGTCACCCTAGATTCACTTTACAGTCAATTGAGGAAAAATGGGCACCTGCAGAGAGTCATTAATCTCAACCTAAAATAGGCAGGTCAGACAAATTGCCCCCTGAAGATGCTGGTTTCTCTCCACTGACTGTAGAAGAACCTACAGTGACAAACTCAGAATTAAATGTCTAACCTTTTGATGTTTAAAGTTAGGTTAGATGGATCTCACTATGTGTTAATAAGGACAGGCTCTGCCAGCCATACTAGTGTTGAATAACAGCTCCCTCAGGGGTACTCTAGTGGGGCTGTTTCTGGAGGGAATTGAGAAGGTCTGACTGAATTCTGGGGGTCCCCAAGCAGAGTGAGCTCATTTGATTTTAGGTTTTTGTTTCCTTTTCAGATTCATTGATAGTAGCTGATTATTTATAATTGGAAAAAGAAAATTCAGATATTTTTTCTTTACCTGTGGAATCTTGAAAATGAAGGTTTATTTTACTGTGTTGAGCATTACAAGTTGCTGTAGGTCTTTTTTGAAAGCAAATGACTGCCTATTATATGTTGCCCAAATTTTCTTTCCTCATTTGTTGTGTTGCAGAGTATAGTTAGTGTCTGCCCTATTAGTCTGGTAAGCATAGCAGAACTGAGTGGGAGAAGAGGGAGTTTTTAAAAGGTTGTCAAAGTATGACAGTCTTGGGGAATGTCTGTGAAATTGAACTGCTAGTTACCTTCATAGTCAAAATTCTTGCCATATTTCAAAAAACATATCTATTGTTTTAAAAAAGTAAAATTGAGAAGGATGTGAGAATGAATGGTGGTGCTATTTTATGTAATACTTGCTATTAACAAAGTTAACCCAGAAAAGATGTGATGTTATGAAAATATTTAGAGAAAAGTTGTGACTGTGTGTAGTCTACAAACCAGAAAAAAAAAATAATCAGAAGACCTTTACTTAAAAGGGAAGTGGCCTGAGCATTCAGCTGTACTGTGACAGAATATTTTCAACCTTTTAGGTCATGGGAAACTTCATGCTGAACTACTGTAAATAAAAACCAAATTGAATGTAAGAGGAACAGGAGGGCTTTTTGCTTCTATCAGAAATCCCCAGATGTGGCAGGGTGGAAAAAGTCTAGAGAACCTGTCAAGCATATCATAATTAGAACATTTTCGTTAAGGTCACACTGGTTTAGCGAAATTATACCTGAGCTCATGTTTTCAGTTACAGATGGTTCTGAATTTTCTGACAGTCATAGATTGAGCAAATTGGCTCAATGATTCAACATACTTGTAGCCCCCTTTCATCCATGTTTTATTATTTTTTTCCTGTTTTGACAGGATTATCCAAACATCTTGAATATACCAGAAGATTTTGGGTTTTTTTCTCTAAAAGGAAAGGAAGTCCAAGCAGACATTGAGAAAGGAAGCTTAAACTTTTACAGCTTTGGCAAATACAAATTTGGACCTTCATGAACTAAGACCTTTCTTATTTAAACATTGCCCATTATTATTATGGAGTTTTGTATGTGTATGAGTTTATGTTCTTTTAATATACCAAGAAAACAAGAAAAAGATGCATAGAAGGAAGGCTTCATCCTTTGAACTGTATTTGTGCACTAACCTCAACAACTGCAATAGGATCCCTAAACAGACAATATCTGTCCTGATACGCTTGTATCCTTCTCTGAACAATTTGGAAATGAGAGAGTTTTGAGCATGTGCTGAGAGTTCTGTGCGTGTTGCTAATTGATCTTGTGTGTACAGCTGTCTTGACAAAGGAAGTCCCAGACTTCAGTGAGGGAGTCATGCATTAGTAAAAATGCTCAACAGAATCATCTCTGTTGCCGCTTCACCTACATTTACTTTTCAATTAACCCTGTGCTAAGTCCTGAAAAATAATCTTTGAAGACTGTTCCTTACCCCTGTCATCTCTCTGTTTTTGAAAATGAGTGATCACAAAGAGAACTAGAATTCAGCCTCTTCTCTGTAAGAGCCTTAAGAGCAGATAAACACTTGACTTTAATAAAGGTATATTATAATACTGCTGCTATAAGGTGCCTTTTTGACTGCATAAACAGCTGAAATATAATCTGACTCTGTTATTTCTGTTATTGAATCTATTTCATACCATGAAACCGCTTAATTAATGGGGAAATCCTTCATCAGAAATGTGAACAAAACTGAAAAAATTGGAATATATTCATATTTTGAAAGTTACTTCTGTGGTCATTACTATTTGTAATCTGGAGGCAGATAAGACTGTTGAAATAGGAACATGACTTTCAATGCAAGTGAAAACTGAGGAGTGGGATAATTCTTTCAAGAGCAGAGAAAAACATTTTACCTTAATGAAAAATCAGGTACTGTCATCCCTAGATTGGGATGTCTGGCAAGTAATTTTATATATCCACTTTTGACTCTTAACTTGAGGCTAACTTATTTACTTAGAAAATGTTTATATGGAAAAGTATAGTGGAGCCTTCCAGCTACTCTGAATTTCGACATAGTGGAAGTCTTGATGGCCTTCTTCCAGGACTGCCACGATCAGAGAAAGTCTATATTCTGAGTTTTACTGAGCATCTTAGTGAATTCCAAGTGTTATACCTTGAAAAGAGTATGTATTTGCATGGGGTTTAAGATGTCTTTCAGTGTCTGATATCCAGTGAAATGTCTCAGGCTGTTGAAAGAATAGTTTGTGTAAGTCTCTTAGAAACTCAATGCAAGGACATGGTTGGTTTTGCCGTTACAGGAATTATGACATGATTAGCTTGTTTAGAAGGCTGTAAAATCACTAGGAAAGGTATTTCTTTGTTTTGGATTCTCCAGGAGTTAGAATATTTGTCATTTTGAAAATATATTCATCAATGTTGGATTCACCAGAAAGTTTGATCTTTGTTTTTGATGTCACCCCAATGTTCTGTTCATGGATTTTTTTCCTAATTCTTCTGTGTGTATATTCAGTGACTTTGAGTGATTATTTTCCCATAAATTCCTTGTAAATTTTCTTTCCTCTTTGAATGGGTATATTTCTATCAGTTTGTAGCAAGTAATACTGTCTTATATTTGGAAGTAAGAGCATTCTGGGTATAGAAATTGAATGCTCGAACTTGACAAGTTTACTCTGGAAAAATTGGATATAGCATGGCTGCTGCTTAATTACTTTGTTCTTGTTAAATTCAAATTCTGTTGTTATTAACAGACAGTGACTTGGGCAAACTCAATACAAATTTTCTTGAAGAAACAAGACAAGAAGTGAAATGGAAGGACATGTAGCAGCCTGTGTTAGTTGTTCTAGTGAAGGCAGTATTTAAATTTTGACAGTATTTCTTCCAAGTCTCAATTTTCTCTAAGAGTACATTTACATTAATGTTTTATTCAGATGAAAAGCGTACTTTGGTTCTCACTTGCCTTGCTTTGGTAGTAGCAAGGGAATTCTGAAAGTGAAAGGCCCAAAACATCCATGTGACTGTCAGGGTCTTGGAATCTGTTGTAGTCTAAAGGTCTGCTCCCACTGGGCAGCTTTTCTTACTAACATAAACAAAGCTTAGGAGGCCAAGGGTGCATTTATGAGGACTAAGAAATGTCACTTTACTGCATAGGTACTAACTGTTATATCACATTCTCTGTGCTTATCAAATAACCTCTTTGAAAGACAGACATCTTTGTCAGTACATTTGGTTATCTTTACCCAAAAAGCTCTTCAAGACTCACATTACCAGTTGTGATCAATTGATGTTCTCTGAATAGTGAGTATTATGTGCCTCATAAAGGGAATGCAATATAAAGTGAGCTTCTACTATTGTTAACATACCAAACATGTCTTGTTTTGCTTCAAACACCACCTACCTTGTGTTGGCTTTCTTAATTTCCTTCTTCCCATCATATCAGATTTGTCTCTCATTAATATGTGTCTAAAATAGATTTCCAAGTGAGCTTTGAAAATAACAAAACCAACATATGGGAAAAAATTTGAATGCAAAGTTGATTTAATGACCATTTCTCTTGTCGTTGACAAATTTCTGTATAAGGTTGATGCTGCAGGTACCACAAAATTTTGCTGTGGCATGATGATGGCATGATGTTAGATAAAGAACTCAATAGGTGAAATGTGATCTAACAGCCTATAATGAGAGGAATGGAAATGGTCAAACACCAGTGATATAGAACAGAAACAAGTTTTTTTGCTGGGCAAAGCAATAAATCCTTTAAAAATAGATGCTTTAGGCATTTAATGACCTCTAACTGCTGTCTAACTGACAAATATGATCTAGTGCTGTCTAGAGCTCTTGACTACCTTTGCTGTTTGTAATAAGGAAGGACCAATTCCCTCAAGCATAGATATGCAGTTTAGGTTGTAAAATGTGTCAATGCCATTTGGGGAAGCCCTGGTGATAAACAGTTTGACTAGTAACTGGGGTGGTGGGGTGTAGAGAAACTTAGCTGTCTGTCACATTTTCAGCAAAGCAGAAATGTTTGCTTACAGTACATGAGTGCTAAGAATATTTTGATTTCATAGACATTTCTAAGAATAATGGTGAGAGGTGAGTAAAACTGCTGTGTTCTCTAGAAAAAAGGTCAGTGTCTTCTTATTGTCCATCAAGGCCCAAGGGTGAGAACTTAAGTACTTCTCAGAGTGGTCTTCATCAAACATGAGTCAGCATAAGCCCAAGACTTTAACACAGAAACTTTGTAAGTCCTCACAGAATATTTTTAAAACTTTATGTATTGATATATAGTCATGTGTACTAATCTGTATACGTAGCTTTTCACCTTGGGATGGAGAAAAGGAGCTCATAACCACATGAAGTACAAACAGGACAGATTTCAAAAGCAAAACCTCATAAGACTGCAGTATCTTTTTAAAGTTGGAATTGCCACAGGCAGAAATATCTCCCTTTGCTTTAGCTGAGGCCTTTGTGTTCCATCATCTTAAAGAAAACACAGCTGGGCCTTGGAAAAAGTCTGTCTGAACCTGTTATTTATCCACTAATGTGTTAGGATAGCTGAAAAACAGTGTTGGTGTTATTTTTTTTTAGTTACTGCTGATTTCTGATAGGAAATGAGATGCCAGTCAAGCTATATGTCATTCAAGACTTTATAATGCTTCTTTCTTGCCTGCATTGATCTGCAATGAACTGACTGCACTGGTGTTTATGATACCAGTATTAGAATTTACAGCCAAGTCTCTGCTGAGATCAAGGAGTCACACCAGCCATTCCTCTGTTTTAGGTGTATGCAGACTACATTTGTTTAGCAGAGTTTCTTCCCAACCAGTTCTAGAAAGTCTTTGGAAAAGAGAAATATATTAATAGGCTTAAAAAACAGTTATAAGGATTGAAAGCATACAGACCAGACTCTCACAAAAATACTGGATTTGAAGGCTTGAGAAATACTATTCTGGTCTTATTGAAGCAAGCAATAATTTTATATTTTCAGAATTGACAAACTAGTACTTCACTGAGATTTGGGTTTGAAAATTCAGTTTGGACCTAATATTATTTTTTTTTCTTTAATGTTACCATATTTAGCTGCAGTTCTAAATCACTGCATGCTCTGAGTTTGTCAGTGAAATGCTAAGTGTCACGTTTTGTAACTAGTGAAACTTGTGTGTGTAGCCTGCAGTTTTAACACGTTGTCCAGAGATGGAAGCTGCTTTCTGTGACAAGGTCAGGTTAGAAACGTTGCTGCATTCCCTGAATAAGAAAGCCAGAAGGCAAGCACATACCATTTCATTAGACAGCCCAGGACTCCTTTCTCACAGAAAAGGTGGAAGAATGAATACTATAGAATTTTTAAATAACTATTTTGGCTCTTCTGTAGCCTGGAAATTGTTACTCTTGGGCAGTATTCTGTTAATTACCACTACTGGGCCAGCAGTTCAGCACATGTAAATTAGTGTATTTCCATTGGTTTCAGTGGAACTAGACCAGTTTACACCATGTGAGGAACTGTGCCCTCAGCTTTCTTTCTATACTAGTAGTGATTTTAGATAAGAAGACACAGTAGTATCTGTCATAGTTCCAGTTTCCGGGAGAGGGGAAAAAAAATATTGAGTATTTACCTCATCAACATGCGAACAGATTGAACTGTGACAAAGGATCAAAATAGTCAAATTTAAGAATGCTAAATGTAATAGACTTGCTCTGTTTTGCAGTGAGTGTTTTCTTTTTCAAAATAAAACTTTATAATTTCTAGATGGCTGACTAGTTCTCAAAGATTCTGATGTCACTTAGGACAGTGACGTGGAATAAATTGAACATATTAACCTGAAAGAATCCCAGATTTTTGTTGTTGACTTTTTTTTTTTTTTAATTAAGACAGTCTCATGCAGGGGCTCTAAGAAATGGGATGAGCCCTGTGAACCACATGCATTCCTTCTGCCTTTCTATTCTGCTCCCATTCAGCACTTATAATGGTAATGAAGTCTAATTACAAATGCATGTGACTGCCTGTTGTAATCTGTCAGTGTGTTTCTGAAAAACCTTGTGCCAGTTCAGTATTGGTCATTAGATAATAAGGATTGATAAAACGTAAGGGGCAAAATGTTAAAAATGCTACTATCGATTAGAACGCACCTTAATAATGAAACCATGGGCCTGGGGACGAAAGCCATGGATCATTTTGACAATTCGGCTTCAGATTGTGGATGAGACAGAGTGGGGACAATTAATCCCTCAGAGCCACAAATCACAAATAAAGTAGTTGCAACTCATTACAACCTGACCTTGCTAAACGGCCTTGAAAACATAAGTGACCTTCTAGTATTTGAAAAGATTACAAAGCTCTATTGAGAAAAAGCTAGTTTTTAAAATGTTTGGAATGACACGACTTTATTTTAACAGAAGTATCTTGATGAAAGAAGCTTTTAACTTCCCAATATTTCATGAACCACACTGGTAGGATCTCACAGAACTGATGACAATACTGTAGGGAATGTTTGGGAAAAATCTTAAAAGTCAAAGGTCTTGCTCTATGCAATTAATCAGTGGAAGATTGTGCTACAATAGCTTTGAAGAGACAATAGTTTCAATGAACTGTCTAGTAATTCCAGTTAGGGCTTTTATAAATGATTTGGCATTATTGGAGCAGTGCATAATTACAGGAAAACATACTCTGTGCATTGCAGCCAAGTCCAGCCCCAAAATCTAGGAATATGTTCAGCAAAGTATTTAATGAACTCTCCTTATGTTCCCATCTTAAGAGGGAATAAAAAGAGGGCATATATTTTGCATTTCTGAGCATTCACGTGCACTGTGCATGTTCTTTGGCTAAGTGTGTGTATGGAAATCACAAAGTATTAAGGTAGCTTATTGCATGACTAATCAAAGATCCCATGATAAATATCTAGATTCACATCCCTAAATATTCTTTTTAAAACTGTACACAAATAACTGACTTTCTAATGGTTTCTAACTCACATTGGTTGACAGCTGACTGAACATGAACCAGCAGTGTGCCCAGATGGCTGAGAAGGCTGATAGCATCTTGATTTGTATCAGAAACAGGGTGGCCAGCAGGACCAGAGAAGTGATTCTGTCCCTGTACTCAGCATTGATGAGGCTGCACCTCGAATACTGTGTTCAACTTTGGGCCCCTCATTACAAAAAAGACATTGAAGTCCTGGAGTGTGTCCAGAGAAGAGCAACAAACCTGGTGAAGGGGCTGGAGAACAAATCTTATGAGGAGTGGCTGAGGGAACTGAGATTGTTTAGTCTAGAGAAGAGGAGGCTGAGGGGAGACCTTATTGCTCTCTACAACTACCTGAAAGGAGGTTGTAGGGAGGTGGGTGGTGTTCTCTTCTTGCAAGTGATAGTACAAGAGGGAATGGTCTCAAATTGTGCCAGGGGAGGTTCAGATTGGACATTAGGAAAAAATTTCTTCGCCAGAAGGGTTATAGAGCACTGGAACAGGCTGCCTAGGAAGGTGATTGAATCACTATCCCAGGAGGTATTTAAAAGACAAGTAGATGAAGTACTTGGGGATATGATTTAATGGTGGGCATGTACGGTTAGACTTGATGATCTTAAAGGTCTTTTCCAACTCCATGATTCTATGATAATGAAATCGTCTACCTTAATTACTCACTCTGGTAGTACCAGGACTGAATTTTAGCTCTCTACTTGACATTGGGCTAGGATGCCAGTGATTTCTGCAACTGGAATGACAGAGTGGCTGGGTGGCATTACCCGATACACTAATATCAGCTCTCTGCCCCTCTTGTTCGCCTGGAAGAAAGATGAACGAAATGCATTCCTCTGAAGTTCCATTTGGTAATTTCAAAGTGACATCCAGTGAAAAACTTAGCCTATCCCCTAAATGAACATCCATCCCTAAAGGTGTTCAAGACCAGGTTGGATGGGGCCTTGGGCAGCCTGATCTAGCAGGACGTGACCCTGCCCATGGCAGGGGGCTTGGAACTAGATGATTTTTAAGGTCCCTTCCAACCCAAACTATTCTATGATTCTATGTAGCAGTTACTAATTATGGTCAGAAAGTACTGTGGCATTTGCAACAGCTTAATGGTCAAGCAATCACACTTTTTGAGTTAACACTTTGTCTCCTGGCCTTCCAGTGAACAACTCCAACTGTTTTTCAGAGACTTCTCCAGAGCTTTAGCCGTAGGTAAGTTCTCCTAACAGTGATAGTCATGGTCATGCACTTGTACACACAGTAGGGCACTACCCAAATCAATTACTAGAAGTAGGATTGGGGATCAACTAGAATAAATTGATTATTTGTAAGGTAAAATCATTCAACCATTTATTAAGTACAGGAAGATGTTGCAGGTAATTCAGTATAGAACTGTGTGAACAGGGTTATTACTTTGACACTTCAACCTTTTTCTATTGGAGTGGGAATTTAAACAAGTTTTCAGATATCATCAAAGGTAATTTAAGAATCAAAATTGAAGTTTCCTTTACTTTTCTTAGTAGCTTCACTTAGTAGCTAACTAAAGGATAAAATACCTTTAGCTTTAGCATCTGTGTTACCTGGTGCAATTGTGCACATTGCTCTTTCCCTCAGCCCTCCTGTCTTCTGCAGATACATGGTGTTGCTGAACACTGCAGTTGTGTCAAAGACTGAGAAGTTCCTTAACTGCAGAATGGAAAAAAATCCCTGCTGATTTTCTGCTGAATTGAGTTATCCTTGTATGAAACCTTATGTCTATGAACGTATCTATTCAGTTCTTGTGTAGTTCTAGTTTCCTTTGCAAATTCATAGGTCAAATGGAGCAGTGAATCATAGCAGCTCAGCATGCAGCCTTCCACCTTCATGGATGACACTCTTTCTGCTTGCATTCAATACGGCCTCCTCTGCAGACTTTCTGCTGTTTGAATCCTCATTGTGCTTTATTTGATATCTGGCTTCCAGGGATGAGTTTGCCTCCCTGTACACTGCATTTACTGGGGGATTTGATTTTTAGGGGATATTAGGCATGCTTGAGGAATACTTGGGGGCAAATTCTTCACAGGAGAAGAGAGTTTCTGACTTCAGTAAGGTGAGATGCCTATTTGTTCATCTTCATATAACAGCCAGAAGTAGTACTTCAAAGCTAAAAGTAGAAATAATTGAGGCAGCTGAGGAATTTTGGTGTTTCAAATGCATATAGGGAGCAGAGAAGTGATTTTCAGGTACATAGTTGTGGATGTAAGTAAGTACTGTTTTTTGAGGAATGTGATATCTGATTTCTCCAAGCAGGAAAACTCCCAATAGCTTTCCTTAAGAAGTGATTGTTTTGGAGAATGGAGTTAGTGGTGTAGGTGTACATCTGGCATTTGGATGTATGCTTAGAGATTTGCTCTAAGAGTTTAGAGTGTATAAGCATAGTTGCATATGGCTTGCTCTCTAATACAGAAAATATATGGGCATTACAGAAGCTGTGTAAGTACTCTGTAAGTTACTGTAATGAAAATGAATGAACTTTTCCATTGTATTTAAGCGCTTGGCTCTCTTGTAGTATGATAAAGCAGCAAGGTAAGAAGTAGTAGTGGCTCCCAGGTCCAGTTGTCTAACCATGCTAGTTGCTGTCTGGATTGTAGAGCATCAGAGGAGCAGGAGGCTCACTGAAGGTAGCTTCACTGGCTAGCTATGGGACCTTGCAGATTAGGAATAGATACACTGGGGAAAGGCACATAAAATTCCTGTAGGCAGATCACAGGAGTGAAAGGGAGCCAGTTTCTGGGGCATGCATTCGACATGCAGAAAACTTCCAGTATTTAGCCTGCAGCTTTTCTGTCTTTCTTAGTTGAAGACCACATCAATGTGATTAGCTGCTTTTCTAAATGCATAAGGTCTGTTTTTGCATGAAACTCAACTGCTTCATTTGCTTTTGGTCCTTAAATGAATCAACATTGTTAATTTTGCTGTCTTATCACTATAACATTATCCAACAGTTGTACAAGTGGAGTCTTGATTTATTGTAGCTCTTTCACCATGAGTAGAGGTTTGAATATTCTTGCGTGTTCACGACTTCTTTTCTGCAGGTGTTCCTCTTCTCCCCCTCAGCACTGTCCTGCCAACTTGCACCTATTCTGACCAGCCCATCTGAGCGGTCGATATCTCAGCTTCTCGTGGCCCAGGCAGCTGCTGCAGCTGTGGTCTTGCTTAAAGGTTGAAGAGCTCACTCTTGTCTGTCACTGTAGCAGCTGTCATTTTTATACTTAAAAGTCCATGTGGGGATCTCACTAGTGGGTCTTTTGATCATCTCAGATACATGCCTAAATATCAGTGATCATCTGGCTACAGAGTAAGCACTTGCATATTCTGGGTCTTTATATCTACAGGAGTAGCCTGTTTTCTTGGTTCCCTCCTTTTTTGGTAACTGAAATTTGTTCATATTTATGACATGAGTTAGCAAGTGTCTGTGCTCAGTGTTCTTTGCTACTTAGAAGCTGAATAATACTTTTCACAGTGCAAGCCAAAGTTGGTGCTTTGGTTTCCATTACGTTGGTGTATTGAGCACTGACCTGCATATTGAATTGATGTGATAAACTACATGGATTTCAGGCCAGGTCTAAGTTATGTCAAATATAAATTCATGATTCCTAGCTTAGGTAATTTGTTTTGTTCTATAATGTATATAAAAACTCTTTCCCCTACCCTTGTTTAAATGTACAATAAAAGTAGCTAATGGCATAACAATTAATGTTTTCATAAGAGACCTACTTTAAAACCTTACTTAGAGTTTCTTATTTCAGCACTGTCTGTACTGAAAATGTCTATTCTGGATGCCTGATTCACCCTATTTCTGTCTGTCTGAAATTTTTTAAATTTTTTTTTAAAAAATTCCTATTTGTTCCAGAATTAAAGAAGGCAAAGTACATTTTATGTGTTCTTGCATGAGTTTTATAAGCTCAATCACACTGTCCTTCAGCCTCAGTTTAAAAATTTTGTGGAATCTTTGTCTTTTGCTATTCCAATGAAACTCCATTAGGGAAAAGACTGAAAAAAATCTGGTTTTTTTTTTTTTTTTTTCACTTGTTGAGTAGAGATTTGGCAGTAGCTGAAGTCTCTGGAATCATTGCCTGTACAGCACATGCCAGGCTCAGTATTTAAGAAGCAGAGCAAAATCTTGTCAGGGATTACTTCTCGTAGATTTTTAGGCTATTGTGTGGTGTCAAGCACTGGCAGTTCAAGTGTATACCTACCCTGTGCAGTACAGCTCACTGCTGGGGTTTCTGAGGTGAGGAATTCAGCTCCCTGCTATGAGCAGAGCGCAGGCCAGCAAAGCTGAAAGAGAAAAGAGGCTCTTGAGGTTTTGAGGTTCTCTTTACTGTTGCTTAGACTGGGGAGAAGGAAAATCTACAGTCTTGGAAGCTGTAAAAAGACCTGGCTAGGACTGGGACCTAAAAGTGAGCAAGAAAGCACTCATGGAAAAGAGGACAGGAAAAGCTGCCATTGGCATGAGAGCTGACAAGAGAAGTGTGTGGAGGAGTGTGGATATGAATTGGGCTAGGAGACAGAAAGAAAAGAGGTAGGATTTGGAACCTGAGCATTATGTGTAGGAGAGAGACTGGAACTAAAAAATAAGAGTAAGAAGTATAAATATTTCTAGGGTGAATTTGAAGAAGCTATTGAACTTGAGCTGGAGAAGTTTAGGGCTGCATTTGTGAAAACACTAGTGTAAAACAAGTACTGGGAGTGGGGAAGAACATCAAAGAAAAGTATTTGCAATGTAAAGTAGTAGATGATGATCAGAGATCATTCATCACCTGACCTGAGAAGGAAAGCCAAGACACATGGTGCCCTACATTCCTGTGCTGCAACAGGTCCCTGTGAATCCTGTGTGCCTCTCAGCCCACTCTGCCGAGTGTGAAGGCTACCATTGCTTTTACTGCTCACGTGGCCAAAGCCTGTGCTATGGACCAGGAAGGACCAGCACTGTATTTCATTATCAGTGCCATTCCATACAATAGGTTTTTTACAGGCTTTCCTTTTCTCTCCCCTTCTATATTTTCTCCTAACAACCTATGGAATTATAGATAAAATGATACAAACCCATGATGTTGCAATAAAACCAAGCACTAAAAAAAAAGAGAGAAAAAGAAAAAAGAATAATGCTGTCCATGAAGCCTTAATTGGACCCCCTTGTGTGTATACATTTTGATACTGTCTCTAATTACATAGTCACACACTGCTTTTTCCCATGGACCCCTGCATCATTCTGTGCACTAAGTAAAAGGTGTTTGCTGAATGAGTGCAGCTTGGAGTTATTTTATTCTCACTGTGGCACAGGTAGTCTCAACCTTGCCTTACTATATACTGCTTAATACCAAGACTGAGCACACAATTACTAATGTCTTTGTGGGTTTTGCTTTGCTACTTGTTTTGCAAATGATAGCATTTGTTTTGAAATGCAGTTGCTCTGAGATGAGTGGTAAGGCTCTCCTAGTACTGCATGTGGGAAAAGAGGTTGTAGGGTGGTTGAGTCCGAGATAGCAGGGCCAGGACGTTTTCATGGCTATCCATGTTGTAATTCATGATATGTGTTCAAACCAGGCTGCCCATTGACTCCAGTATGCAGCTGATGGGTAGGGAGTCTTCTATTATATGGACCTTGTTCTTGGGTGCTCTTTCTCCAGACACAGAAAGTGAAGATGCTACAAATAATGAATGTAATGGGAAGGCAAGGGCAAATGGCCAGTTTGAGATTTTGTAGAAGCCAGTGTGCAAGACTAGCTGTAATCTCCAAGGGCATAACTCAACCAGCCTTACAACCAATCATTCCTTGGCTTAATCACTTCTCTTACTTCTCTCTCATTTCCTGGTTTCTGCAATGAGCACATGAGGGTTGTGTATGCAGGCAGTCTCCTTCACTGCTGAGGACAAATTCAAAGTATTGGTTTGGAATGAATGATGTTGGGATTGTCTGGGGAAGAGGTCATTGTGCAGTTGAACAGTGTATCATCATGGACATGCACAGGGTGGAGGCTGCATTATGATTGCGCAGAGGATCTTAATTATGGCATCTTCAAATTTCTGAGTCCTTTGCTTTGCAACCTTGATGTTCTTCTAACATAGTTTGTGTGTACATGTGTTTGATATATATTGGTTTTTTCACTTGTGAAAAGATGCTAACAGGCTGCACTCTTCAAATACTTTTATAAAAATTCTGAGTTTAGCTTTCTGAACAGGTTTTTGAAATCAATACAGAGAGAGACGCTAACAGGAGGTAAACTGCAAACCACAAACACTTTCAATAGGATAGCTCTTTTTATATAACATTTGATATCATTTTCACAGCATGGTCTCTACTTTCATACTGCGATAGCTTTTACCTGGAGTTTAGATGATTCATTTTTGTAGTGGATACTTAACTTTTATATGAGGAAAATGCAAGAGAAGCCAGCACAGCATTAAATGAACTATAGTTGCAGAATTAAATGAACTACAGTACAGTAATAATGTAGAATGCTCAGATCCTTGCCACTATGCAGGTTGGATTCATAAATGCTCTATTGATCCATAAGTGAGGAGATAGGAAGGCCTAGAATTTTTCTTACAGATTTTTGGCATAGCTAATTCAATTTTTAAGAGCAGATTAGGCACTCAGAGCTGGTTGTTAATTGTTAGAAATCCTTATAGGAGTCTGCTTAAAAATTGACTATGCTTTCCTGTTGGTGTGGATCTCAGAGATCCACATGACCACATCAGTGAAGTTTCCTCATCTTTTCTTTCTCTTAAGTTTAAAAAAATTAATTTAGATACCCAACTTTGCACAGACTTCTACAAACTGAGGGGAGATATCATCATGGTCTACAGTTTCCTCACAAGGTGAGGAGGAGCAGGCGCTAGTCTCTTCTCTCTGTTGACCAATGATAAGACCTGAAGGAATGGCAGTATGATGTGCCAGGGGAGGTTTAGGTTGGATATTAGGAAAAAGCTCTTCACCCAGAGGGTAGTGGAGCACTGGAACTGCTCCCCAGGGTACCAAACCTGACAATATTCATGAAGCATTTGGACAACATCCTCAGACACATGGTACGAATTTTGAGGTTGCGCTGTTCAGTGACAGGAGTTAGACTCAATGATGCTTGTGGGTCCCTTTCAACTCATGTCATTTTATGATTCATTTTTTTTAAACTTTGAAGCTAATGGTGGTTATTCTTTCAAAGAAATCCAGATTTCTGTGTGGTTTATATGGAATGCATGAGATTAAGTCTGTTATTTTGGCTTTTCTGGAAAATACTTACTGTGCTTAAGGGGTTTTGGGCTACTCTCAAAGCTTCTGGTTTTGCATGTTTATAATTTCTTATGAACTATTTTAAAATCAAGTTCTCTATATATGATTCCCAACCAGTTTCATGGCTACTTATTTCTAAATAATGAACAATGAAAAAAAACCTAAATAAATATTCTTTAGATCCTGATAAAAAATAGTTTAAAGGTAGAAATTGAATAGTTTGCCTTATTTCTTCTGTTCAGCCCTTCATCAGCCTCCATGCTTTCTTCAGGTTTCCATCACATTGTTATTTTAATTTTCCTCTCCAAGAAAAATAAATGTAAAAAATATACATGTGACATGGCCTGACAGTTGTATGCTATCAGAAATTTGTCAAACTCAATGTCAGTCATCAAAAATCATCCTCAGAGTTCCTGAAGAGAAAGACTGAGCATTTATAGCATAGGTCAGCTGAGATCGAGCTGGGTTAATTTTTTTTTTTTTAAACACTCCTTAAGATTTTTGCTTCTCATTTGGTTCTCGCTCGAAACAAATGATAAAGGAAACCTTTACTCCTTACTACAAACCAAACAACCCTTGCTCATTTCAAAACAAACAAAAAAATCTCATAGCTCTTCTGCTGTTTTTATAAACTGAGGATGGACCCGTTTCTATCAAACAGTACGTTGCAGGGCCTATATTGCTCTTGGTCAAGAGGAAGGTGTTTTCTTTTTTCTGTGTTTGTTATAATTAAATATTATAAAGCCATTTTAAAATGAATGACACAATTGTTTGAGCACTATGAGCTTCGTTAATAGGTGCTGAAACTCCTGCCTTGGAGTTTCATGCACATTTGCAAGTAGGTACCCTTGATGATTATCTCCTGTGCTTTTCTGTGCTGAATAGCATACTGTGTTGAATTGATATTTCTTCTGCTCCCTGAGGTTCTTAATTCACATGTTCAGAAAACTTCATCTTTTATATTCCTTGAGATATGCTCTACAAAACCTCAAATACAAATAGAAATGCACATTAAAAGGTCCCTGTTTGTACCACATCTGTATGAGCTTGTCCCCAAGGATGACTGAGTGAGGTTTGCTTTAAAACTCAAACCTTTGTGTGTAGGCACTCTCCTCCCAGCCTAACGCTGTCTGTCTCTTCTGTTTGTCCTGCTGAAAGTCAGGAGATAGTTTTTACCTACCGGGTATCTTACTGTGCATGCATGACTGCAATGCATGGCTTCTTCCCACCCTGCTGTTTAAGAATTGTGTATCTGAGCTTATTTCTAGAAGGTTAAATTATTCCTAACCTTAAGTAGAATAATGTTATTTCGAGAACCATGTAACATCATTTTTATTTCTAATGCTGTAGAGATCCTAGTCAAGGTCATAGCCCGAGTATGATAGCTGCTGTACAAACATATTGTGACAGTTTTTCTCTGGAGATGGGCCATAACTCCTCAGAAGATGGCTGGCTGTGCTTTAGGGTTCCTGTCCCTTAGTGTAAAGGTTTCAGTGTGAAAGCTAGGATTGGTGAAGCAGAGCTGATTTACGCGTGCTGAGGACGCTGCTCAAGAACTCAGTTAATTTTGAAACTCTCAAATTTACATTTAATTTTTTAAAGCAACAGAAAATCTTCAGGACCTTGCGGGTGATTTGCACTGTCTGTAAAGTTTCTTGAAGGGAAATAGAATCCATTTCCATCAACTTGTCTTTTTCTTGAGCTGTACAAATTCATCAAGTTCCTTCTACATAGATGGAGCTTGTCATATATTTAAGATACGATATGTCGTGGAGTGGGAGTAGGAGAGAGGGGGCAAAAGTCTAAGACAAGCAAATATTGGGATTTCTGGCAAACTTTTGAGAATTGAAGCTGGGTACATATTTCTGCTTCAAGAGATTACTATGTGCAGCAGACTTGATATTACAGTCATTTACTTTTCCCTTCACAGAATCTCCTTTCCAACCTGGCTTCCAGTGCCCCTGCTGTTGCATCTCAAAAGTTAGCCAAACTCAGTAGTGCTCAGGACAAGTATCTCTCCCCACTCTGCTCAACATTTTGTCATTATGCTCACCTCACCTGTGCTCTGGGATGGACATTAAGGATTATTGCTGTGAATGGGAAATGCTCTGGGGAGAAGCAAAAGCTACTATAAATAACTGTACTTGGAAACAAAAAGATTACTCTTCCCTGGGAGTTTTCTGCACTGCAACAGAAACATGGGCTGATAGAAAGCATCTCCCAGTGCAAACAGAAGTCAGAAAGGAGTCTTGGCAGGGAGGAGGCATAAGTGCCTGGGAGCTGTTCCTTAGAGGCTTTGTCTGTGGTGATGGCTACCTTGCTACTGCAGCTCTGCGTTAAAGCTACGGTCTGGAGGCCTGGAGAGTGGACATCTCCCTCTGTGATGTTGTTGCACAAGGTAGGGAATCTAATAAGAATCAAAGGTGGCCAGAGGGGAATCCTAAGGCTTTCAAATCTTGGTATTCCTGCAGTGTGACTTTAATTACCAGTCCTAACTTCTAAGAGACAGGTCAAAGACACTTCCTGTGAAAATCTTTTCATTTAACTAGACTTTCTTATGTGATTAAAACTATCTTTGATATAGTTTATTATAGTCTCAATCCCAAAATAACATGTTACCAGTATAAATCTGGACATTGGTCTTTGACTGCTCCTTATTTTGTTGGGAAAGGTTTTAAGTGAGTCAACATCTTGCTAAGGAAAAGAGAATATAAGTTGAACTAAGCAGAATAGCTGTTCAGACCCTAAGGGCTGAGATTTGTCTTTCATTGCATGCAAGATTTTGCAAATGATAAAATTATGTGTTATCAGTGGAAGGGTAGTTTGTCCCCCTCCTTTTTTTTCCTTTTCCCCAGGATGAGCACTGGAACATACAGAGACTCTTGTTAATTGAATAAGACCTATATCTACCCTTGTAAGATCCTAATTATGAGGTTTTTAATTGTCTGTTATTAAGCTCTTTTTTAAAAAAAAAGGCAGTAGGTAACTCTCACAACAGGACCACAGATGAAGTTGCTGAAAAGCCAGATAGTTTAAATCTCAAGATCAATGGCGAGGAGTATCACAAGATTTCTGGCCAGGTCAGAATCTACATATTCTTAGAGTCCCAGGCATCCTGATTAGGTACTGTAAAAACGGCCAGGCACAAAGTCAAAGTCAGTTTTGTTTCCTTTCATCTTCAAAAGAAGCAAGATATCAACTTCACCTTGAGGTAAAATTTGTCTTCTGATCTGACAAAATCATTATTTGACAATACAATATGGGGAAATTCTCCTATTTATTGTTCCCTTCCCCCCCCCTTCAGTGCACAGTGGCACACTCTCTTCAGCTTGATGTGCCACCAGCTTTTGATTGGAAGCAGAATTTACCCCATTACCCCAAATTATACCTCTGATTAACTGTCTCATAGTTGTGGCCACAGAAGACTTGACATCCCAAATTAAAAGTAGTGTTTCACTCTCCTTGAATCTGCTGCCATTTGGCGACTTCATCCAACAATTAAACTTTAGTTTTACTTAAAGGAGTTGTCAATAGGAAGAGTAACTAGGCTTCTGTCATCAAATAAGACAATAAAAATGCACAAAGAACTGATATTCAGGCTGATTTTAAATCAGAATCAGAGAAATTATTGTTACAGGTATTTACTCCTCCACTTCTCTCAACTTTTTTTCAAGAGCAGCCCCTCATCCCATTACAAGAAAAATCATCCCTCGGGCAGAAGAGCTGATAGTGACTCTAATCTGATGATTCTAATCCCGACAGCATTCTGTCAGAGGGGAAAATATGAAGTGTATTTGCCTATTAAAAACCCCAAGTTGCACTCTTTACCATGACTTAAAAAGATTGTCTTTCAGAGGATTTAAGTATGAACAGGTGTAAATGATGATTCTTTAATTTGCATAATACTGTTGAGTTTTTTTCCCTTCCTCCTATTATTCATTTCACTGCTTTCCTTATGGCATCTGATTGTGATCCAGATTTACAATTGGACTATGGTTTTTAGTCAAGTTCATCAAAAGTTAACAAAGTCCAATAATCATTTTGTATTTTTATGTATGCAAAACACTTGACAGAGCTCTATGTGCATGAGTTAAAAAAAATGACCAAAGAAAGTAATGAAAAAGACCTGATCAGCTCAGCTTGTTCAATGAAATAAGCAGCATCACACATTGGAATATAGAAGGCTTTTAACTACTAGAAACTACTATTTAGAGAAATTACCATTCATAGGGTTTTTTTAATACTTGTAGTGGCCCTATACATAAAGATTTTGCAACTAGAGCACATATGGTTTAAGTTATACGATAAACCGAATGTGTCCCCACATCCCTGTTAATGTCGTGCATTACAACATACAGGCAGTATGTACCCCAAGTAGAGTAATAGGTCCAAAGCAGCTTATTTGTAACTGGTGATGTTATAATAACAGAGGTAGCTGGACTGTCGTCTGGTGTTCATTTACCCAAAGATTTCTTTGGCCTGGCCAAGTTTGCCTTGGAGTCACAGAAACTGCAGGTAAGGAGAACATGTGACAAATATAGCTCCAGAGTGTCTTTTTGTAAACGTTCAGTTGTGGGGTACGTCAAGGGCTGGAGTATTGCTGATCATCTTTGTCCTGAGATGGCCCCAAGCACTATCTTTTGGGACAGTAAGTGACCTCTGGATGTTACTGAAATCTGACCACACCCTTTTCCTGGTTTCTGTCCTTGTTCTGCAAAATAAGTGTCACAGAACAAGCTTTGTAGGACTTTCAAAATAGAGCACTCCTATATATTACCTGTATAAATTCAAGTCAGGCACAGTCAGGATGCATATTGTGGTCTGTAGTGTTCTAAATTTGATTTCACTGTCTAAACTACTTAGCAGCTGATTTGAACAGGCAAGGTGGAGCCTATTCTACTGTTCTGGGAGCTGGTCAGTAGGATGTTACCATTATACTTCAGGTCTAACAGTTATGATGAGCTGACCACCTTCTAACTTCATAATCATCCCTTGTCAACATGGTTAACATTTTGGCAGGCATTTTTATTTTAATATCCAGTTTTGAGAAAGTAACATGAACATTAAAAGCAACCAATTGTCATTGTGCTAGTGCAGCCAAGCTGCTTTTCACTCAGTTTTGCCAAGAATATTTTGAAACTTTAGTTTTTGGAAAAAAACCAAACTACTGTTGCCCAGAGAGATAGGGAATACAACAGAGGATATGACCTTTCTGAATGTTTTCTTATCAGGCAGCGTAAGTACTGTATGTCCCACTAAGCTGCTTCAATAGAACCTTGTCAAGTTATCACATTACTCGACATGTTGCTGATAATGAATACATAAAAGCTTTAGATATTGAGGACTCAGAGGAAATAAGTAAGATTTACTGGAAAACTGCTCAACATATATCCCTGGGTAACATTCTTTTTTTCCATGGGGGTTTTGTGCTGCCTTTCGTCCCTTAGATAAATGGGATGATGCGAGAGTTTCAGCTTCTTGAGATGTAAAGTGAAGATGTGAGGAGATAAATGAAGAAAGTAAATGGTCATCTGTCTCCATGGTGGAGATCTCAATCTCATTGTAATCATATCAGTCTTTCTTTCCAAAACTGCCTGATATTTTGCTTTTCTGCTATCACATGCTCCTCTAGTGCTGGTTGGTATCTGTGATACCTTCTCTTGTTCCCATATTCTTATGCGGGCTGATCGCTGGGGAAGAGTTCATATTCATCTTTGCAAGTTCGCCCTAATGCAGATCAATTCTTATGACTTTGAGGAATTAAAGGAAAAGCAACAAACCAAAACCTGGCAGACAGCTCTAGGATCAACAGTATCAATGCCTTGTGTCGCTGTGGTAGAAGTCAGCCTTCAGACTTAGGTACCAAACAGCACTTGCTGAGGGGCTACCCAGGATTTCTCAGCTGGTCCCTTCCCTGGCATGAGAGTACATGGCAGGATGGGAAACTTCAGGATCTGTTCAAGGGGAACAGGGTGACTTACTCCCGCCTCGCTCCTTCTCTGAAAACGATGCATTTGTAGTCACATAGCTTTGAAATTATTTTAGTTGGTCTTGAGTCTTATCAGTGTCTGGAAAGCTTTGTGTGTCTCATCTGTCCCACTGGCTGAGGATTCACATTTGGTTTATTAGTAGTCTCCCAGTATACTTGGGCAACAAGAACTGACAGTGTTGAGAAGATTTGTCGCAAAGAAGCATTTGAACATTGGATGCAGTTTTTGATAGTTATCAAGGATTTATTCAACAAGAACTGTTTGTGTGCCTTTGACTGTAAAATGTAACTTAATACCTTCTCAATCTGATTTCCACAAATTCTGACTTGGAGAGCTGTAAAATTCATGACAGTTAGCTTCTTAAATAAATACCTAATAAGGTTTTTTTAGTAATCTCTACCTCAAAAATATGCATTCTGTTGCCTCCCTAATTCCTGATTTTTCATGTTTAGATTAAATGGATTCATTCGTTTAGTGAAGATGACTTTGAGATCTACTTCAAGTTTACTCATTTAGTAGACTGCTGTTTGCTTAAAGCAGAAAATAAGAAACTAATATTTTCCAATTTTAAAATGACTTCAAGCACCTGTAGGTTACAAACCTAAGAAAAGTCACCAGTAGAAGTTACTCTTTATTTCCTTTTGGTGCCTTGAGAGAAACCTCCCTGTAGAAGGTTTTGCTTTTTGTTCTGGGCTTCTGTTGTACGTAAAGGGCAGATCTTCTATCTGGTATCTTGGCTGCTCGAAACTTTTTGTCGTGTTTAAAGTCACCTCTTGTATTTGACTGATCAGGAGGAACTGGGAACTGCTATTAAGGCGCGGTGGCTCACAGTGGCTGTAAGCAATGATATCTAACAATGCCCTGAGGAGCTAGTTAAAAAGTGCCTCGCACACTCAGGAAAGCACTTTAATGTAACTGCATTAGAAAGCTGTCAGTTGCTTGTTGGGCAAAACAGACTTGTTTTGCACTGCAAGGATTATTGAAGCATTTGTTACACAGTAATTTGGAAATCATAATAAAACATTTCTAATTTTATTTCCCCCAGCAAAAAACTAATGGATCTAGTGTATAGCAAGCCCAGATAGCATGCTACAGAGCCGTGAAATCTTGTTCATTCTCCTAATTGGGAGAGCAGGGGATAGAAGCTGTAGCTAGGTTTGTTTTTTTTAAAGTGTTCATCCCAGAAATAGAATTTTCAAAGACAGAGGTAGGAAATAACTTGGTATCTTTTCAACTTTTCCTCTGCCCCAAACTCTTGGTATGATTGTGTTGTTTTAGTGTTGTTTAAATTACATGTCAAATGTTGATGAAGTGTCAGAACTCTAGGAGGTGACCTAAATGTTCTCAGTACTCTCCCATGAAGAACTTTGGCAAAATTGTGACAGATGAATAGCAGTCAGATTTTACAAAATGTGGCAGAACTGCTCTGTAGAGGGCATCCTTCAGCGCTCTCTACAGGCCAACGTCCTACATGGCCAAAGAGAAATGAGTGGTACTTGAAAATTATAAGGAAAAAAATAGTTTCCTAAACTGTTTTAGACTAACCTGTCTCTTTATCTCATTATGATTTCCTTCATGAATTCTCTTTGGGACTGGAGAAGTAGAAATTTAGTCCATAAATTGCGCACAAGCCTTTAGTAGCTATTATTGAGATAATTGTTGGATATGCTTAGGTCCAGATATCTGAAGATGTATTTTGATATTCTTCAGTTAAACTTTTAATACAGATCTATAATTTAAAAAAATAATAAAAAGCCTCAAAAAAGGGTGGAAGAATAAAAGAAGAGAGTAATGAAGGGTGATGATTTGTTGAATTTCAACTTTAAGTCTTGCTTAAACCTGATCACATATCACTGAAAATGTCAACTGTTATTGTTGTGTGAATAAGTTCCATGAATTTGTGTGGAATAGGTATTCCCATGCATTCAAAATGTCACAGGTCTGAGGACACAGCCTTGACAAAAGCGCATTAGGGAATTCATAAAGGTGTTGAATAGGATTGCCAGTGGAAATACAGAACACTCATGTGCATCTGAGCAGAGGCTGGTACACTTTGTTTATTATTCACTATCTTCAAAAAATTCAGGTGAAGTTATCCTTTAAAAAAATTCTCCCAAAACAAAAAGAGTGCCATATCTTGAGAAAATCATTTGAAAAAATAGTGATAGACAATTCACTATTTGGTTTTTTATCAGCTAAGGCAAAACCAATTTATTATGTCACATATTCCAAGCAATATAGTACTTCTGTGCAAACTTGCACTCTCAAATTCTGAGATCAAGTTGAACATTGTCTTACACTATCCATCAATCACACTTACCAGAACTCTGCGTGAGTTAAGGCTTATATTATTCAAACCTGGATATTACATAAGCTGTAGTAGAATGTGAGTCACAAAACTTGAGCATGAAAAATACTGGACAGCATGTGTTTTAACTAGATGGGACATTAAGCATTAGCTTCAAAGGGACAAGCATGAATATCTGTGTTTAAATGTCTAAAAAACAGGCTCTGACATGGAGGACAGAATTAAAAACTGAGTTTGAATACCTTACAATTCCTGACAGATACACTATGGCTGCTGTAGAATAACCTATATTCATTTCAAGTTCAGGGCTTTTTAGAAAATTCATCTTTCTGTTTTCATCCTTCTCTTTCTTTCAGTATGGAATTCCATGTAAGTTAGACTTTAAAAACTTGGAAATATTGTCTTTCACAAATTGGTTATGTTTTGTGTCAAATATCAGGATGAAACATAGTGTTGAATATGTTTATTTGTTCTCATAATTTCAACATATGCTCTTAAGCAGTGTCTGTTCAGCTAACCATATGACACACAATGAAACATGGGACAGGATACAGGGAAATGGAGAATGAGATAGAAATCTAGACAGAAAAGATCAAATATCTGGTTTTATTTTTGAATAGCACCACACATGAGAGATTTCTTTAAGAGATCATTGCAGCAGAGAGGAGGAAGACAGAAGACCCTGGAAGAAAGTGGAATCAGGTTTCTGAAAAGTGAAGCCTTTACAAAGAAGGTGCTTTAGATACAAATAACATGCAGGTTTACAAAAGAGAGAAGTGGGTTTAGAATAAGGAACTCAGAAAACCAGTGAGTGTCCAACAATGAAACTTAGCAAAGAAAAATACCTATTGCTGTAGGAGCTCCAGTTGTGCCTTGAAAGTACAATGGAGACAGGACAGAAGTGAAAAGACAAGTCTATTCTTCTTTCCATTCAAGAAAGGACTAGCCTTCTCTTCTAACAACTGTCATCTCGGTTTGTGCAATGTAGCCCTTCATGAGACCTGGAAGGATGTGTGATGGTAAACTGTCTTCAAGAAAGAACTGTTCATTACAAAAAGCTTTAGAATTTGGGCCTCCTTAACAGCCTTTCAGATAAAAGAGACAGACCAGTCTTTCTTTATATGATTTAAGTAAGAGTGTGATCACTGAATAGATCTGCAGGATGGCAACAAGGACAGAGATTTATATAAGAGCTTTAAGAACAGAGGTTTATAATTAATTAGTCAGCAGTGAATCGGTGGAGCACTGGGAAGAAGAAGTAAAGGAGAGACACACAGTGCTGCTTGCAGGTTAGTCTGAAGTGAAAGCTCTTGGGGTGTGGGCCAGACTGACAGAGTTCTGCTAAAAGGAAAGAAAAAGCATTAACCTGTGTTCATGCCTGGATTTAATTCCACGAGACACTGCAGGACCTCTAGCAAACCAATTGGGACCTAAGGTACATCAAGTAACATTTAACCAGTTGTATGTTCTTTTTATGACTTCTGTTTGTGAGGGAGATAAATGCATGTCTTAAGCAATAAAACATTTCCCCTGATTATAGCAAATGGTGTTTCTTTTCCCTCAAGGGATGTAATAGGAATATCAATGTTTTATATCTCATATTAAAAAAGCCCAAGTTTGATAAAAAATGAAACACATTTAGTAGAGTTGTTATCCCAGGTAAGGTAAAGTACCATTACACAATGTCAGGCACAGAACCATAAGTACGGCAGATTCACTTACTCACTGTGAATCCAACCAAACTTATACATACTACATCCAAAATCCAGTTGATTTTGGAAAGAAAGGTGAGTGACCAGGATTTTGTAAAGACCACTAAATCTTTAACCAAAGCCAGGTGATACCTTTATCAAAGGTAACAACTATCTCAATAAATACAGCAAATGGAATTTTAAATGTGGACACTAGCTTGTATAAGGGAGGGATGGTGGTAGGGAAGAAAGCAGCTGAAAGAGTGAGAAAGCAGAAAAGAACCAGCTCATAAAAATAATCCTGGGAAGTGCATCCAATTTTTCTAACATTTCTAATCACTAATTTCTCCACAGTTGTATGGGTTATCTGTGAAAGTAGAATTTTCCCCAACAGAGTTTGAATAGTGTTTTAAGCAGATGTTTTATTTCAGGAAGGTAAGCATGTAAAATAGGTATGCCAAAGTATTTTCTTTGATGTAGAGTAATAAAATCAAAAGACGGGGTGATACCAGCTTGCTTTTCCCTCCTACCTAGTGAGCTGCAGTTTTGTGTTTAGTTATATAGTTACATGACTTCTGGGAGAAAACTTTTCCAAGTCTTCAGTGTTTCCAGGAAGTTGGTTCTTTTCCCTTTCTGTGTTGTGACAAAACCACACTCTCCCAATGTGTAATTCCTGTCTGTCCAGCAGAGGTATCTGTGCTAGCACAGCCAAAAAGTAGCCTTAGAGGAGGCATTCTCTCCTTCAGGTGGTTTGGAGCAGGTTCCATGCCTCTGGGGTACCCATCTGCATGGCAAGTGTCCTCATCATACGCCTTCTGCACTGACTGTTCTGGACAAGGCTGTCCTTGAGCAAACTTTTGTGTTTAGATGTGAGTGTGTGTGTGTGTGATGTGCAAGTGTAACATGCTAAGAGTGCAATGGCGGGAACTTAAGTACCTTCTGCAATAGTGTTCAGTTGTGTCTGTGCAATAGAATAACGCCAACAGTAGGAACTGAGACACCATTGAGACTGTTCTTTATGTTTCAGGCAAAGGACTTCAAAGTTAAATGTTTCTTCTCAGATTTTAACAAATGGAAATATTCAGAAAAAGAAAAAAGACAACCAATGAAGAATCAGCAGTGGGTCTCCTTTGAGATAGTTTGAGTTTTCTTTCTAAGACCCTAAAAATTCATTGCAATAAATAACAAATTATCTATGTGTTTCTAGGAGAGCACATGCTATGTTTGACATGTTCCTGCATAATTTCTTAACTTTACTATTTTGCTACCAGACTAGTTCCTACTACTTCTCAAAAAACTGGTTTCCAGTTACATTATTGTAATATACAGCTATAAGTAGAGGTTTCATGTGTATTAAGTCAGTGTTCTCACGAGTCCATACTTCTGAAGGAAGGTGTTTACTGCTATTTAAATTAGTACTTCACTGAAAAAAATATGTAGTATAATTTTCACTGTTAATTCTTGTGTAATGAGATTTGTTATAGCAGCCAAGACCTATCTGTCACAGAAGTTTTCAAAACTAGCATATTAGTGCAGTATTGAAGGGGAGAAAAACATGGTTTCATAGAATCACAGAATCACCAGGTTTGAAGAGACCCACTGGATCATCGAGTCCAACCATTCCTATCAAACACTAAACAACATGTCCCTCAGGACCTCATCTACCAGTGCCTTAAACACCTCCAGGGAAGGTGAATCAACCACCTCCCTGGGCAGCCTGTTCCAATGCCCAATGACCCTTTC
>WAAB01004591.1:0-23465 GCA_013389865.1 Piaya cayana | reverse complement strand
GGAGCCTTGTTGTTCTCCTCTAGTTCCGGGGTTTGTACACAAAGTGAACAATTTTCTTTACAATTAAAGACTGAGGCAAAGAAGGCATTAAGTACCTCAGCCTTTTCCTCATCCCCTGTCACTGTTGTTCCTTCTGCGTCCTATAGGGACTGTATGGTCTCTCTAGTTCTCCTTTTATTATTTATATATTTATAGAAAGATTTTTTGTTATCTTTCACAGACTTAGCCAACCTGATTTCTAGTTGAGTCTTAGCCCCTATTTCGTTTGTGGCTGTTTGGGATGAAGCAGATGCAAGGAGCCAAGAGCTGGGCTGATGGCAATCAACTCACGTTTGGGTTTCATGGTGCGAATGTCCTTCAGTCCTGCCTTGAGTGGAGTCCAGCAGGCTGTAACAGAGATTCCTGTCTGCTGATACTTTCTCTGTATTGTTTTTTAAGATATAAAATACAATTTCACTGAAAAAAAAGGATGTAATCTGTATGTTATGGAATATACATGAAGTTCAAGGAACAGATTTCAGGCATTGTACATTGGCATGATTTATTTTATTTCATGTTCTATATACGCACTGGATTTGTTACACTGTGGTCTTACTTTTGTGCTAGTTTATGTTAGCTGTAAATATGATCTCAGAGTATTTATATATAGTGAATTGAAGCTTCTCCAGTTGACAATTGCCAGGGTGTTTCTTGTGCTGCACTACAATTGAAAATCACAGATCCTCAAGATAAACTTGTGCAGAATTTTGTTTACCTAGATATTGCACAGCAGAAAACTGGCTAGTTTAGCTTATCTCTTCTCGTGTTTTCTGCCATGCTAGCTGGAATTTTTTCATTGATAAAAACTTATTTCTTTTTTTAAAAAGTCTGTCTTCCATTCTGTAAAAGTGAATAATTATTACCTGAAGATTAATCCAACAAATGTTTCAGTTCTGTAAAGCCACTTCTGACCTCTAGTTTCATGGGCTTTTGCCAGTAAAAATTGAAAACCTTACAGAACTTGAAAATCTTGCAGAAGCAGCCAAGAGAATAAACTTTATTATCAAAATATGATACAGTTATGTAGAAGTATGGAGCCTATGGTTTCTTTTAGTAACATTATTAGATGCTTTAAGTTTTGCTTAACTTCCTTCCTGTCCTCCAAATGCTAGAACTGAGCTAAACTAAACTTTATGCTATTTTTTAAAAATATTATGTTTTAACATACATTATACTTTTCAGATTATCTCACTTCCTTTAGAAGTACAAGTCCCTGAAAATGTGATTATGATAGCCTACATTCTTAGGGAACACACAGTAAATTGGATGGTAAACATGTTTTTCTAACAACAGCTCACACTGCTTTTTTAATATTTTAAAATATAACTCCATGTGTTACCATTTTTGCACATTTAAAAATCAGTGGAAGTCTGGGTGAGGAAAACCAGCAATACAATTTCACTGAATTTCTTAGACTTCCTTTGAAGGTTCTTTGTAAAATATTTAAAAGATGAAAGGGATGTAATAGTTTTATATTGTTACCAAACCTCCAAAATTCACCAGGATTGCTAAAATTCTGAAACACTACCTTCACACTATGCATGTATATCTAAATGTCAAAATAATGTAGAAGACTGCATGTGACATTGTAGCTATGCCACAACTATGGCAAGTCACATCAAAGGCCTGAAGCTCTGCAGCCCCTTTGCAGTCACATCAGAGTCACAACAGATAATAGTCAATCTGTAGTCATAGCACACCACAGACGCTTCACATTCATAATGCACTGCAGTCACCTATTAGATGATCATAGACATGCTAGAGCATCATTATTTACCCTCTAGTAAAATTTTAGTTGCATCATGTAGTATTCATGTCATTCCTATGGATTAGAAGATTTTACTCAAACTTCCTTGTTTTTGTTCTTCTGTAAGTAGAGTCAAACAGCCAGGTAGGAATATACTTTTTTTTAATAAATCTGTTGTATTACACATCAGTACTGGTTTTGTTTCTATTATTATTTCTATTTCAAGAAGTTTACACAATCTATAGTGATATTTTCCCTCCCTTTATCCATTTAGATTCTTTTCTGTTTAAAAGAAAGAAAAAACAATCTCACAGCAAAATATGTTATCATAAATTAATATATTACAATCATTGGTGTTGAAGGCTTCAGGTATAATACTTCGACTTTAAAATTTTATTCAGAAATTAGAACTTGCAATTGATGAAACACTCCACAAGAGATGTGTATGATGTACTCTGTCTTGCAGTGTGCCATTTGAGTTATAAGGTACACACTGTCTATGGATCAAGCAACAGCTGTGGTATTTTCCATCTGGTTTAGGATTTCCTTTTGCTTTGCAATGATTGTATTTCAGTTCTTGCCTGAAATTTGGGAAATTATTATCCTTATTCAGAAATCTTCAGAAATCTTTTTGTGTTTTTCAATGTAAAATTTCTAGTGCAGGGAAAATTATTGGGAGCGAGACATCAATTCAGAGCTACAAGCACATTGAAACTGTAAAGAAAGTTGTTCCCCCTGTGTACAAACCCCGGAACTAGAGGAGCAAAACAAGGCTCCCGTGGTCCAAGAGGAGGTGGTCAGAGCCTTGCTTGCCCGACTAGACACCCACAAGTCTATGGGTCCAGACGGGATTCACCCACGAGTATTGAGGGAGCTGGCAGATGTGCTGGCCAAACCCCTTTCCATCATCTTCCAACAGTCTGGGAAGACTGGGATGGTTCCACTGGACTGGAGGCTGGCTGATGTTGTGCCCATCTACAAGAAAGGTGGCAGGGAGGATCCAAGGAACTACAGACCTGTCAGTCTGACCTGAGTCCCAGGGAAAGTCATGGAAGAGGTGATCTGGAGTGCTATCATGAAGCACGTGCAAGAGAACCAGCAGGTCCAAGGAGGTTATTCTCCCTCTGTACTCAGCACTGGTGAGACCGCTCCTTGAATACTGTGTTCAGTTCTGGGCCCCTCACCACAGGAAGGATGTTGAGGCTCTGGAGCGTGTCCAGAGAAGAGCAACAAAGCTGATGAAGGGGCTGGAGAACAGGCCTTATGAGGAACGGCTAAGAGAGCTGGGGTTGTTTAGCCTAGAGAAGAGGAGGCTGAGAGGAGACCTCATTGCTCTCTACAACTACCTGAAAAGAGGTTGTAGAGAGGAGGGAGCTGTCCTCTTCTCCCAAGTGGCAGGGGACAGGACAAGAGGGAATGGCCTCAAGCTCTGCTAGGGTAGATTTAGGCGAGACATGAGGAGGAAATTTTTCACGGAAAGCGTCACTGGGCATTGGAACAAGCTGCCCAGGGAGGTGGTTGATTCACCTTCCCTGGAGGTGTTTAAGGCACTGGTAGACGAGGTCCTGAAGGACATGGTTTAGTGTTTGATAGGAATGGTTGGACTTGATGATCCGGTGGGTCTCTTCCAACCTGGTGGTTCTACGATTCTATGATTCTATGAAATATGGTACTAAACAGGTTATGAAAAGCATGCTTTTTCTGTGATTTAATTTATTTTGGAAGTCTGACATGCGTAAACTGAAGCTGCAAGTGTACAATACCGTGGATGACACATCAGAGTTCCCACAGGTTCCCACCAGCTCCTGGGGCCACCTACGTTAAGGATCAGCTCTATTTTACCCTCTCTGGAAACAGGCAACATTCTTTTGTTAGTAGCATTTTTTTTTCCCTTTTGATTGTAGAAAATGTAACTCTGTTTCCTTGGCAAAGTGGTATACAATTGAAAAAAACCCCAAACCAGTCATAACTTTTATAGAACATTTTGAAATCTTCCTGAAAACGTAAACCAGAATGACAGATCTGTTAGAAGTCCGTAGGACAGGATAAAAATTTCCTAGAGAAAGGTCATCTTTCTTTATTAAATTACACATATTTTTGAAGACGTTTTGTAGAAGCCAAGTGCATTGTGCGGAACCCAATTTGCTGTGTTGCTCTTTAAATCCTGTATGATTTTCCGCGTAGTTTGTTGCTGAGCGCACAGAGCCCAGTGCGAGGGTTGCCCCCCGTTAATGACCGGGTTTTCACGGCTCTCGCGTCTGTCCCAAGGGAGGAGCTCGTGGGAACGAGGGGGCAGGTCATTCTCAGCAACAGGCTCCTGGCTCGGGATCTCGCTCCTGCCAGAAATCTGTCTGAGCCTGAATCTGGCAAAGTTTGGGAAGCAGGGTTAAATGCACCTCTTTGTTCGCGGCTTCCACTAACGGCAGGCGCAGGAATTTCACTTGGCAGTCGGTATCCTGGCTACCCTTTTCAGGGCGCTTCTATAGCCGTTTCAATAGCTGGGAGGGGCACGGAGCAGTTTCTGAGGAGATTTAGATTAGAGGTACATTATCTAAAATACATCCAGGTACTGTCCTAATTTTCCTTGATGTTAAATATTTGCACACATATATATGATGTTGGTTGGCTGGTTTCTAATTTTAATTAAAAAAGGGAGACTTTATATAATTGTAGAAAATTATTAAGCTTGAAAAAAATACGCAGAGAAATAAGATCTATGTGTAGCAGGTGAACAGTTTACAGACTTTGTATTGCAGTGTGTTTCCCTTTGTTACTTTGGATAAGTACTACATCTCTGAAGTATGGAGAGAGTAAAGGTTTGTGAAAACAAAATTTATTATTTAGCCTTAGGAACAAATATGAATATTGAGCATTTCATGTCAATTCTCTTTTATTTTCCGTTATAGAATATGCTTCTGATTTAGATGCTGATATCTATAATCAAAAGGTGTAAAAGTTTTTGCACTAGACAGATTTTCCTATGGGTAAAATCACAGTAGTGTTTCAATACAGAACAATAGCTGTGAGGGTGTCAGAGTCCACCTTGGGCATTAGCTAATTCCATTGCCAGAAGGACTGTTGGTTTAGCCCTTTTCAGCAATGAGCTGATGTCTATCTCAACAGGCAGAAGATCAATGCCTGTAGGTAATTCACTCCAATGCATGCATTGGAGTCTAGACATTAAAGCAGGCCCTTGTGGAGGAGTACTGGCTTGTCTTTTCCAAATTCTGATTGACTTAGTCATGTGTGTTTCTGTTCCCTTGGATTTTGCAACTGCTGGGCACTGTTACTGGTGCTCATAGACATACACAAAGGGCTGCCGCTGTTGAAGTTAATGCAAGAGTTCCTTTTGCATGTTGTTGCTTGTTTACTCCATTGTCGTTTAAGTGTATTAGAAGGTATTCATGCATGAGCAGCATTTGTTCTGTGGCTCTGAATATATGTTTGTCAGGATAAGGCCCTCTGACTAAAGAACATGAAAACAGAATAATACAAGTCCCACCATTCCCCATCCCTCAATGTATCTATCCAATAACAACTGGATAATTCTTTACAGCTCCTGTGGCAGAGCAAGAACCTGAAAAGAGAGGTGGAAAAGGCGATGAAGGAGGAGAGACAGGTAGAGGGACTTTAATATTGCTACTGGTAGTGCTGTAAGACAGAGGTCAGGCAAACATAAGAAGTCTTTAAAATTTCCACAGTGCTGAAAAGGAGCTGCTTGAACTTTGCTGTAGGGGCAAAGGAAAAGACAAATAGAAAGGAATGTGTCTTGGTGGCAGGGGTTTGACATGTCTGAAGTGACAAGTGAGTTGTTGAGTTAGTGGCTGGATTACTGAGGTGAGGTGGAACCACATTTTTTCCCCCTCAAGTTACAGGGAAATAGTTCGAAAAATAACACATCCCAAGGTTGCATCCCTGCAACTCCTTTTCCAGACTGATCACAAAAGAAAGTTCAGAAATCAGAGAACAGATTCTTGAACTGTACTATTTCCAACCTAACCTAACCTGCAGAACATCTGCCTATGTGTCAAATCCTCATGAAGACTGCAGCACAGCTGTTTGAAATCAAGTATCTTTAGAGATCTTCAATATTGAAACATTCACTCATCAATACACAAAGTATGAAATCACAATTATTTACTGAACTAATGCCTATTTTTAAAGAACATTTTCTCCTGCCAATCTGGGCCTTGTTGGGGAAAGGAAGGTAGAAGGAGACATGTTGTGCATTGTCAACCTGTTTGCCTGCTTGAGTTAGCAAAATGCTGTGACTGGTGTTTGTAAGTACACTCTTTACAAACAACTTGGAGGATTTTTTGGTTTTAATTGTTCAGTACCTATTTATAAGGTTGTCTTTTTACTAATTCTTATGCTAACAATGCTAACAAAGATTTTTACATAAAGCAAGCTGTTTTACAACTTGGTTTTTTTTTCTTCTGAATTATACATTTTAATTACTAATAAGTGTTATGAATGAAGATAACTGAAACATTTCATCACTACATACTTAATCCTTAGATTTGAGATGGACCCTGGGGAAAGACTTTGCATTGAGACCTAATGGCATAAACACATTCTTGCTGTAATTGTCAGAAAGCAATTTCATAATTTCTGGTTTAGGGAGTCCTCTGTTATACGCACATTTAGAAACCTTTTTAGTTGCCCGAAGTTTGTATGTATGGGAATGCAATTGTCTTGTTGCATACATTTTCATCCTGTTACATTTCATATAATTTCTCTGGGATCTCAGTCTAAAGGATTTTCTCTTATTGTTCATTGGGCTTAATTTTGCTTTGTTAAATCAAGCTCTGTGCTCTTTTTGTTTCACACCCTGTCATTTAGAATCAGACAACAATAATTCTGGAATTGGAATGTGCTTTCTGTTATCTGGCTGATTTTGATGGATTGTCATGCGTCAGTTTGACTTTGCAGGGGTTGAATATAGCATTAAAATGTTTTGAGCAGTTAACTGAACAAACATGCCATGGAAACTAGAGAGAAAGGTCACTGGCAAAGTGCATGGCGAACAAAGCTTTGCAGGTTTGTTTTTTTTAACTTGAGAAAAGCTTTGAAATAGTGTATTGTAACACAGTTTGCAGATCACTGAATTATGTACTGTACACATGGTTAACGATTTATGGGACCATGAGTTATTTAGTCGGGTAATGCATATACTTTGTACGACAAGCAAGCAGATGAAATTCTGAATGCAAGAAATTGTTCATCCTCTGAATGACATACATTATATGTGGTGTTATCAAAAAATAATGTGATCTTTTCCCAGCCAAAAGTTGTCATTTCTAGTGACCATTGTCTCATCTGAAAACATCAATTAAGCAGCTATGTATAATAAATCACGCCAAGTGCAAGGCAAAAGAGAGTGATCTTAGATCTCTGGCATTAGGCTGTTGTGTTGTCATTGCTGTAAATTTAGTTGCTTTGCAGAAAGGACACAGCCTGCAATAAGGTACTTGGTTTTAATACCTGTGTTCTTGCTGTAAATAGATTTTAATCCTAATGAATGGGAGGTGGTGGATGACTGTAACAATGTGTTGCAAGGTTGGATCTCAAAGGCAAGGGTAACCAAGGAAAAGCATTGTACTGATGATGACAGAGATAGCTTTTTATGGTGTTGTCACAGTGCTTATCACACTGGGGTTCTTATTCTGGATTAGGATTTGTTGGTTACATACAGATGAAAGAGAAACAAAAGGGAGAAAGAGGGCAATGAGCATGATGAAGTAGGAAAATACAGGAACCTGTTAGAGAGGAACAGATGTAAAGTGAAGAAGGAGAAAGCAAAGTGAGTCTCAGAAACAAGGTGTGATGTGAGGAAGAACTTTGAATGTCTTACTGTTGAGGAACAGCCTTAATCTTCAAAACTGTATGGGGCAGAAACTGTTTTGTTTTGACATGACGGTGGTGGATATGTAGAGACAGTGTCTTGTCCCACTTACTGTATCTCAGTGTCCTTCCCAGGAACTAGCACCACAGATCAGATCAGACAGGATGAGAAGTCGTCCCTTAAGAATAAAAACAGAGTTATGACAAAGAAGGCATCTCCAAAGGAAACAAAACAGCATCTCGGGCTTGGACCCTTCCATGTAATCCTGTGGGCCCTTGAGGACTGATTGCACTCAAGAGCCATGGATATATCCAGGCACTCAGACTTTTATAGTTAGACAGCCTGAATGACATGTTCTAGATGTGAGTAGTGTAGCCAGAGCATTGCTGAGCACTTGTGCTCATCTAGAAGGCTAGAAAGCTGCACCAAAGTGACTGATTGTCACATACAGCAGTGATGATATGCCTCTCCTTCAGACATGTGTTCTTTTCCTCTACTTTAAACCTGAGGACAGTGCACTGTTTTCTCCAGAGCTGCTACTGAAAGCAGCCTGGGGAGCAATGTGCCCTGCCAGGCAAGTGGGAGATGTGATGGAGCAATGCAGACAAGCGTGGAGCCTTTTCTGTGCCACAGTGTAACCCCCATGCTCAGCAGAGCTGCTTGTGTCCTGCTGCACTCCTCACACCTTTCTGTGAGCATCTCCAGCTCACAAAGATCTGTTCAGGTCATGTTTTTTTCTGAAAGCTGGAATGCTCACAGGGAAGAGAGGGAGGTGTCCCAACCTGTCAAAATGGCATTGCTGCACATGTACCTCTGGAATGGCTAGGCTCCCTTTATATTCTTCATACAGTTTGATTATTTATTTATTTATTTAAAGTCCTCAGAAAGCACGCAACTTTGAAATTTTCCCTGTATACAAAGATGCACAGATCTTCCTTCACTCATATTTCCAGTATCTGACATCAATAAAAATCCCTAAGGTTTTCTAGTTTTAAATTGTACTTCTGTGAATAATAGTGACTCAAATATTCCCAAGCAATTTTAACTTTTTCCAAATCCCTCAAAATACTGCTGTTAGGTTCATGTAAGTAGCTTTGGAAAGCCATGTGAAAATGCAAATGTTTGCTTTCTCAACCAGAACTGAAAAATACCAAGTATTTCTAAAGGAGAAACCAAACAGTATGTTCTATTCTCCTTATGTATTTTATAAAAAATGCATATATAAAAAATGAATATAAATTCTTTTAGGAGCAATTGTTTCATAAAAGAAACATGAGTTTGCTTTGGCAAAGATGCCTCTGATTTATGGTTCATTCTATAAACTTAGCCAAACAATTTCTTTCTCCATTATGATTGGAGAGCAGAGCTGTTGGGGGCAGGGAGTTACAGGATGGCATCTGTTCTTAGAGTAACAGGATTATGTTTATTCATGATTAGTTTATGCAGAAAATGCATCAAAGAGTTTATTTGAATTTTTGATAAATTTGTCTTGTAGAAAAATATTTTTCTTAATTGGACCTTGTAGAAAAAATAGCAGTTAACGGCAGATGCAAATGAGAAATAATCTGAATTTAAGGAATATTTTTTTTTCAGAACTACTAGCACTCTAAATAGAGCGAGGCCACTGTCTTTGCACTTCTTAATAAATTTTGGGCTTTTCTTCTCTCCTTTAATTCCATGTGCTTGGTACTACAGCAATGGTTTAACATGTAGCTTCTTCATGTGTCTTTGCTGAAAGAAGGAGATAAGTTTAACAATATACTGCTCAGCAGCCTTCTTTCCCTGCTTGCATTTTAGTGTTGAATGAGGTTTCAGAAAGTGCCATCAACCATGCCGGTTTCCATATTTTTGACTCTATGTAAGTTTTTGAAGAGAGGTAGGGAGTGTAAATGAAAGATTGACACTGGAGTCTCCTGAAATGTTCTCTGGTTGTTTTTTAAGCAGCTTGATTTTCCCTATAGCATTGCCAATACCTAACAGATGATGTTTTAAGGATCACAGACAAGAGATTGAAATGTTGCTAATGTCTGTAGCACTTAAGTAATAGAATTCTGTAAAGAAATGTGCCATGATTGATCTAATTAATTTTTAGATGGGTGGTGAGATAGAAACAAACTTCTTTACCTTGCAGAATTCTTATATAAGTGCTTTTTAGACACTGAACTTCAGTGTCCTTGTAATATTCTGACACGGATACCTTGTACTCAGCAATTTCAGTTGAATTGAGTAGTCATCCTTTCTGCCACAAAGTTTTCTACATTGGTCTGGCTATAAAAGAAATGTCATTTTTCACAATTCTCTCCCATGAGCAAATACCTGTGGGATCCTTTGGGAAATATAAAGCAATATGGCAGACAGGCAACGCTGTTACTGTGAGGAAGCTGTCCACTTTCTGTGAGGAGGTTCTCAACCTTTACTCAAATTGAGGGTTCATGGCCAAAAAGCTTCAGGTTATATCTCCTCATTCTCAAGATTAACTGTAATAGTAGATGAACATGGACACTAGCTGAGCTGGAGAAACTCTAATTTAACTGACAGTTACCCCTAACCTGTCATGATCTACAGCAGACTAGCCCATCAGCCTTCATTCAGTCTAACGGAGCTAGGAGACCTGCTGCTTGTATGGAAAGGTTCCGGTCCTCCCTCAGTTTCTCACTACTGTACTGAGGCAGGAGAGTAGGTACATTTCATGCTGGTGCTGCCTGCCACAACACAATTGTTACAGAAATTCTGGTCTCTTTTTGCAACCTGGATGAGCAATTACCTGATGGGTATCTCATGTCAAAGTGGATCTTTCCAGCTCTATTTTTCAGCTTCAAAAAGTGCAACACCAGCTAAGTGGAGCTAAAGACATTTTCCTTTTCACATAAATTCTTCGAAGTTCTTTCTCTCTCTAAGCAAATATCAGAAGGCAATATTAAAACACACACACACAATTCATTATTTCCTTAGCAAGGATGTCAAAACCAAACATTATGCACTACAACCAAGGGGCAGAACTGGTCAGACATTACAAGAATATAGTTGTATTTTGGGAGAAACAGACTTAAAACCCCTTTTCTGTTATTCTTTAAACTATTCAAAGAGCAACAAGTTAATTTGTTACCAAAATTTAGAAAATTCAGAATATTTAATCAAAGCTATTTGATTTTCTTTTATCAGGAACATGCCAAGTGAACACCCAGAGCAATGCACGTGAATAATAGGCTTCCCTACGGTTTGAGTCCCAACTTTATATGTTATTTGTCCAGTGCCTAGAATGCAATGCAGAACTTAAAGAACATATTACAATTAATTATATCATGTTGGAATAAATAATTTCCTAAATATATGCTCAGTCATGGTGGACACTGATAAGAAATTTAATTTGAAACTCAGCTCTTGGCTTCTGGAAATCAGCTTTAACTAAATTGTTGCAGTCATTACATGTTGTAAAGCCTCTATATTTCACACCTAATTTTCTATCCAAATGGATGACAACCTACTTCAAAGGGAAAGAAGTAAACCTGTGGTCAGAGTTTTCACCTGAACAGCATGTTCTCCCTCAGTTCTGCATCTGGAGTCGCACATATTTTGAATTCCTATAGGTTTACAATTTAATTGGTCAAAAATCAAAGCATGTACAGGTGAACTGTACTCCCTCATAACAGGGTCAGAAATTGGGGGATAATGTTTGATGCTCCCTCCACCTTTCCTGACAATTCACTGTTACACAAAAATGTCAAAGTTGTTTCAGTGAGCTTCCCAGGCTAGAAATGTTAACCCCAAACATTCAAAACTTGCAGACATGAAGTTTATATCTAAGAGAGACAATTTTAGAGCCCTATTTGTGTGCTTGCTAGATGCTATAGTACAAGAAGGGAAAATAAGATCCTACTTTGTACCTTGTTATAATCTGTCATATCATCGCAAGTACTCACATCCTAATTCAGCCCCTGTGAATGTGTCTGGTAGGATTAAACATGGTAAAATTACAAATATTTCAAACTCTAGTGGCAGGATCTACGTGATCCTCAATGTTGTCTTTTCCATGTCCAGTCTGAGAAGACTGGTTATGTTGCTAGTTACATGCACTTCTGTGGGCACCAGTCCCTGGGTATTTAATTTGATTTTGTTTTTGATGTGTTGAGATTGTTGAGGGAAATGCCCAGAAATGGAAGGTACGAAGTATTTGAAAGAAGACTGAAAATAGAATTGGTATAAATCTGAATGGAAAATTAAGGTTTGTTGTTGTCATGAGGTTTACTTTGGACAGTATGCTTTAAAACACATCTTTTAGAGCAGAAGTTTCTTTCAGGTATGTGATTCTGGGCAAAATGTAACTTTTGTGGCTGATGACCGGGCCTCCAAAGTCTCTCCTCTTTTTCCATGCTTGCTGTCTTGGGCAGTAGAGGGCCGCAGCCTCATCTAACAGGAGGCAAATGTCAAGTCATGCTGAGGTTTGGAGAGACACTTAGCTCTGCCCTACCTTCCTGCTGCCTTTACTGACCCGTCTACTGGGAGGGAATGCAGCAGGAGATTTTTGCCAGTGGTGACATCGTATCCAAGACTGGGACCATGGTGTCAGTGTTACAGTGTGAATGATTTGTAAGCAGTGAAATGGCAGGAGAAATGAAAACTCTGAAACTTTTCGGTGATTGGCTGTGTACCGCTGTTTCACCAAATATCCCATTTTAAAGGATCATGTTGGCCTGTCTTCATTTCAGTTCATGTAGTATTTGTGTCAACACACACAGTGTGCCTCTCGTAGAAAGGGAGATGCTGTATTGCTGTGGGAAATGTGTATAATGGCTATATAGATTGAAATTGTATTGGGACCCAAAAACTCTATTAATTTTTACATTTATTTATTTTTTTTCTTTCCCTGAACCAAACCCAAATTGTTTGGGACTGCGTCACAACTGATAGCATCGTTCTTTGGGGACCTCATTGTTGTGTGCAAGTAATAAGGGCATTGCCAAAGTTTTATCTGGTTAGAGATTGTTAGATTAATACTTTTCAACTTGGCTAGGCAGGTAAGGTGCAGGAATTTTTAAACTATGTGTTTCCAACACAGAACTGATTTGGGCTTGTTATTGGTAACACTGTTTATATGTGAATAACTGCTTTTAAAATCACTTATGTTCACATAGGAGCTGTTTATTTCCCTTTTCAGGAAAAAGAAAAAAAGAGATTCATCTAGAATAATCAGAAAAGGGTGGTTATGCTAGAAAATAGAANTGCCCAGAAATGGAAGGTACGAAGTATTTGAAAGAAGACTGAAAATAGAATTGGTATAAATCTGAATGGAAAATTAAGGTTTGTTGTTGTCATGAGGTTTACTTTGGACAGTATGCTTTAAAACACATCTTTTAGAGCAGAAGTTTCTTTCAGGTATGTGATTCTGGGCAAAATGTAACTTTTGTGGCTGATGACCGGGCCTCCAAAGTCTCTCCTCTTTTTCCATGCTTGCTGTCTTGGGCAGTAGAGGGCCGCAGCCTCATCTAACAGGAGGCAAATGTCAAGTCATGCTGAGGTTTGGAGAGACACTTAGCTCTGCCCTACCTTCCTGCTGCCTTTACTGACCCGTCTACTGGGAGGGAATGCAGCAGGAGATTTTTGCCAGTGGTGACATCGTATCCAAGACTGGGACCATGGTGTCAGTGTTACAGTGTGAATGATTTGTAAGCAGTGAAATGGCAGGAGAAATGAAAACTCTGAAACTTTTCGGTGATTGGCTGTGTACCGCTGTTTCACCAAATATCCCATTTTAAAGGATCATGTTGGCCTGTCTTCATTTCAGTTCATGTAGTATTTGTGTCAACACACATAGTGTGCCTCTCGTAGAAAGGGAGATGCTGTATTGCTGTGGGAAATGTGTATAATGGCTATATAGATTGAAATTGTATTGGGACCCAAAAACTCTATTAATTTTTACATTTATTTATTTTTTTTCTTTCCCTGAACCAAACCCAAATTGTTTGGGACTGCGTCACAACTGATAGCATCGTTCTTTGGGGACCTCATTGTTGTGTGCAAGTAATAAGGGCATTGCCAAAGTTTTATCTGGTTAGAGATTGTTAGATTAATACTTTTCAACTTGGCTAGGCAGGTAAGGTGCAGGAATTTTTAAACTATGTGTTTCCAACACAGAACTGATTTGGGCTTGTTATTGGTAACACTGTTTATATGTGAATAACTGCTTTTAAAATCACTTATGTTCACATAGGAGCTGTTTATTTCCCTTTTCAGGAAAAAAGAAAAAAAGAGATTCATCTAGATAATCAGAAAAGGGTGGTTATGCTAGAAAATAGAAATACTTTGCACTGTTAATCATTGTTTTTACTAAAAGCAGTAACAGACATTTTTTAGGGTATGAGCCACAGAAAGTGGCCACCCAAGACAGACTGCACGAGTGGAGATGGCCGCTGATGCTTTGACTGCTCTCTCTGAAGCAGCTACAGATGAGGCATGTGCTGATTGTAGCTGTCCATGCCAATGCCTGAGACATAGAAAGGAAGGAGAGTGAGCCTGTACAGAAGCAGAGGGCAGTTGTATGTATGGCCTGGAGGAAGCAGATGTAGAGAGTTCTGTTGGAGCTCTTAACTGCTGAGCAGCATGTGATCTGGTTTTGTACCTATGATATTAATGGAGACAGATCCCTTATAAATTTTATTTTAAAAAGCAAGTTTGTTTTGGACAACACCTGTTAACATGAGTTTCCCTTCTTAACAGCTACTAACTAGTAAGGCCTTAAATACCATTTTAGTGAATCAAAAGGAACAACACATAAAATACAAATAGATATAGGAAGTCCAACTTTCAGGTTATGGGGCTGAGACAAGACACGTTGTGAGGTGCTTAGGAAAATAAGCTTAGAAAGAGAGCTTTCTAAGATTTCATTCAAAAGGAGTTACTTAAAATATCACTCATTTGTAGGGAAAACGTGTGGTCCTATGAGGAACGACTGAGAGAGCTGGGGTTGTTTAGCCTAGAGAAGAGGAGGCTGAGAGGAGACCTCTGTTCTCTCTAACTACCTGAAAGGAGGTTGTAGAGAGGAGGGAGCTGTCCTCTTCTCCCAAGTGACAGGGGACAGGACAAAAGGAAATGGCCTCAAGCTCCACCAGGGGAGATTTAGACTAGACATTAGGAGGAAGTTTTTCATGGAAAGGGTCATTGGGCATTGGAACAGTCTGCCCAGGGAAGTGGTTGATTCACCTTCCGTGGAGATGTTTAAGGCACAGGTAGATGAGGTGCTGAGGGACATGGTTTAGCGTTTGATAGGAATGGTTGGACTTGATCCAGTGGGTCTCTTCCAACCTGGTGATTCTACGATTCTATGATTCTATTTTAAAAATTCTTATTTTATGCTTAGATTTATAGACCTTTCTCTTTCATTCCTTGTTCAAACCATTAATGCAAAAACTGGGGTGTTCTACCATGACAGATGCTGGATAGCTATTTATATATTTTTTTATTCAAGTTTGTACCCAACAATTGGTCCTTTTCAAGTTATACCTCTGCTAATTGCTATAGCTTTCAAAAATCTAACCAACAATGAGTGGAAAGTGAATTATATAGACTTACCCTCTCATGCTTCCCCCCTTTTTATTAGCTACCTATTTCACAAACAGGTATTTAAACCTGGTTTGGCATGGTATCATTATTCTGTAGCAGGTGTCGATTGGGAGTTTTTTATATTTCAGGATCCCTTGACCTTTCTTCTGGGCACACGTACAGTGAGTTAATGATGAACAATGTCCACACATCAGCACTAATTCAAACTTGAGCTCTTCTAGAGTTTGAAATATGCATGGATAAAGTCTGTGCAGATGGCCCTGAATTTTAATACAGAAAAGTCACAGTAAAACAAAGTTAACTTTTAAAATTCTGCAATAAATCAAAAAAGGCAGAATGTGATCCTCTGGATGTCTTAATTAGATGAATTTCTTTCACTTAATCAGACATTCAAAGTCAAAAGGACAAAAGATGTTGTCTTTCGTAGACACTAAGGCCTGAATAATGTTTCAGTGGTCAGAAGAGTTGATTAAATTACTGTCACTCATGTTTGATTGTATTTTTTTACTGAATAATAACTTGTACATCACTGTTTCCCATTTCCAAGTATATCCCAACAGCTTTATTTCTGGGCTTCTTTCTTCCACGCAAGGATATGTCATTGTGTATTTCTATGCACAAATATTTAAGGAATGGTTAGTTTGCAAGCTGAACTTCAAAAATGAGAAATAGCTGAATCAAGATTATCCACATAACCCACTTTCATAGGTATCTGTGGTAGGAATCACCAGAAGCAGTGAGAAGAAGGGCAGAGGTGAGGGCTTGGAGTGTCCTCAGGACTCAGAGAGGTGCACTTCACCCGCTGTGTGTTGTTCAGAGCTCGGGTTTGTGTGTGCCTGAGCTCACACAGGGCACATGGAGGCCTTCAGACTTGAGCGACTGGACTCTTCAAGGACTCCTAGTTAGCATGTGCAGATGGCACATTTAAGGAATTTCACATATGGCTTTCCACATGAGGAAATTAATAAATGTCCGTCTGCTTCAGGGTTATCTCTATGCTGAATTCCCATGTTTCTTCTCCAAATCTTCAAAATGTTCTGTTTTATTTTTTAAAAAGTCATTTGTGCTGGCAATCTCTCCAGATTTTTGTACCCTTATTGAAAACATTTTTTCCTGAAGCAGGATGACTTTGATTTTGTGTGTTTTCGTTTCTTCCTTAATTTAAGCTAGAGGTAGAGCTGGAGCATGGAAACATAAGTTGCAGCTATAAACAAAATTTTTATATAATGGGAGAGGAAGAGTCAGAGAACAAGGATTTGCAATGGGGAAGTATTAGACAGGATTGACTCTAGGTGTCACTGTGAGCTGTGAGTATAACTGCAGCTCCATTTCCACTTTTATTCAGTGACCCCCACTTTCCAGCCTTCTTCCTCCCCTCTGTTTCCCCATCTCCTTCTCTCTCTGACTCTCTCTTTAACAGACTCGTGTGCATGCAGAGAAACGTGTGACAGATAATAGCTGGAAGCAAGGAAATTACTGTGATCATTAGAGAACATGGCATTGATATAAGTTAATAGATACTTAATAAAAATGCTAGTTAACTGAATAGTTGTGATGCGTGATACCTTGATTATTTGAAGCCCTGGAAATTGAATAATTAAGAAAAATTAGATTAGCTTTCTTTTGTCCATTTGTACATGGCTACAGGTAGGAGCAGAAAGAAAGCACCAGCAGACAAGGTACTCTTCCAGTCTAGCTGATGAGGATTGGGCTGAGGCAGGACTAGTTAGTTTTAGGAATTGCCGGGCTTGATTGCAAGGATGAGGAGTTCGGGTAGACTTTGAAACTGTACCAACCTGTATAGACACCTGTGAAAGAAATCTCATTCTCTTAATATTTTCTCATCACTAATATTAAGTTAACTTCTCAATTTGTAATTCAGAATACTTTCCTATAAATCCACTTAGAGAATACTAACTAATGACATACAGCAACATTATTAAACACTTTAGTGCCTCAGGGTGACAGACTACAATGCATCCTTCGAAGTAGCACTTAGAGACTGTATGAACATATTCTGTCACCTTGCAATCTTTTGTACCATAGCCCTGGGAATATGCAGGGAGATAACATGGAGCAGAATAGAACAAAGTCTGCTGGAGTCACACTCTCCTTAATGTGATGAATTATCAAGATGCCGTACATTTCCTGGTTAGGTCCCAAACAGATGAACTTTTGTAAATGAACGAATCTAAATGCCTTCTTATCACACATAGGCAGAACACAGTTTTCCTGGTGTTACTGAAAGTCTGATGTTACTTTTAGGTGACTTTGTGCAGTGATCAGTACTTTGGCCCTAAATACTAAAAAGTAATATAAACATTAGATATACATAGTAAGCAGAAAAATAGATCATCCAATATTTTCATTCAACTCCCTGCCAACGCAGAATTATTCATTGCTGCATATATATTCTAATTTTTTTCCCTATATCACTTCTGGTTTCCCTAAACAACAAGCTTCCATGACTTCATGCTTGTTTCTTTTGTGTTTGCTTTTTTTTCCCCTGGAATTTAGTATGACTCTCCTGAAGGAGAATTTTTAAAACTGCTTTGTAGAACTCCATTTCCTTTTTGATTCGTGCTCTTCTGACAGTGCTGAACCTCAAATTTTTGAGGCATCGTGTGAGAAAGGGAAGGCTGTTTGCAAAATACAAATTTTCCTGGCTAACCTTGCTTGTTGCTGTATGCAGCTTCTAATCCATCTCTGCTTGATTTTCATCCTTGTCTGGGGGCTGCTTCACGTACTGTACATTCAATATGGTGATGACTCCGAGATGCACCCTGTTGCTAATCTAGTCACTCCTGACTGCTGTGATTATCCACTGTCTCTATCAAATTACTCTTGGACAATGTCATCAGTGTAGCTTCACCTCTGAATGGAACAGCCCTTTTTCCTGTTTTCTTTTAAAAATCAGGATTAAGCAGTCAGATCTGATGACACTTCACACAAGTATAGTTGTTTGAAAACATACTGTCCTTTCAATCACAGTAAGTGACAGTGTGCACAGTGTGCACTCTGCCAGTGCCACGGCTGCCTTTGATGCCTGCGCTGACATGCTTTAAGATAAATAGTTCAGAGAAAAATTCTTTACTGTAGCAAACTAATTTTGCCAAATTGTTGGCTCTATATAATTCTCTTTCCCCCCCAACTTTTTTTCTTTTTGAAAGAGAATATAACAGGGATTTATTTGGGGGAGGGTTGAGTAGACATTTTCTAGGATGAATGTTTTCTTTACTAGGGACAGACTTAAATTCTTGTACTTTTAGAGCAAAGGAGTGGGTGTGAGGAAATATGTCAAAGCTCCCTGTTACCACCTCTATGCCCAGTTCCTCTCTCATGGATATTATAAAGGCTTGAGTGGGAATTTGGGATTTTTCAGTATGTGAGAGACAGCTCGAGGCAAAAGAAACCTGTGGAGCTGAGTAGACCACATGATTACATCTCTAATTTCTGATCTTGCACTGTCCTTTTGGTGACGAGATGAAGGAAGATGAGTGTTACTGACTGTAGGACAGGGAAGAAATGGCATTGCTTATCTATGGTAGGTCCTTATTGGGGGTCTCCTTTAACCATGGAGCCCCACAGGGGCTGGGCTCTGTGGGCTCTACTGGGGTGTCCCAAGTGTCAGGAGGCAGGCAGGAGCAGGGGTGGAGCACCTGGAAGCAGTGGGTGCACCATGTTATGGAGCAGACTGGTCGCAGTGTGGGAGAAATGTAAGAGAGGGACCAGCAGCGTGTGTCACATCACGTGTGAGGAAAAACTTCCCTGGAGAACTGTAGCACACTAGGCAGGATATGGAGATCTAGAGGAGAAACATCAGTTTATGCCAACTTCTCATTGTCCGAGATCCAAAGACCTGGTGCCACGTCATGGCAGCTGCTGAAGGAGTGTCTGTGCCATGTAGTAAGAAGGCCTGAAGTCACTTCTGGTCCACCAATGGTCTGTGTGGTCACTGCACCAGAGACTGGGGGGATACCAGAGCGGAGTTTGCACTGACCTGTGCTGGTGTCAAAGGCTGGGGCAGAGTTTGCTCACCTGGACTGAACACTCACTGACAGGTTGGGGGTTGGAGGAGAGATCCCTTTCAAGAGCTGCAAGTCCTAATGTTTTCCAGCAAAGAGCTGTCATGTATTGTAGAAGAGATGTAAAGGCGTAGAAAATACTTCTCTACAGGTCTGGTGAAGTGGTGTATGGCTTTTATAGCATATATTTGCTCTTGCAGCACAGTTTAGGGATGAGGAATGTTTCCAGCAGGGGAAATGGAGAGGAAGAATCTTACTGGAAAATGCTCTTAATCATAACAGAAATTTTCAGTAAGTATTTTTTTCTATTTTTTTCCCCCTGTAACGTTTTCTGATGCTGAGTAAAAGTAATGCAGCATTTAAATTCTCTTTATCTCAGATGATTCACTGAAGGTCAGGTCTATTGAAGTAATATTTTCTTTCTTATCTGCACCTGATCAATCATGTCATATATAAAAAGGCCAAGCAGTTGTATTGGTGCTTTAGTACAATATAATGATATTAGACCAATCGAAATAAACTAATCACATATTAGAAATTATTTTAAAATGATACTAAAAAAAAAGCACACAAACTACCAAATCACACAGATAAAATAATATCAGTCATTACAATGGAGATAGTTGCCGATTTTTTTCTTCTTACAGGATATTTAACTGGCTAGCTTCTAATATTTCTTTTAATGTTTGCTTTTGCCTGGCAGGAATGTGATAAAATTATGCAAAGCTGTGATTCACATAGAACAAATTCAGATTGCAAACTATATAATGTTATCCCAGCCTGATGTTTATAAAGCAATGGGTATGCCTGCTAACTTTGTATGCTGATGATTTTTTGCAGCCAGGTTTGTATTTGCATGAATGACCTTTACTTTTTCTGATTATTATTTTACACAACCAAATAATTTACCTTTATAATCATAAGCAATCATCAAGGAAGACCCTTGGCAGGTGGTGGCATATTTTACTCTTCATATCATTCAGTAAATAGCCTTTTTCTGGTTCTAAGCCTTCTAATTTACTCTGCATAGAAATAATGTGAATTAACACTTAAATCAAGGCAAATGGTCTCAATTGTTTGTTTATGAGTTTGCATAAAACCACAGGCTGTCCTACTTGCTGATACAGGGCTGTTGGGTAAATGGCCTGATGGTTTTGAGGTAGCCTCTGCTCAAGAGTTACTGAAGAAGTAAAACTCTTTTCACCAGGGCAAACCTTTGTCAACTTTACTCTGAGTCTTTGGACTTGGAGAAAATCTGATCTCAGTCAATGCACCCAGAAGTGCATTGTAACCAAGTGGTCAGTTTGCCCAGCCATAGCCAGTTAAGCAGAAGCATGTGAAAAGGTTTGCTCAGTTTCTTTACTATTTGAGTCTTTCTGAGTGTCTGAAAGGTCAGAGTCTGTTTTAAAGCACTTACAATAGAATGGCAGTGACTGAATGCTGACAACATAGCATGCAATCTTGCTCAAGAAGTGTAGCATTAGTCTAGAGACAACATGGGGTAGTTCAGAGACACCTGAGCTGTTTCAGCAATAACACTGAACTTTCATGCTTCAACTCTTTCTGATACAACTGCTTTTTTCACAAACAGGTGTCTAAAACTGCTGTGAAAGTCACTTCAGCTGCAGACTGAGCAAAAATCTACTGACTTTTCATGTGATGGAAGACTGTCATGTAATAATGCGCATGTTACTGCCACCAGGGTGTTGCCATTGGGAGCCCCTGATCTTTAGAAATGAGAAGAGACCTGTGCTTTGGGGGAGCTGGGAAAGAAATCTACTGGAGGATGCCCTTTGTTTCACTGCGTTTTCCCTCTCTCACCAGTGAAGCAAGTTCTAAGACTGCTAGCAAAAAGACAAATTCTGCTGTGTGTATTACAGGATTTTTCCCCTTTCTGTTCCATTTCAGGAACAAATTCATTGTTTGTTCCATTGAATATATAGAAATGCCACAAAACCAATTGTTTCTGCAGAATCTGCTGCTGGTCTGCATTTCTGCATAAGAGTGAATGTAATAACCATGTGACATGCTGACAAGAGTAATTATACCCAGAAGGCTTGGTAATTTATGTTGGGTAGCAGGTGGTATCATTTCCTGGTTAGTGTGTTCCCTAACTTGTTATTATCCATGGCCATCAGCAGCTAGAGTGACACCTACAGAGGAGACCTTGGAGCTCACAGCAGGAGCCAGTTGTTCCATTTGACTGTAGATCGAAGGAATTCCTACAGTCCTTCATTCTGTGTGTAACATAACTTTTGATAATATAGTAGACGAGGCAAGGCATGACTCATCTCATTGGCTTTCCTCTCTTGTACATGACTTCTTAACAGGTTATGCTTGAGAGAGAATATGTTGCTACTTACTTTCAACCACCATCATTATGCCACTGATTCAGTCATATATAGCATGCCATCTAAATAGCTACTCTCCCTAAGGAGATATTTTTTACAATAATACTTCTTTGGTTTGGCAAGTTACTTTATTACTTGTTTCTGAGTACCCCATTGTTTTGGAGCTGTACAGACACGTAATTAGAGACAGAGTCTTGCTCTGACAAGATTTTTGCCCTTAAAATAAGAGAAAGGGAAGAAAATGTTGCTTCCATTTTGAAAATGGAAAATGGATGTGATGAAAAGGTGAGGTTAAGTAAATTCCCAAGGAAGGTCATGAAAGTGTTCTGTGATGGAGCGGAGTTGATCAAGTTTGTGGAAGGGCCAAATGCATTAGGCTTAATAACACACTTGTCTGTATTTTACCTCCCGTTTTCTTAAATCAAGCCTGTTCCATCGCTGTAGTTTCTTTAGAATCCTGCTATATTCCAGCTCAAGCAATTCATCACTGTCCTAAAACCATAGTGCAGTCTCATCAGTCTTGTGACTCTCTCTGGACTCTGGAGAACATGAAAATCTAGATCTATCATCGTCTTTGATCTTTGAGGTTTTGTCAGCTCCTTCCATTTCCAGTTTTAACTTACGTACTTCATTTCTTCCAGTTCTTCAATCCATTCCTAATCCTTGAGATTCTTACATTTTCCTTATCCCTTCCCTTCCCTTACCAGGAATTAATGACTTTTCCTTATAACTGGTGTCATAATCCTGTTTTATCTTCTCTCAGATCCCATCTACTTTCCCTTTCCTCTGTGTTCTTATGTTGATTTTTTTTTTAATGTAGCCATGATTTGTGTCATTCACTTATTTTATCAAGTGAGAAGCTCAACATCTGAGTCCAGCAGGTTTTTTCTAATCCTGTTTACTTGTCTGTAATCAAACAGCAGAGTTTTCTTGGTCAAGGGTCTAGGTCCATGTGTGTGATCCTGAATTGAATGTATGATAGTAGCTGTCTTTCTACTTCTGTGTGGTTTTTGTGCTGCATATGGCTTCTGTGCATGGATGTCCAAGCTATCTCCAGACAAGTGTATCCACTTGGTACTGGGGCTGACTTTGTCTGTAGTGTGTAAAATATTCTGCTAGTGGAACTGTGGATTACTTAGGTAGTTGTATAAGTTTTACCCTACACTTGGATTCTTGACATTTAACATTTATAGCTGGTACGATCTTTGAGGTGATACTTCTCTTAATCCATGGGCTGGAAATACTGCTGAATGTCTTATGTATTGTGTAGGGTTTTATGAGGATATTATGGAGAAGATTTTTTCTTATATGTTTTTTAGAGAAACTATAGAAAAGGTGTGTAAAGGTAATGGCAAATAGCTCACAGTGACTGTCATCAGTCATTTACCTTTTTTCCCTTCACTTCTTCGGCGGCACCTGGCAGCAGGACGTGGCAGGTTCTGTGGTGGGGTGGACATTTTTGAGGTGGTGGGGGCTTCCCTGAGCCGGGAAAATCCCAGAAAAACCCAGGCAGAGGCAGGGCAAGCGGCGCTGGGCTCCTGACAGCTGACAAATGCTGGTCCCGTGCGGTTCCTGACGGGAGGGGGCGGTCCCAGTGGCTACCACGGGAGATTTAAACGGTCCCTTGGGAGCACCGCAAAGAGAAGCGTGGCAAAGAGGAGCGGGGCAGTTTGAGTGGGTGGGGCGAGAAGGGAGGGTGCAGAGAGGACCTAAAGACTAGACAGAGGACACCGAAGACCATGGTGGCCACCTGGCAGGAGATTAAAGCTGCTCCGTGTGCTGTAGCAGGCAGGATGGATGCTGCCACCCCGACAAAGCCGCAGTGGGTGCATGCAGCTACCCAGACCCTGGGCTGCAGGCACCACCACCCTCCCACATCAGCTTGTGCCTCTGTTACTGGC
>WAAB01004585.1:111085-133610 GCA_013389865.1 Piaya cayana | reverse complement strand
CTAACAGTTTTGCTAACACTGCTACTAGTTCTTAGCTATTCCAATGCTACTAGATCTCACTCAGTGTAGCTGAGGTTCAGGGCCAGGTTCATTGTGTTACACAAGTGCAAATGTGGAGTGACTCCAAATCTGTGTTTTTCTGTCACATTGACAGTGTTGATTACTGCAATAATGAAGAGCTCACTGCCAGCAGTATTTTAATGCATTTACTGAAACATGGAAATCAATAACAAGAACTTTAGTGAAAATAGTTTTACTATCAATAAATTTCTTGCAGATTCCTGGGATGCCTGTTGTGGCTGGCACTTCTAGTGGCTTATTTTGGAAAGTTAAGAGTTACTGAGCACATTAAGTTCCCAGTCTTATCTGCACTGAAATTATTTCCAAGATGTCATTGATTCTTATCTGTTATGCTTAATTGGAAGTCCTGAAGTAATTTTCTTCCTCTTTGCTCCAGTATGTATTAAGAAAACAGAGTTATTTGCATGATAAAGTACAATACACAATTAAATTTGACTAGTTTAAAGAATTAATGTAGTTTTAATACAAATTCAAAGAGCTCTTGCTATGTTGCCTACAACCATAGAAGTCCAGTGAATTTATTTGCAGAGGAATTTGATTTATTCCATTCCTGGAGGCTAACTCCACTCCCAGTACTTATTATGATTGCCAACCCAGCAAAATATTTGGAAAAAGCATTTATACTTTCCAGTTTACACAAATCTAATCCTTTCCTAAGCTGGAAACTGGCTCTGAGCAACCCACAGCACAAAGTGCAGTGACCACTATTTGCACAGGAGAATTTATCTTGTTTGCAAGCTGCAGCCAGGGTCAAACTCCAGCCTGGACAAGACCTTGGCAGAGATTCTTCTGACCAGGCTAAACTTTCTGCATATGTCTAGAAACTCTTCCTTGTGATTTAACCCCAGTTGTCCCCAAAGGCCTTTCACCCCTGTATAACATGGTCTTTGTCCTGCGCGTCATGAAATCTCCCTCACTGTTTAGCATATCCTGACATGTTTCAGCATGAATTAGGATGTCATGATCTAAAACCATCAAAAATACTTTGCTGGTGCTAGTCCCATCTGCCTTAGCTTCTTTTCTTCTTTAAACATAGACCTCTGCTCCTTTTCCCTCCTTCTGTGCGCTAACAACTGTATTCCTTTGTCCACACAGGCAAAATTTTATCATTTCCTTCTTGCCCCATTACAGGCAAAAAGAAAGTGTAAAGCCTGCAATTTCAAGTGCAGAGAAGAAGGACTCAATGCCTGAGAAAAAGGAAAGGCTGCAGGGAAATTTTGGTCCATTCCAGGCAGTGAGAAGAAAGGTCCTTTTGTATGAAAAAAATCTGCCTGATTACCCTTCACAGGAAGAAGAAAAAGACAGGCAGGCAATACATATTGGACCCTTTTCCTCGTGGAGAGATCTGAAAGCCTCCAGCCAAAGAGCCCTGCAGTGCTGGCAGCCCAGTACCTCCCAGTGATCTCACCGTAAAATGCACTTCTGTAACTGGCATAGGCACCTCAGGGCCACAGATGCTCTTCCTTAGTGATGGTGCACCACAAAGGTGACATAAATCCAAATTCAAGATCTGTATCCGTAAAACATATCCAGGCAAGTGCTCTAGTCCTACTAACAGGAATTTGAATGAGTAAAGCTGTGATTACTTAGACTAAAATAGCGAGTCACACAGAGAGCACATCAAAGCTTCCATCCTGTTCTTTTAGTGACCCTAGGACTGATAAGTCAAACAATGAAATTGTACTGGAAGAAACTCACATGAGTTTCGTGAATTTACTGGCCTTGAAATCAAGTTTCTGTGGTTTCTTACATGTTAAGAGTGGTCATTTCTGCCTCTGCTTGTACTGTGGGCTTGATTACTTTGGCAAACTTCATTGCCTACAAGAAGGGAGGTACGAGATAATATGGTTATATGTATGAGACTTAATAATTTAGTGAAATTCCTAATTGATCTCATTATTCAATTAATGCTGCAAAGCTTGTGAAATCTGGTTTAATTTCCATGCTCCCTAGAGTCAAATTGATAGGAATGTTTTTATTGCCAAGAATCATCACTATTTACAGACTTGTGTATTCATAAACACCTGAAAGGTTTTGGCCTCAGTATCCTTCTGCTCTATTGTTTGCTCTTTCATCTCCTCTCAAACACAGACAGAATAATTGATGATCGGCCTGCAGAGATCAAAAATAAAATATGTATCACACTCAAGTCTCATTCTGGAAGTTAAATATAATTTGGGCTGCTAAAGTGCCCTTCAATGAAACAATAAAATTCCATTCCTATCCTTGTGTGAAACAAAAAATCCACCACAAATAAAATACTAGCTTAGTTGGTTTTCCTTTCTGTTCCAAGCTATTCAAAAAGTAGGAGTTACGTATAGGCACACACATAGGCAATTCAATTGTTTTCTTTCCCTTGTCCTTGTGGTTTGTACACATACATTTTAGACATTTTTGAGAACTCAGCTGCTAAACATCACTGCAGGCTTTAAGAGCAGATCGTATATATCATCTGCACTAGAAGTCAAAATATATGAAGCGTGTTATAAGTAGGCTAGAGTAATGAAGATAAATTACAGGAATACTTGTGTAAATTCTAAGTGAAGGGAAGATGTTAAAGTGTGACATTATTTATTCTACCATTATTTTTAAATTTCACTGATTTCCACACAAGCAAAACACACAGACTGTCTGAACACAAGGAACTACTGTCTTCATTGCCATTGCCCCACATCAAGAGTATCATTCTCAGGTACAGAGTGGACAAACAAATACAGTAATTTTTTTTTCTTTTCTCCTGTGAACTCTGGGAACGACAACTGCATTTCTGGTGTACTTCAGTGAAGGAACTTCAGTGATGAACAAGGAATGAAATTCTCTGCAAAATCATGAGAAAAAGAGATTTAAGTCAAAGCTATACTTTCTTGCTTGTTTGTGTGTTTAAGAAAGAACAGGTAATAGTTACGTGCTTCATAAAGAGATGAGGAATAGAGAAGAGCCTTTGTAAATACACTGGAAAATGGCTTCTGTGAGAAATTGTTCCTTAAATGTGTCAATGAAAAGAAATGCATTTGCATGAAAAATATATCGCATTCATTGTATTCCAGCATAGCCTGAATCTAAGTTGTAGCTGTGAGGAAAATATTCTTAAACCTCCCTGTTTTATGCATAAGTAGGTATGAGTATATGGGTCACTTAAAATGACCTTGCAATTATCCCAGCTAAAAGCACGTGTATGGACAATTACTATGAGGTAGCTGATGAAAACACTTGACTACCAGAAAACTCTCACCACATGGTAAATAAAAGGAAATCTGAAGGAAATCATACCAGAGAGCTGACCTTGCATATAGAACCAGTGAATACATGTATGGCTTTCTACTGTGCTCCTTTGTCTCAAACGTTTATAAGCTTCCCTGTAGTAAGAGCAGGAGAAGAGGAGCACCTTATGACAAAGAAAAACGTTCCCAAGCTTTACTAGCTTCTGCTGTTGTCCTTGATGAGTAGGATGCAAAAGAAATGGGTAGCCTGTTCCAGTGCCCAATGACCCTTTCTGTGAAAATTTTTTTCCTAATGTCTAGCCTAAATCTCCCCTGGTGGAGCTTGAGGCCATTTCCTCTTGTCCTGTCCCCTGTCACTTGGGAGAAGAGGCTATCCCCCTCCTCTCTACAACCTCCTTTCAAGTAGTTAAAGAGAGCAATGAGGTCTCCTCTCAGCCTCCTCTTCTCCAGGCTCTCTCAGCTTAAAGCAGACTCTAGGATGCTAGACAGTTTTTGCACCATGCTATGGCCTGTATGCTGCCCATGTTAGGATGTTCAAGTTAATTTAAATATAATGAGTGTAGTGGTTCTTTTGGATCCCAGTGTGAGCACAAACTTTATGCAACTAGATTCTTGGTTTGTTAGTAGAAAATGCAGAGATGACTGTATATATTCTGTGGGACTCGCTGCTCTGAAGTAGCCTGAAATAACAAGAGTTTGAAGAGTTCCTTGACCCAAGGCTGAACCATGGACTGAAGACTCAAGGACGGATGAGAAGGAAGCGGACCAAGGATNCGCAACAATATTCTTCCCCTCTATTTCCCTTCCTGTTTGTTTAAAGGACAAGTAAATAGAAAGGGACTTGCTAGAGTAATGATTTAAGCACCTTAAATGTAGGTAGACACTGCTGCACCTTATCCCACCAGGGACCTGGCATCTTCATCTTTCACCAACAAGAAGCTGAAATTCATAAAACACCCAAAGCTGGTGCTTTATTCCTTCTTGGTCCTAGATGCTTTTCCTGTATCCTTTTATCAGGTCACATATTTGGAGACAATGGATTTCCTAATTAATGTTGACAGCTAAATTTAGAACAGTTAGTTAGCAGAGGCACCAGACTCACAACCTGGGCATGGGTTCAAGGTTTGGAGGACATTGGTGTAGTTTGATTACAATGTTCACATCAGGATATAATACCTGCTGCTGTGGAGAAATAGGAGAGAGAAATTGATTGTGAGGTAAGCAGTGTACTCTGAGCTGAAAAAAAAAAGATGAATTACGTCAATAAGATCAATAACCTCCCCCAAAAGTAACAATGAGGGAATTGATTCTTGAAGCTGTTCAAAATTTCTTTGGTAGACACTAGAATTAGGGGTATGAAGTGCTTCTGAAAATCAGGCTATTTCAGCTGTTTTGGTTTTTTTTAAAATCTTATTTTTATTCAACCTCTCACCAGAATTGAAATCCACTCAAACAGTCATATAATATAATTGACTGTATAATTCATGTGTATTATACATAAGGTGCCATTTTCTTCTTCCTATTAATAAGCTTAACATTAAAGAAATGAATTCTCCAGGGAAAGTAAATTAAAACAAAAACATCCAGAGAAGACAAAACCTATAAAAAGCAGATGGTACCACATATAAAATGCCATCAACTTTTACACATCTATGTAAAAAGGCTGAGATGTTCCCAGCCTTGACATAAATTCCACCCATCAATTTCATCAAGATATCACAGCTTTATTAATGATTGCAACAAATTATTGTCTACTCACCAATCCATAAACATTGCACCCACTTCAGCAAACAATCTAGATGCACACTCATATCGAACAGTAATCCTTCAGTAACCCCTACAGCTCTTTATGGGAAATGTAAATTTTAAAATACATGATTCATGTTTTCTACCTCTGTTGCTGCTGAGCTTTTTCCCATATACTCAATTTGTATTTGGGAACCAGTGGTTCGAGGATGTTGAACAAAAAGTAAGAACCCATGATTACCTCTTGGTTCACTTTAACTATGAACCCTTAAGAAGCTTTTGCATTTCTTTCAATTCACTTTTTTAAAGCCAGCTGTCACAGCCTGGACCTTAATCTGGATTCATTGTTTCACAGTTCAATGTTTTAATCATAAACAAATGAATCTAACTAACTTGGGCAGAAGTGTATATCACCTCACTACATATGTGGCCTAACTCAGGATCATGAATCCCCAGATCAAATTTAGCTCATATCTGAATTACAATGTGCCCAGAATAGTTCCAGTGCTCACAATCATATTTGGGTATGTCGAAACCATGAGCTGGTATGCCTTGCCAGATACCCAGCCCAAAATTCACAAAGCTGGGCTATATCATAGCGTGACTTTGGAAGTATTTAAAACTGAAATCTCCAGCAAACACTCAAGAGAAAGATGCTCATGGGCTTAGAATTAACAGATAATGACAACTTGTTCCCAGAGATTGAGCTTGTTAAAGAAAATAGACTACAACACTTAAACACAAAAGTAACAGTATGGAAAAAAAATATGCACAGAAACTTTGCAAAAGTAGAACATTTCTAAGTGTTAACTTCAAAATTTAATCGGCAAAGATACTTTTCAAGTAAATGAACATAGTTACTCAGTTATCAATTTGCGCCAGTAAAACTTTTTAGTTAGTAGAAGAGAGCATGTCTCAGTTCATCTGGTGTGGTTTGTGGACATTAGTTTAATGAAAAGATACATTTCTTCTATTGTTCCCATTTTCTTAGCTACAGCAATTTTACCATATTTTGTATATAGTCAGCTTCATTTGTCCCTTGTATAATAAGGGATTTGTTTAATAAGGTATTTCTATAATTACTATGATTCAAACCCCTGTAGTGGAACTAAATGCCTTTTTAAGAGTGTGACTTGCCGCAACTGAAGCTGCAAACACATACGGTGCACATAATATTTTCTATTTAGACTTTTAAAATGACAGGGAAAGCCCTCCTGTATCATCAAACTTTTTTTTGCTTCGCCTTCTATAGCAATGATGTCATCAATATCATTTGTTTTGTTACCATATTCTGCTGCACACAAGTGTTATTCCAGGTATCTAGGAGTTTATTTCTCGCTATGAATATAATGCAAATATTGATCACACAAAAATCTAGTAGGAGAATAATCAGATAGTAACCTATTTTTAATAGGAGGATCTGCAGTGTACCCAAGCAGGGATGTTCCATGAAAAAATGAGACATTTCAAATGAAAGTTGACAATAGGTATTTAATGTCACAGTCTGTCTGGATTTTTCTGCAATCTATGTAGGGTGCCAAATCCTGTGGTTATATTCAGGTTTTTTTTCAAGTGAATTCACACTGAATTCAGGCAAATAACTGGTCATTTTCTATCTTAGTTTGTCCTCTATCACATTACACGTGCAAACAGGAGTACATGTTCACATGCCTAGTTGCACATCTGACCTTTTGAAAACTAGTCCTTAAACAATTTGCCCTAGGACACAGAGTGAATCAGTTATTTCTGTAAATCATAATTTACTGCCAAATCTATCTTGGACACATCAGCTCTTTTGTATGCAATACTCTAGTCATAGTACAATAACAGCAACCTAGCATTATATTAGATTAGAGTACATCTAATTTTATTTTCTGTCACCTGTCATCCATCTGTGAGATTTTAATGTCTTAGTCTCATCACATTTAAAGCAGAAAACTTACATCTCTTTCTATAATATAATTACAGTTCTTTAATCATTCCCTCCAGTATAATGTCACATGGAATTTTCTTCTGCTTCATGTACAATTTAATTTCCTTTTTGATTGGCATTGTGCAGTATTGTGTTTGTCAGGAATCTCCACATTTATATTTTTATACCCGCATGTATTTTCAGAAGAAAAATTAAAAGCTTGCAAAGTGATTAATGCACCTATTGTTTGAGTAGGAGGTCTTTAGGTCTCAGACTCTATCTTCCCGTACACAACTATTATATCTCCCTGAACTNCCCCCCCCCCCCCCCCCATGACACTGGCTTTTCCTCAACAGGTACATGGTGAATTAGACTTTCCTCACTTTCTTTTCTGCACGGGATGTGAGAAACAATCTTATACCATTATCTCAAGTTTGATAAACTGTCTTTATATTAGGTTTTTTATTCAAGTTAATCTATATATAGAAGACAAAACTCAAAACTTTCTGAGTTAAAATCTGCAAAACTCCAGATGTAATAGTGTTTCATATTCAACTCAAAATGATGGATCTTCTATTATTGAAAAATTCAAACAAAACTATGGATGCCATGTTTCTCCTGAAAAAAAGTGATTTTGTTGTCTTTGTCAGTGAAAACTTTGCAGAGGGAAAGAGAATTCTTGCAAAGGACATTAAGGATCCTTTCTTTACAGCTATGTTCTCAAGTTTTGCATTAGTTTAGGTGTCATCATGAGAGCGGGGAGCTTGAATTGCTAGGAATGAGGGATTCCCAGAGCAGGATTAAGCCCTGTCTCTCTCAGGTGTTCACTGGAGTCCTGGGTCTAGCTCTGTGCGCTGAACAGGCGGTAGTGGGACATGTGGTATCATGACAGAATGCGTAAAGCTCAGTTCCTGAATCACAAGTTCAACACCTATTTCCTGAATTGTGCCCTTTCAGCTGAAGCCATCTTGTCCCATGAGGATCATAGTCTGAGAAAGGTAGGAAACTGTAGTGAAATCATAACTTCCCACAGTTAAAAGCAACAATGACAGGAATCACCAGCACCAGGATTTTATTAAACTGCCTTTGACTAAACAGACCTAATTTTGAATTGAGACAACAAAATCTTTGGTTAGGAATCAGCATCTAAGGCAGAGGTGGCTGTCTTTTGTGTCTGGATCAATCTGGGAGTAACTAGCAGTCACAAGGGATTCTGGGTAAGAAAAAGACTTTTTCTGTGGTGCCGTCACTGTACACACTCTCATGATCCTGTGATTATTATCCTCTTTTGTGTTTTACTTCACTAGCCTGGTTTAAGAGTAGTGATCTTTGCATGATGTTTCAAAAATCCAAATATAGAAAAAAAAAGAAGTAAAATGAGATGATAGAAACAAACTTCTATTAATAGATCCTCTAGTTGTAGCATGACCAGTTCCCTTTGGGTCATATTTGGATGCTAGTTAATGCTAGTTTTTTAGTGAACAAAGAAAGCTGACATCTGTTTTTAAAGCTGAGAAAATGGAGGGCAAGGATAGTAAAGTTGTCTGCGGCTCGATAGAAGTGTGGGGTAATCAAGGTAAGTTCTGTTTCATTAAGATGCCTATTGAGTTTTTAATTTTACTTTCTCTGCTAGACAAGTGGGGTACTAGATTTGAGTAGAACACCTAGACCTGGTAAGAGAGAAGAAAGTGAGAAAACCTATTTCAACTAGTGAAATGCAAATCATTGAACTAAATCATTAATGCAGTGCAGTCTGATTTCTTAGTCTAGAGTATCAGCTTTTATATCTTGTCTAAAATCTGAAACCCATCCAACTTTCATTTTGGCAATGATACATGCATTAATTGTAGGTTGTAGTTTTATAACTGGATGAAATTCCAGTATATTCATATAGAAAAACAAAATACTAATATTCTATAATTAAAAATGTAATTAGTTTTCTAGCACCTAAAGAAAAGATGACTTACATAAATGATTAAAGAGTTCAAGTTCCTGGGGTCAAATTTATAATGGGGGAGGTGTGTGTGTGTGTGCGCATTTGCTTCTAACTGTAATTAAAAACCTCTCTTACTGAGTGAGGCTAAGTAAGAGTATTTTTATTATTTTCAAATTTAAAAAATGATTAGTGCAAGAGAAATAAACTAGAAGAGATCTTATTTATTGCTAAGTTTATGTTATGGAAGATGTTATTAACAAGAAGTTCTCTTTGAAAAGAGTGGTGCTGGAGATGGTAATCTAACACAGAGCACATAATTTTCTCACGCATTAAAGTATAAAATAATTCAACAACTCTAGTCAAACATGTTAAAGTGGCAATGTGACAGCATTACAATTCATTGTCCAAAAGCTAATTACATTGACTCTTAAATTTCCCTAAACTTAGAGAACTTCTGGGTGACTTGGTGCTGCTGCTGTGACATTTTACTACATCTACACATGTACAGTTCCCTATGTGTTTTGGGTAGATACAAATGGGTTTTTGTATGCAGTATGCATTTATCTGTTCATCACTGTGTTAAGGCTGCTGTCAGTGAAGATAAATTAGCATGATGGTTTAGCCCTTCTTTTTTTGTGAATGCAACTGTAGCAAGACTGTATATCTCAATAGTGGAAAGATGCACAAGCCATTGTGTCTCATTCTTGATCTACTTTTTCTTGTCTCTAGAACCAAAACCAAGGAGTAAAAATACCACTTAACACGTGATGTGGTAGCCCCACTGCAAGGAAGGAGAACCAGATCACAAACTTACATCTGAGGGCATCTGGTGAGTACTACTCTTCAAAGGTTCAGGACCAAAGCCTTTGCTCAGTATATCTCTTGGGAAGAGGGCTATGAAAAGTGACTTTTCTATTGGCCTCACAGCTCCAAGATATGGCTATGTAGGAGATGTGTCAGTCTACTTTAATTAAAAATGCTGTGGGAACTATGTGATTACCAGGCCATTAACTAATGCTACCTCTATTTAGCAGAGCACACTTTCAGGGCTAGACAGGTCGTCTTCTTGTGATTTCTTCACAATCCTACTTCACTGCTCATTGAATTTCATACAAGGACAGAAATCAAACATGAGAGAGCCAGGGGAAAATTCCTTAAAGTCTAGCCCTCGTGCTGGGATCCATTTAGAATTTCTCTTCCTCTTCCTTCAACTTTTTCCAATATCCTGCTTGCCTCAAATGGAAAAGTTTCAATTTCTCATTAAATGAAGACAAATTTCTGTAGTTCTCTGACTGATAGAGGTTCAGAATCACCTTGCTTGACCTGCTGGCCATGCTTCTTCTGATTCAGCCCAGGACACGGTTAGCCTTCTGGGCTGCGAGTACATATTACCAGATTATGTCAAGCTTCTTACCCACCAGTACCCCCAAATCTTTAGTTTAACCAGCAGGTGTCAACTCAGCCACGCTTGTCTCTTCCCTTCCTTGCCTGAATCCTAAAATATTTGCCAGCTCTGTTCCACTCTCTTGTTCCCAAGGACTACATCCCAGGGTGTCCTACTGAGTAAATCCTGGAAGAGCTGGAAGTCTGCTTTCTTGAAACTTAGGGTCCTGACTATACTCCTGACATATCCCATATCCCTCTGGACCTTGAACTCCACCAGTGCATGATCACTGCAGCTCAGGCTGCCTCTGATCCTAATATCACTGATGATTTTGCTTGTATTAGTGACCATCAGGTCAAATATTGCATCTCCCTATGTGGGGGTCTCTTTCAGCTGGACTAAGAAATTATCATCAATGCACTCCAGAGGACTCCTGGATTGCCTACAGCTTGCCCTGCTACTTTTCCAGCATATGTTGAGGTCCCTGAGTAGCATGAGAGCTTGTGAGCATGAAGCCTCCTGTAGCTGGAGGAAGAAGGCTTCATTGGTTGGCTCTCCTTGATCAGTGGCCAGTAGTATACACCAACCACAAGGTTACTGTTGGTTCTTCTGTCTTTAATTAAGACCCACAAGCTTTCAACTTGTTTGTGGCTACTCTTCAATGACAACTCTTCACATTCTATGCCTTTCCTGACATAGAGGGCAATGCCTCCACCCCTCCTATCTGGTCTGTTCCTTCTGTAGCCATCGATAGCCACACTTCAGTCATGGGATTTGTCCCACCACATTTCCATGATGGCTACTAGATCATAGCTTTCTAATAGCATGGTAGCTTCCAGCTCCTCCTACTTGTTACCCAAGCATCGTGTATTAGTGTAAAGGCACTTCAGCTGGGCTGCTGGTTGCATCACCTTCCTAGTGGNCCATCTGAGCTGTGCTATGTCACTATCTGTAACAGATAAACAGGAATATAACAGTTAAAAGTGAATGTTACATACACTTCAGGTACCTAAAGCAATTGAACTTGATTTTTAGTTCATATAACAAGTCCACTCAATCTTTATTCATTTATGAAAAGTGTGAAGAAGGGAACAGGTCTGATGTCAGTCCTACCACTTGTCAGCAAATAAAATAAGTACATACTTGACACTCCACTTGCTGGGGGAAGGCATAATCCTTGCTTGTTAATGGATTACTAAAGAATGCCAGAAACAAATAGGAGCACAGCCTATGGAGATGCTCTCATCCATCTTAAGCTTTAGTGTATGAGCAACAAAATATACATACAAGATGTACACTGTATTGTGTTCAAAATACCATGTCACTTACAAAATTGCACCTGATAAGGCATGGAACATGTTATAAATGGCTACAAATGGCAGGGATAGGCCTGCAGGGATTTTCGTAGCTTTTCTCTACTCTTTTTTCATGTTAAGTAGTGTATATGATCTCTTTGCAGGCCATTGTCAACAGTACTGTAGAATCTATGGATTTGAATAGTGACATTGAAAGCTGCCTTTGGAAAGCACACCATTAAAAACCAGTTGAAATGATGCAGAATTCTCACTAATCAAATCAGGATTTCTTAGCTTCAGAAGAAGAAGCCATCTGAGTGGATATGGAATGAGGGATTTAAATGTTATTGTACATATTCAGATGCAGGAACACTGTCAGTAGTATTTAAAGAAAAATACATAGGATGATTACTTTGTACTATTTATTCTAGAGGCTTCATTCGAGACTGGTTAACTATCATTCACATTTCTAACAGAAGATTTAAAGTACAGAGTGGCTTCTTTCATTTTGAAATCATTAGGTTTTAAAATTATTTTCCAGTTAAGTACCAAGTAGGACCCTCCTTCAGCTAAGGAGAAAAAATTCTGGTACATTGAATACTTAGTAAAAAAGTTAGAAATCTAGATTTTATACCAGGTTTTCTTATACAATAACAACTTTCACAAAAGAAAAACTGCAAAATAACATAGACAAAACGCCCACATAGAGAGTTTATTTATGAACATCCACAGCCTTCACTGAAGACCACAAAGACCTCTTGATCTCTAGTATTTCTATGTGACCTTTGCAGACAGATCTGCATCCTGAGCTCCTCTTCCAAAAGTAGTTTGGCTACTTGGGTTTAGAGCCATTGACATGGCTTGTTGCTTAGAGGTGATCTATACAAAAGTAAATTGGTAACTAGTTAGCTTTTATATTCAGGGATAGACATATAAAAGCATGTGACCTAACTGAAACACTTTAAACCAGGATTCCTGATGTAAAATCAAAGGTATAATCTTGATAAATTCACAGTTATAATCCCATTCCTGCTTTAGGTGGGATAGCCACACATCTACTCTGCAGAAGATATGGATTATAAAATAAATGATACAAAATAGATGTTGATAGTCTTTAATATCTTCTCACTTTAGCACTGGTACTATGTTTTTTCACCTTTGCATCTCTCAATTCTCCTTCACCATGATTATTTTCCAGTTTACATTTCATTCAATGTGTAAATACTCAGTCTCAACAGCTGTATCTCTACCAAGTTTTTGAAGCAACAGATGCCTGGAGATGACTCTTGGAAAAGCCAGCACTTCCATGTATAGCTGTTATACATGGAAACTAGTTCCTTGAGAGATTGCTGAGATGAAGCCAATCAGTATATCTTGAGCAGTTGTGTCAGAAGATCAGCAGGCTACTCAGCAGAGGAGGATTTTCTATGTAGTAAAGTTGGATAAGGAATAATCTCAATTCTGCTAAGTGAGAGAAGCCAGAAATTATTTGAACTACTTTTCCTTTTCACCCTGGTTAGGGTATACTATGAGCTCAACACATGCTAGAGAAAGCGGTGAGCCTGTGACCAGAGTTTACAAGTTACTGTGATAATGTTACTCAAAATCTGTAGCTGCCATACAGGAAACTATTCAGGAACACAATCCTCCTAGATTTTTTTCTTTCTCCTTAGTTTTCTAATATATATTTTCCTGCCTTAATACTAAAAAGACTTTTCCTCATCGCAAGCTGAGAGTTTCAACAGCATGCTTGTATTACATTGGTTTTATGTATGACTTTCTACCAACACAGCTAACCAGAGACATCCACAATTCATTACCTTAGTCATCTTTTGCCTTCATATCTAAAACCAGATCTACCAATATACTAATATATATCTTATACTAATATAACTAACTGATGCATAGAACTAGATGGTACTTCTACAACTGTATCACATGAGTGAAACTACTATTAACTTCTTAGTGGCTTTAATTTAGAATGTGATTTTCTTAACAGGTCTGATGTTTGAAAAAAGTTGTCTAAGCTTCTTGTACAAAGGAACACAAGAAGAAAAAACTTCATTATTTAGGTACTAATTTTTTTTTTTGACCCCATCATAGGAAGCTACAAGGTTGGTCAGACAGGACTTACCCTTGGTGATGAAATGCTGGCTGCCACCTCCCCATCCTCCATGTTCTTTAGTATAGCTACTAAGAAAATAATGAATTAATAAACATTCCAGCTATAGTTAAGAGTCTAGAGGGATTGCTTTGTTACAGTGAGTACATGGCAGCCTTCCAAAAATTTATAACACTTTCTTAGGAGTGGTTGGTGGAAATTCAGAAGAGCAGAAATTCAGTAAGCCAGCAGAAATCAGGCATGGCAGATACAGGGAAAAGAAATTATGATTCTTGCTGAATACTGTGCATGCTGAATCTTTGAAAATCAAGCACTCAGGGACACTAAGGGTCTGAAAGGACTGGTGGTCAGGCTTGCAATAAAGTAGTCAGTTCTAGAGTAGCTGATATTGGTAAACTCATAGTCTCTGCATAAATCTTAGAATTAGGAATAAGAAGAATTTTCTAACAACAATCCAGTAGATGGTAATGATTGACATCCTGAAGAGCACAGGAGGAGGCTCCATTGTGGCAAAGATGTTCTTCTTCAGTTTTTATCATTTGGTTGTCTCCTCTTCTACAGCAAAGGGTGTCTCTGAGATGTTATTCTATCCTGCATTTACATGCAGCTGTGACTTACTGCCACTTTGTCCCCCTCTCTTGGTTACAATTTATATTTATATTAATGACATAATCTACCTGAAAACCTCTTTCAAGCTATTGAATCTAGTTAGTTTAGGCAGGAGTGCTGTGCATCCAACACTGAGTTCACTCCTTTTGTAGATGTCTTAGTAGTACTTGAGCTACTAGCTGTAGCTCAACGCTATCTCCTTTGTCCAGAACTGTACATCTAGAAAGCATGTATAGCCTTCAGATTCATAAATGTAGTTTTACTTCTAATTTAGAAGATTTCATCTTTCCACTTACTTTTTGTCTTGAGTATTGTAAATGAAATCTCCATGCAAAATCTGAATGATTATTGTTATGTTACAGTCTGGAAAATTTACACCTATGTTCTGTTCTGTGCCTGCCATTCTTGCACGCTTGGCTAGTTTCATGCTATTAAATTGGGAAAGTTAAGATGGGAAGTTATTAACTTCCATTCTTTAAGATAAATTTTGCAAATTACTGTCTCTCCTCAACCATATTCAGCATGGCTTTTTAAGCCCTAAATGGTAGTACTTTGAAAGCACACCTTGTAAAAGAAACATTTCTAAGTGCCTTTCTCATGATAGTGCTGGTGGTTTTAAGCTCACAAAGTCCCTGTTTCAACAAGAGTTAAAGGATTTTTACAATGGCTTGTCAGCTCTATTTAGCCTTAAAGCTTTCAGTTTCCCTATCAATTTATTTCCTCCCTGTTGATATATAATCACCTTATGAAGGGTCTCACTGTGATATACTTAACACTCCAAATGATAGCTGAGGACAATGGAAGTTGGTGACAAATGACATCTTTCAGGATCTATATTGGAGAGAAAGGAACAAGAGAATAATGATTTGGAAGAGTTATTCTCAGGGTGACACTATATATACCAGGGCATACACAGGTATAGGCAGATAGATGCCCATGTTATATACTTGAGATATTTATATTGTCATAAAAGGAATTATTGGTTAAATATACATAGATTGAAGTGTGTTAGACATGTAAAACAATACAATTTCATGTTTTGGAATAAGCAGTGCATGAATCTTGTATTCTGTTCAACTCTAAGAATTTAGTACAATATTGAAACCTGTGATAATCTGATGTTTGATGGGCTGATCATGTAGTATGTATTTAATCAAGCAATAGTATAAAGAGGGTTGGGTAACTTGGCTTTCAACTCACGCAGGCTGCTACCAATATTATCTTTTGATTCCTTTCTTCTCTTTGCCAATTGCACCAACAATTTGGCATGCATAGTAAGAAGTTATTATGGATTCTGCAGCAGCCTTCATGTTGCATCGGGCTGATAACACAAATCTTGTTAACAGTCTGACAAAGTATAAATGGTTTCATAACAAACTGCCACCATTTTAATATCTCAACAACTTCAGAAATGTTATCTGGCAACTGCAGGGGTCTGAAGTTATGCTTTCAGAAAAATGAATTCTAGCACCATACTTGCATATATCGCACCCCCTAGCCCCCAGTACTCCTGGCCCTAGAAGTTTTTCATAGCACAAAACAGTAATTAAACTTAATCTTCTGTATCAGACATAGGCATGTCCATCCATCTAACTATGGTTATGTGGGGTGTGTGGTAACGCATAGCTTTCCAAACAGGTAATATTTTACAGTTTTTAAAGGAATCAGCAAAACTCAAATGGCTTCTAAGTCTCTGTACTCTCAGGACTAATAGTGTTGAAATTATCTTATAATCTTATGCACATCTTGACATTGTATGCCCTATTGTAAGGTAGTCTCATCAGACAGGCCTGGGTGCACCCAAGCATGGGCAGGTTGTGGGAGAGCTGCATGCTGGGGAGCAGAGGCGTGCTCAGGAAGAGAAGGGAATATCTTGTGAAATCACTCCACTGAGTATTGAAAAAGGCTCTAGACAGTAAAGAGAGGGAATCTGTACTGCAAGAGAAGACAAAAAATGATTCTTGAATTGTAGTAATGGGTAGATGTAGGCTCTTTGTGTGTGGTCACTATCTGCCCACTAGAGAGGTAAGCAGGACCAGCTGGAGGTGAAGGGGACTGGAAGTGAGACTGCAGGGGGATGTAAAGGCTGAGGGACATGGAAGCAGCTACTGAGAAAAGTTTATAATCTGCTTCTCCAATCCCTGAAAAAGGAAAACAATATTAGAGATATCAGAAAACACTTAAAATTTCATTTACTTGGCTCCAACTTGTAAAGTGAAAAATATTCCCAAAGTGCAAACCTGATTGCCCTTAATATTGTCTTTTTATACCCAAATTATTTCATTCCTAGGAAAAAGGAAGCTGAAATATTGGCAGTGAGGATGTTGGGTAGGGAATGAATGCTGTAGTAAGTAAGAGGTTGCATATGTCTTACTCCTTTCCAGCATTAGACTGAATTTCTTTCACCACAAAATGAGATTTTTCATAGGGTTACATCTCAAATTCTGTCAATTCCTCATTTGCATCCTTTGTTTAATTTTTTTAGTTTCATATAAACATGAATTGTGGCAGAAGGTGACATTGGTGCTTAAAGGATTGTTGTCCCTTTGGGAAAAAAGGAGGGATAACAGATAGTCATGTTATTTATGGCAAATGCACATACAAAACTTTGCCAATGCAGAGACTGCTTATAAAGTGAGATTGATACTCTGCAGAAAAAAACATGACCTTAGGTATTTACCATACAGCCTGATTTTTACATGGAGTCAAGAGAGCTGTTCATGAGATATCACTCATCCTAAGCAGGAGTGCCAGAATCTACTGACATTTTTGTTTTGGCATGTGACTGGCCAACTAATTTCCAGGCATAGTTTTGTAAAATGCATGATGGCAACCTTTGGAACATAAGAGTAAGAATTAGCAAATAGCAAGAAGTAGCAATTATTCTTGCTCTGAGTGAATACCCCTGTTTTTTTATTGAGTGCAGGTATTCACATGAAAAGTAGCCCTTAAGCAAGCATTTCTATGAACGTAAAGCCTGTTTGTCTGAATGCTCATAAATAAAAAAAAAATCAACAGGGTTGTAAACATGGTTGGACTCAATAGTGACTTGGCACTCAAATGAGTATTAACCAACACTGAGTAAAGGGGAAATTGTCATAAGAGTTTTCTTGCTTGGGAAATTTCTCAGTAAGCATAGAAGGTATTTCAGGGTAGGTTGTGAGGACAAAGTAGTCTGTCTTTGATAAGTGTATAAAGCACTGTAGACACTTCTATTCCCTTCTACTGTACACTGGTAGAAAATGTACACTCCCATCAGAAGTCATCAGCAGTGACTACGCAACTCCTGGAACTGGACACTAGTCAAAGAGGGTTCTGACTGAGCAAAATTTACAGGTTTCTTTTATGTAGTAGATGGCTGACTTGCGTCCACTTCTGTGCATCTGCACTGCCAATTTGCAGTTGGTATTGAGAAATGGAATGATGATCAGGTAATTTTAGGACACACCTTGATCAAAAGCTACCTAGGGAGGTGGTTGAATCACCATCCCTGAAGATGTTTAAAAAACAAGTAGACAAGGTGCTCAGGGACATGGCTTAGTGGCGGATAGGAATGGTTAGACTGGATGATCCAAGAGGTCTTTTCCAACCTGGTGATTCTATGAAAAGGTAACACTGTGTGGTTTGATTCTCCTCTAAGAAAGTAACATTTCTTTAGATCAAAAGTGAGGTAGAATATTTCTGACTTAGTGTCCAAGGAGGCAAATACATTTCAGACTAGGAGAATGGAAAACATGCTGGAACTAAGTCATGGATTTGAGTCTTATCATAGAAACTTAATTTACTTTTCAAGTCTTTCTAGATGGGAAAGCCTGCATGTTGAGTGTGTGATACAACCTTGCCAGACTTCTCAGAATTCCTGCCGTTTCAACAGGCCATGGGTTTGCTCATTTCTCCTGGGCTACATTGATACCGGTGAACCAGCAAACCAGAGGACAAACTAGTGACACAATCACCTATACAATTAATTATCAACACATTCTTCATTGCAGTTCAGACCTAGGCCAATAAGCAGTCATACAACCATTGAACCTTGAACTTTGGTTCAAGTGCATTAATATGGTCTGGGGATAATTTCCAGTAGGAAAATGTGAATGAATTGGGCTAAGACAAATACGTCAGCAAAGGCTACACCATGTCATTTATTTTCAAGGCCAGAAGATCAACAGGCCTTAGTGTGATTTCTTTATTAGTATTAAAATGGCCTTTAGAAACAGTTCTTAAGCATATCTTTCCTTATTAGTTCAGTTTCCAAATTCTGCCCTCCAGACTTCACACAGAATATTCTAACTGGTATCTGGCCAGCAGCAGTCCCAGCAAGACAACAGGTGGCTTCAAGACAGGCATTACACAATGGCCTCTATCCAGAAATGTCCCTTGAGAGAACTCCCATCCTATTACAATTGACCTAACCACAGTGAAGGCTAGGTAGTTCTGTCTACATGTTTAATCTTTTGATTAAAAATGTTTGCCAAGGCTTTGCAGGTGAAAATGACCCTCTGCTATTTTTCTTTTTCATCTTTTAGCAGGTGAAAAAATAACTTCCCTATCTAGCACCCCCCCTGTATATATGCAAAATAGCTGTGTGATGGCTTTGAACCAGTACATAAACTACACACATCCTGCAAGTATTACAGAATGCTAGATTAAAATGTTGGTTGCGTTGTGAGTGAGCAAGTAATGATGCTACTTTGCTTTACCAACAAATTCAAGTAGTCTTGGAGATTAACTTGTTTGCTCAAGGAGTTGAGATAAAAATATTGCCCAAGAGTTTTCCTCTATCTCTTCAAGTAACAGTTATGTATTAACTACTTCTCAGTTAGTAACGATAAATGAAAGAGGGCTGCTTGTAAATTAATCTCTTCATGTGTTTTTTTATGGCGCTGGCTGATCCTGGGAGCAGTATGAAGAGTCTCAGGAACATTGGTAAGGTTTTCCTTGGAAAGGTGCTAGGGGTGACCTTCGTCTTAGGTCAATCGCGGCAGATGAAGCATGTGAAGGTGGATGGGCAGGAGTAGCTGAGACTATGGGAGGACAAGCCTTTGGGTTCATTTTGGTGAGCAGGTCACACCTAGTGTCTCTGGGAAAAGCTACCTCACCGCTAGTAACTTCCAGTGGCTTCTACTGAATGAACAACAGGCAGTCCAGAAACTTGGCCTCCTAGCCACATCTTCATCTCCATGTAAATGTAATGACTGTTTCCTCTTGTGTTCAGAATCCACTCCGTACCTCCCTACCCCTGAACTGGCCCACAGGTTTTGCCTGTATTTTCAAAAAATGCCTCCATGCAACAATGAAAGTCACTTGAAGCAGAAATAGTTCTGTCTTACACATGCTTCAGAATACAAACTTGTCTGCAGCCAATATAAAGTGTTTATAGACTTACTTGTCCTGTTTAGGGAAGAAAAGCAGTTTCTGTAATATTCTAGATGCTAATTGGAAAAGCATATTATTAATTTACCAGGGATATTCTATAACAAAATTACCAATTATGTGAACAGGTGGTTTCGTAGATAGAAAGAGAGGGATTTTTTTGGTAAATTGAAGTTGTGACTAAATAATTCCAGTCCTGTCTGTCTACTTGTTAATGAGATTACTCTGATCCAATTTTAGCTCCCTAAAGTCTGGATTCCCACTAAAAATGCAAATAGAAAAAAATCACCTTCTGAGGCTACTTATCCCTCTCCATTTTAAGACGCCTATATGATTTCATTTAGACAGCTAATGTATGCAAGACCAGTCTAACTCTGTCATATCTAGCCTCTTGGATTGGGAAGACTGACAACCTTAGGTGTTTTTTTCCAACAATTGAGTAGCATTTTGCTATAAGATTTTTACAAATTAGTGTCTTGCATGATTAGCCTCTCAACTTAGACGTTATCGCAAAAGTATTTGTTTATGCACAACAAGATGAGGTCCTTGAAATAATGAAACTAGTCTAAACCTACTGACTACAGTTTATTGCTACTGCTGAATATATCCTGAGAATATGAACTGGAAGACAGTTGTCTTATGCTTGCTGTGCTAAGTCAGTTTTGCTGTTTACATAGCTACTATAATTAAGTAGGAAAACAAGCCCATGGAAAACAATTTCTTCCAAACTAGTACATAGTGTGTGGTGGTTATCACTCTGAAGCCAAGGATGCAGGATATGAGAGCTACCAAATTGGAACACGCCTTTTTCTTCCTATAAGGATGCTCCTTGCTTTGCATTATTAGACCATGGGCAAAACTGTGAAGTCAAGGATAATCTACAGACATATTTTAATACATAAGAATATGGAAAACAGCCTGTTTTCTGATCAGACTTGCAAAGACAGTTTAAAATATCTATAATCTCAAAGAAAATAAACACGACATGGGCACCTTGTAATGCACAAAGTTAACTAGTTTAAAAACTGTTGGAATACTGAAGGACTTTCTCTTGGAAAACGACCATGTGAACAATCCAGCCTGTGAGCTGATGCACTAAGGAGTATCAGACCAAGGATGGCTGAGAAGCGGGGCCCCTGAGAAAATTAAGGGAGTACCAGCCTGGATACCTCCCTGATGTGATAAGAGAAACTCTGCACCTGTGTATACGTGGTGTACGTGCAAAACTGTATAAATGAGCAATTATTCTTGTTGAAGATACTAACCAATAAGACAATTAGTGTATTTGTGTGGACACATGATATTAACCAATACTAAAGAAAAGATTTACATGCCGGTCGCATGTACTATTGCCTTTTCTATAAAAGCTTCTGATGCTCTATAATAAACAATTTATTTGCTGACCATATTGGTCCCTGCATTTGTTTCCTGATCTCCTGCCAGTAAAAAACTATGCATTAATTCTCAGCATTTAAAATCAAATACTTCCTAGATTCAAATCCCTTATATCAGATTTTCATTTAGGGCACAAAGGGGAAAAAAAAGCAACCCCAGACAACAAACCCACTCAGACTGTATTTTGGCTAAGTTATCTAGTCACAATAATTAAAAAAGATCCTGCTTTCCTGGCATGAATTCTTACTGCATCGTGAAATGTTCAGCATTAAAACAAATCATACACTGGATAAAAATTAAACTTCATGCTGGCCTCTAATGGAAGAGGGGTACTCAAAACAATTCCCCTTAAATTACTCTTATGCCAGATCCATGAAAGTAATTCCTGTGGTTGTGCAGATGCGATAGATCATGTCTACAATTGTTTGGATTTTTTTAGAAAGTCTGAGGTTTAAATCTTTTCATCCCTAGCTTTCTACACGATACAAACTTGTTTTACAAACATGTTCCTTTGAAGTCAATCAGATTCAGAACTCTTCAGAAAGCTGTCATTATTATTCCAATACATTTATGGGTTTTAGCCTTCAAGCTAAAGTGCAATTTAAGCAAATATCTTATTGGTAGAGATTTGTCTTTGTTGTGACAACGTGCTCTGGAGATCTTGTCTGAAGGCACTTCCTAAAGTCTCTGCTCCAGTGAGCTCACAGCCTCAAAATGATACAGGAAAAGGTGAATATATGATTGGGCTGGAGAAAGGTTAGAACACATTAAATATGTCTATGATAGCTAAACCTGTCAAAATACTGCTCTCGGTTGTCACAAGTTTATTCTGTAATGGAAACGAAATAGGATTTTGTCAGGAAAAAAATACTACTAGCGCTGATAATAACTTATTAAAAAACTGCAGGGGAAAAATAAAATCCAAGGCAAGATATATATTTTAAAGGCACTTCTGGCTGCAGAGAAACAAAAGGCAAAGATTGTAACCATGGGACCTGGTAAATTTCTTCCTGCTCCCACTGAATCTTTATCAATGACCTGGATGAAGACATTGAGTGTGACCTCAGTAAGTTTGCAGATGACACTAAGCTGGGCGGAAGTGTGGATCTGCTGGAGGGTAGGGAGGCTCTGCAAAGGGATCTGAACAGCCTGGATCACTCACCCAATGGGATGAGGTTTAACAAGGCCAAGTGCCAGGTCCTGCACTTGGGGCACAACCACCCTATGCAGTGCTACAGACTAGGAGAAGTCTGGCTGGAAAGCTGCCAGGAGGAGAAAGACTTGGGCGTGTTGGTTGACAGCCGACTGAACATGAGCCAGCAGTGTGGCCAGGTGGCCAAGAAAGCCAATGGCATCCTGGCTTGTATGAGAAATGGTGTGACCAGCAGGTCCAGGGAGGTTATTCTCCCTCTGTACTCTGCACTGGTGAAACCACACCTTGAATCCTGTGT
>WAAB01004585.1:88521-111049 GCA_013389865.1 Piaya cayana | reverse complement strand
GAGGTGATAAAGTCACCATCCCTGGATGTGTTTAAAAGACAGGTAGTCAAGGGGCTGAGGGATATGGTTTAGTGATTGATGGGAATGGCTGGACTCAATGATCCAAGAGGTCTTCTCCAACCTGGTGATTCTATGATTCTATGAATCTGGTAGCAAAATTCACTGGTCTAGTAGAAATATGATTTATTCCTTGGGTATTGTATATTTGTGCCTGAATATGTTTTGCTTCACAAAATATTGCTGGTGATCAGATAAATACCAAGGTTGTCTATTGATCTAAAGCCAAGCTAATTGCTGGCAGTCATATTGACAAGTCAATTTTCTTTAGCAGAGTTTAGGAACTAAGCCTTCTGATTGCACACATTGCTTTTTATGATGATTTAAGTATGATTGTAGCCAAGTGAGGTCTTTATACACAGTGATCTTCTGTGTAACACTTCCAGGGAGTTGGCAATGCCTCTTACTCCTACTTCATGAGCTATATCATTGGCACATACTTCTATGTAGTAGTTGCAAAAAAAGAATAAAGCCTTACTAGCTAAATATAATTGCAATTCACTCTATCTCAAGTACTCTGGCTGAGATTCTTGGCTATATCTCAGAAACATAGAAACCCAAGAAGACACTCTGGACTATTTTTATTTGTTTCTGTGTACACACGAACTAGGACTGCCCATTTAATCTGGACATGACAGTGTTATTCTTCCCATATGTAGCTTCCTGGTTATGCTCTCTTCTTGTCTGCAAGCAAACAGAAGAACAAATTTGAAACCAGGCTTGTGAGTCTCATTTCTGTGTGCAAAAGTGTGATACAAGGGACAACATTCTCCAGTCCGTGCACATGCCTAAGCATGTGGTTGGAATTTCTCTTTTGAACTAATGCTCATCAGCTTCCAGGGGTAATTAAGGTTTACAGCCAGTACTCTGGGCTGTAGTCACTTACTTTGCCCTCTGAAGAGCTAAGAGTGAGATAAATCTAACTCGCTGGTCAGCAAGACTGCTGCAGAGATTCTACCTTGTCTTGGCTGCTCATTGTGTGTTCACCTGAGCTGGTACTCTAGGGTTTACTGCTGCCGTCTCCTGTTTCAGACCTAACTTATTCCTAATGATGAGTCTGCTTGGCATCTTTCCCAGTACCATAATACATTTTGTGGTGAGCACTGGGCATGAGAAACTGTCAGACATCTATTACTGGGCTCATCTGCAACATGATGAACATTCAAATAGCATTACTGACTTGAAAGGAACACAGAAAAGTAGCTTTTGCAGAAACTCAAGATTACTTTATTAGAAAGAAATACTCTTTTCATGAATGCACCAGAAGAAAACAGCTTTTCACCAGCCAGATAACTTCCCAAATTTCCAAGTGGTATTGTCAATGGTTCTGAGGGTAAAAAAGAAAAATATTTATTTTTATTTGTGAAGTCTCTTACATATGCATTACTGTGCTGACAAATTTTATCTTCACAGTTAAACTGTATCAGTAAATTACTCCTGTTATGATAAACACTAACATTCACTCAAATGGGAATTAGAAACTCTAAAAGGAGTATTTTCAATAGATTTTGAATCTGCAGACCTGACTCTACTACAGACAGAAATTCTTAGAATGGAATGTGACTGCTTATAGAGAGGTGTCATTTTTCTGCACTTATCTATTTGATTAGACTGGTCTACATTATTAAAGTTCTCACTGAGTCCCATAGCAAAGGAACTGAATACATGCAGACACAGTAGCATGGTTATACTAAATTGAAGCCATTTACAATTTTGATTTTATTGAATGTTTTATTAATTACAATGATATCATTAATTTTTTGTGTTGAGACCAGTTTGTACAGTGTGCTTTTCTCCATCAAACGGAACTTGGGAATGCTATTCTGTATTGCTTGACAAAAGCAAAACTGTAAAAACATAAATGTTTGATACAGCTCTGCTGGGAAATACATTTCTACTTAGCTGGTTTTTTTCAAAGTTATAATGGAAGAGCAATTCCCTGTTAAGTTTGGGGGATTTTTTGTCACAAACACCAAACTAGTTTGAATTACCACTCCATTAACAACATGGTTAAAAAATTTAGCCAGGTTGCTCTGTTTATTTTTTTTTTACTTTATCCTGTTTTTCCCTGCTTAGACCTGGTTGGCAGTACTTGTATGTTGTTTAGATGTTTTGCAAATAGAGCACTTGTTTGCCTACCTGCAGTTCTTGTCTAGAAGCTGTGTGGAGGAGGTGAAGTGTTCATGCAAAGTACTTGAATTAAAGTACTGAAAACAAAAGCTCTCTTCCCACCTCCTGCCTGATATGGAAAGGATTAGCAAAAAAAAAAGTATTACTCTGCCTTTCTTTGGGAAACACTAATGGAAAGTTACAAAACTAGCCTTCTTGCAAGCATTTTTTTCTTTACTCATTTCATTTCTTCATTTTCCTCAATAGTACTGTCTGTCTTTACAGCTACAGGATCCTTCCCTTTAGCCTTGCTGGCTAATAAAGACATTGATTCAAGCTTGCCACCATCAGGAGTCTTTCATGGCAAATCATAGCAGTGAATCTTCGAGGAAAGGGCTGTTAAGTTATGTTGGGGTCTTTTCCAGGCTCTCAGATAGCCAGGTAATTGATATTAACCACAGTAATGAACTCTCATTACCACCAGCAGCTGCACTCTTACTGGTCCTTTTGTTACCATAGGGAAAGCAATGTCAGAAGAACAACCTTGGATCCTCTGTTGCTCACATGTTGTTGAACATCACAGAACTAGATCAGACCAGGTTTTTACCCTTCTCTGCTCCTACTAATTTGTGAAAGAATGTTTTCCCAGATGACTGTCGCTACATTGTCCTTCCTTACAAGGCGGGAGGGGAAAAACATTTCACGTTTTCATAGATAAGGACTCTGACTCAAATAAGCCATTAATATTTCCTTAGCATTCATAGTCAGAGTTGAAGCAATATTTGCTAAATTACAATTGATGAAATAAGAAAATGCAGATGGTTTTCTGTAGAAATTTATCTTGATTTACTCTGACTGGTCAAAAAAGTGTCACATATTTGGAGAAAATGTTTCTTCATTATAATCCTGAATGTTGGCCTCTTTCTATATAATCTAAAAAGTTTGGACCAGATAATCCTTGAAGTCCCTTCCAACCTGGCATTCTATGAGTCTATTATTCTCTTAGAGCTGAGAGAAGCATGCTAGGTTTGAATGAGAAATTTGGGAGTAGACTGCAGTCCTCTCTGTTGTAAGCCATCTGAGGATCACAATTTCATTTATATGAAAAACAAATGCAAACAACTCTTCATCCATCTTCTGCTGATTGAAATACTGCCCTTGAATAATCCAATGGGGCTGCTCCTAAACTAAATAGGAGCTTTAAATACACTAGAGAAAATAATTTCTACCTCTGAATTGAAGGAATTAACTTACATAATGTAAACTGCTTTCCATACTGATTCTGTATCAAGTTGTGCTGTCTCTGTTCTTACCAACCCCACTAAAGTAACTGTTGTGGGGAGAAAGCTGTAAGTTTGAATACCAATCTGAAAGGTTGCTTAGACATTTTGGGGTTCTGTTAAACACAGAGTGAGTCCTGCTTTTTGGAAGTCAGAGGAAGACAGGGATTGGACTCATCATGTTTTGTTTTTATGTTATCTTTTGATCTAAAAAAAATATCAAAATGACTTCCTGCTTTTGTAGGAAATTTTGTATTTTTTTGATATACTGCATATTGGCTTCTAAGTTGTGTTATGCACCCCATTGATCAGTGTTCTTCTGTAGCTCAAAAATAAAGGCCCTTACAATAAAAACAGTAACTGTCACATTAAAGGTTATATGATATTGAAAGGATAAATATTTACCTACAGCAGGGTCATTCGCCTTAATAACTGACTAGTGTTAAAGAATAATCTATGGCCTAGGGAAATTTCATTGTATCCAGTGACCAACACTGTAGAACACTGCAGAAAGTGTAACCAACAGTATGTGTGAAAATACTGGTGGCATATTTTGATCTGTTTTGAACAGTTTACACATTTCACTTAATCACTCCAAGTAAAAATACCTAGAGAATAGTCTTGTAGGTAGTGGTCATATAAATGCAATTTTGTAATCCTCAGGAAGAAGGAAAATCCCATGCCTTATCATCTGCGAGAATGATTGACAAGGCGGACTCCAGATAGATGTAAAAGTGGAGACCTTTATTGTTGCAACTTACAGGTTTATATACCTTTGCTTATCTGTCTATGCACTTCCCATAGCAACCTGATTGGCCCAGGCCGATTGTCCATGCGCTTGCAAGCACCAGCATCAACATTTGATTGGTTGACCTCCAAAACCGCACATACTGCCCCTAAATGCTGTCTCCACCCTGATTTGCATCTCTGATGTTCACCTCTTTGTTCAGCTTCCTGCTCTTATAACCCAAGGTCAGTTCAAAGACCCCAAGTCAAAGAAGTATCAAACAGGTCCACCTTACTATCACTGATTCCTACAATCGTCCTGTGATGGTGTGATTCCTCCTCCTTCTTGGGCCTCAAGAGACCACTCTAGGCAGCTTTGCACAACGTTTTGGCACACTTGGAACAAAACCTTCTCTCCTCTCTGGTCTGCTATCTGATACAATGGAACACAGGCTTCATAAGGAGAAGATGACCCATTGTATAGAGGTAGTCATCCAGAAGGCCAAGGCATTCCTCTTGACCTACCTGAAACTTATATGCTCAGCAAAGAAACTCTCTTATCACCTGAACAGGGGCACTGATATCGGTCATCTTGGCTGGGAATGCTGTGGGAGAAAATACTCAGTGTCAAGATGCAGTGATCCAGAGCTTTTGGGCACCCCGTCTGCATTCTTGGGGTGCTGTGTATTGGTTTTAGCCTCTTTATTGAGAAATGTGCCCCTGGCACACCATCTTGGCTCTCTGTGATGCACAGTTTACGTCCAGAGGCTCTTTTTGGTAGAAGAATTTTATTGTCCTGGGCTTAGGAAAGGTGGTCATCACTGCTCTAAAATTTTGCTAAGAAAAGGTCACTGCAATTTTCTTTGTTCTTCATTCTGTGGGGGTAAGGAATAGTAAATAAAGGAAGAGATAAAAAGCAAGAAAGAATTAAAAAAGTTGAAAAAAGCATGTTAAAGCCTCAGTACAGAAGGCCTGGCCATTTTGCCAGCATATATCTTTTAAGTCAGGCAAGACTGAGTCAGGAGAGGTTTTCTCCAAGCCCTCAATAAAACCAGCTATATAAAACAATATGCAACATAGTGTGTGAAGTGGAAAAGCAGTATGAAGAACAACTGCAGCATATATGGAGGTAAAACTACTTAGCAGGTAGCTTTTTCCTTTTGTCATGGCTTTTTAGCCAGTGAATTCTCTAGTGCAATGGTTTTCTAATGGAAAATGTGATTGAAGCACATTCCAGATGTTCTATAGGGAAAATTTTGACACCAAAAGAGAGTATTTCTATTTTTAATTAAGAACATTTAAGTAAAACATTTCATTTGTGATGGGTTAGGATAGGAAAACACTGTTTAGGTGTCCTGAGATGCTAATTTAAACATACTGGTGCCCTCCTTTCCAAAAGCTGTTTCATATGATCCCATTTTCTGCTACTGGTCAAGTTCATCAGATTATCAAATTTCCTAAAGTCTCTGCAAGGTTCCCTCTGCTTAAGCTCTGGTATTGGCCATAGTGTTGGCACCCAAACCCATAGAGACTCAGGCTCCTGGACACATAATAGATCCAGTTTGGAAGTTACTTGAAATTGGCATTAAGCTGAATTCAGGGTATTCCACTTCAGGAATGCAGAAACAACTCATCTGGGGTTTCCAGAACAAGCCTTCCTTTTCTGTGAATAATTGTCCAAAATCCAGGCCCTCAGCCCAACATGGGGTGACAGGAAAATGCACCAAACGTGCTGTGAGCAGGGAAAGTGTTGAAGACCTGGAGCGGCCAGCATCACAGGCTGAAGTTTTGCCATGATGGGGAAGAAAACTAATTGATCTTTCTGCACTATTAAGAAGAGTGATAGAGGAAAACAAAGTGCTGTCCTTCTGTGACAGCAGTTGGAGAGCCAAGAGCCACCAGCTTGTGCGACAGCTGGTGCTTCTAGTTGTCCTGGAGGGCTATACTGGGCTCCTCCCCTCCTACCCCTGCTCTGGGCTAAGCTCTAATTAACCAGGCCAAAAAGAGCTCTGAGCAACAGTCTGGAAAACATCCCAAGACCCAAATGTTGAGATAATTTTATTTTAAGTGGCTAAATCAAAACTAAAGCAGAGGGATAGTATTCTTACAGCCTGAGATCTCTGATACCATGTGGTCTTTGCTGGAAGCAATGATGATATGATTTCTGTGAACAGTTAAAATAAGGAACTAAAATGATACTCTCCTTGTCAATGTCCATGGTTAAATTACTTATTTGCTTTCACTTTTTTTTGCACTGGTGTGTTCAGTTATTCTTGGTATAACTTGTATTTAATAGCTAATCTAGCTGTCCATGTTAAAATTACTACCACATATGATAGTAATTAAGAAAATTAAATATGTGTTGCAAGAAAGGAAAATGAAAAAAACACCAATGATGTTTGGTACTATCATTTGTAACTACACATGCTATTTTCTCCAAAAGTAAATATTTGAGAAAAAATGAAAAGCAGAACTTGCTACTTATAACATTAACTTTTGCTATTCTAAGAGGTTTAGGATATTCCTAAAGGTAATATTTTAAAAATTTAAATTGTCTGGTTTGAAACATGTGCTCCATATAATTGGATATGTGTTCACAGTACCAAAATGGCACAAATGGAAAAAAAGGGAGTAGTGTGAATGCATCTTCCCACATACTCGGGAAAGAAAGTAACCTTGAAATTGTTAAAATATGAAAACACAAATCACTTTTACTGAGGCATAATAAGGTAGAGATCTGTTTGCTTTAGAATGGTTAAGTCTTCCTAAAGGTGAAAGTAGTATTGATGATATTAAGGCTCAAATAAGCAGAACACCCTTGACTTTATTAAACTCAACTTGCTTGTGTTTTCATCTTTACTACTAAGTCTTCCTACATACACAAAAGGTGAGAATGCAACTGTTCATTTGGGCCCACAGTAATAATTCTTTTTGTGCTGTTTTTTAAAGTTGGGGTTGGTGTTTTAACCTAAAAACCAACCCGCCCACTCCAACAAAAAAGAAGCTGGTTATAGAAGCTTAATCTGTTATATAAGTCCTTATACAGACTCAGGTCTTTTACCTTCATAAAAAACTTCAAGGTGGCATTGTGTTAACTTCATGGACATTAACAAAGCAAACCACAAACTGAGAACATTCTCCCTTGTTTTGTCAAATTTTTCATTGTTCTTCCTTTTGTTGCTGACATAGCTATCGATGTCCTCCTTGTTGCCCTTCAAATTCCTGTCGCCCTTCAAATTCCTTGTCATTTTCAGCTCTAGCTGAGCTTTGGTTTTAACTCCAAGCCTGCATGCTGAGGCAACATCACTATTCACCTTGGGTACCTGTCCCTGCTTTTTCAGTCCATTTGCTTCTTTTTTGTTTGAGATCAGTTGGTAGTTTCCAGCTGAGGCAACTTCATCTCCTGCCTTGTCTACTTGACTTCCTGCATATTAGGATGGATTTTTTTTCATGCTTTTAGGAGACTGTCCTTGAGCTGGTCATCTCACCAGCTCTCCTTGGTGTTCTCACACTTTGAGATTGTCACTGACAGGATCCTGCCTCTGTGTCCCATGAACAAGAAAAAAATCTGTTTCCCTGAACTCCAGGGTGTTTATTTTCATACTTGTCTTCCTTCCTGCGCTCAGGATCCTCACCATTTAATGAACAGTCACTGCAGCCAGCATTGCCACTGATTGTTACATCCTTGATAAGTTCTTTATTTGCAAACTGCCTCCTTTTACTAGCCTGTTCTGCACCTATGTTGAAAAACTGTCAGCAGCGGACACTAGAAATATCTAGAATTGCTTGTGCCCGACAAAATATTAGTGTAGTTAGATGCTCCCATGAGCATTAAAGATTGAGTTATTAAAAAAACCCAAACAAACACACAAACTAGCCTTGTCCATTGTTTGTTCTTGACTTGGTGATCACAGCATTTCAGTTACGTACTGTCAAAGAGTATCTGTGAATTTCCATTTATGCCACTGCTCTGCATATACATATAGATGTGTTTCCTCTGCTATGTGCATTTCTATACAGCCATGAAGTCAGCTCCTGCTTATCCTTTCTACTAGGAATTGTACCACCCACTCTTTCAATCTATGCACTCTACTACCTCATTGTGTCTTGCTCTTTTATCTGTAAGGTTTAATGTCCATCTCCCAGTGAAGTCAGAATAAACTGTGGATTAGGATAGAATTGGTCCAACTGGTTTATTGTTGGTCATATTTGAACTGCCAGGTAATTTTACTTTATTTTGAAGTATTTAAATGAAGCTGGGGGGGGGATGGGAAGGGGAAAGTGTGTAAAGCTATAATATAATCTGAAGGTCAAGAAACTGGGAGGACCTGATCAGAAAATGGCAAAATAGTAGTATCACAGCATATTTTTTTTTTTCTGTAGAAACTGGAATGGAAGCAGAAATTTTAGTTTACTATTCCCTTACCTTCAAAAATGTACCTTTTTTTTTTAAAAAAAAAAAGGCATCTTTTCTATTAATAAAATATTCATCATACCCTGTAGTTCTGGTACACATACAGACTGTAAAACAGGCTTTGCAGTAAATTAGTATATTTTCCTTAGCTTAAATGAGGGAAGTTTGTGCATGGTTCACAGAGTTTAACCTGCTGACAGTACGTACGTGTCAGTGTAACGCCACATGGTGGAGTTAAAGCCATGTTCTGTTTGCAGGCTTGTGAGTGCAAGAGCCATGAGAAGCTGCAACTGTCTTTGCAGAGCTGTCCTAAATGCACTATGGTAACTTTTTAGTCTAGATTGTCACTACAGAGGCATTACAGGTTGTTTATTGTTGTTTTGTCACTGCCCTCCCACTTTTGGCTGGTTTGAATGTATCTGCATGCAAAACCTGTGAAAAGTTGAAATTTAACACTGCTTTGTTCCAAACAAATGGAAAAATAGAACTCTTCTGAGGTGAATAAAGCAGTTGAATTCCAACTTAACTTTGGAATGAATTTTCCTCTAAAAAGTCAAAGCTCTAGAATTAAAGAACTAGTCAACAAAACCTTGTGATTCAACTCTCCTCAGGCTTGATGTTTTCCCATGTAGGAGAGCCTTGAGCACTTTTAGTGATTAGAAAACCCCAAATAGAAGCTGTCCTCTCTGCCTGCCCCTCTGAGGGGATTCAAACTACAGCCTACTATATTGTGGCCAAGTACCTTGAGCACTATCCTGCAGTCTCAGGTTGAATTGATGGCTAAAAGTTTCTTAAATCGTTCATCCTTGTTGACATGCATGATTTTCTTCAGACTTGTGATTTAAGCCTTTTCTGTTGTTCATTTTCAATCTCCTTTGTTTCAGGGACACTTGTATGAAAGAAAAATTCTCGTGTTCATTATGTATTGTCTGTGAGCAATTATCTCTAAATAAAAACAGTGTAGCTAAATTTTACATTCAAATATTAATTTAACTCATCAAGACTTCAAGCAGGACTTAGAAGCTTAATGAAAAGTTACAGCTTCAATCTGGGGGAAAGAAGATCTCCATTTTTTAAAAGTACTGGAAAAAAGCACATGAAGTATGGATGAGAAGACAGATAAAGATGATTAAAAGGAGCTATGAACACTTGTACAGGCAATATATTTCTTTCCTACAGGTATGTGAAATTCAGGTTTAAAGGTTTGTTCCATGACCTTTCACAACTGCTTACTCTTGCTTGAAGTGCATTTACAGAAGTGAGACTTTATTCATCATCAGAATCCCCTCCCTCCAATCTATTAAAATAAGGGAAAGCACCAAAATCTTCATAAATCTGTAGCACAAAATATTAATCTCTATTGTTGATTCCAGGCTGATTGATCATTTTGATTGTTCTCTTAGAACTAATCTTCTAGCATTGAACACTTCCCTCTATGAGATTGTATGAAATATGTATGCCCTGGAATGACAGTTTTTCACAATCTTTACTATCTTAGGAAAAAAATTCAACAATACACATCCAGAAATCCTATTATTTTTCCAAAAGAAAACATGAAATCCCAACACTTCTGAAGACATTTAGAGAGAAACTTTCTCATGCAATATTTATATTACTTACATTATCTACTGTCATTTATAGTAAAGATTACTGTATTTTCTGATGGGGTTTTCCGTCTTCAATGCAATCCCAGGGTTTTGACAAAGAAGTAGTGATTTGTTTCAAAAGCACTGAATGTAAAAAGAATTAAATATGAATTAGTTTTTTTTATTCCTATTGTGAATTAATTTATTTCATTCTGGACCATAGCTGCCTACTATTAGTGTCTTCTGGTGTCTGGACCACAAGCTAGAACTGAAGTGCCTGGTAAGCATCTAATTTCTTTGTGAAACTACAAATATAACAAAATTCTGAGAAGTTTAATTTGGCTCTGGGTCCAGATTTCAGCACTATGATGTAAGGCATTGCTCATAATGAAAGATTACAGGTTAAGAAAGAACAGTTCTGAGTGTCTTTCAAAGGTTGCCCTTATCAAATGTTTTCAGAATACCCCCCTTCCCTTGTGTAGTATCCTTATATTTGCCAATTGGACTATTAAAGCAGAAGTGGTTAGGCTCTTAGAACTGCTTTGACCCTCATCCTACAAACACACATTAGCTAGTTTTTTTTCTTCTTTTTATCAACCCAAAGAAATCTTATAGGAAATTTGAAAGAGATTCTACAGTGCAATTACTTTTTGGAAGGGCTGATCTGTATATATAAACAGTTCTCTTCATTTCAAGCTCTGCAGTTCCACCTATTTACATATATATATACACGTGTGTGTATTTAAGTATTTATATACAAAATATATACAATCACATATACATAAAGTCAAACTTTCTTACACTTAGGTTAATCAGAATAAATTTTATCATATTATTTTCTTTTTAATAAAGTATAAAATATTGTGTCCACTTTTAAAATAATTTACTTTATTAGAAATGGATTTTCCCATTTTTATTTCAAATGTCAAATAAATATTTGTCTTTTCAAAAACACTTTGTGACTTGTTATAAGTAATAATAAATAGTGACTTAAAATACCACCTGGTTGTGTCACTGATTTTTCCCCTTTGATCTCTATCAAAAATTACATGTCATTTTCATTCTTTGGCTGACTTCCCCTGAGGAGTTGGAAGTGTGATTAAAGCAAATATGCTTAATATAAGGGTTTTTTTAAAACTAAAAAAGTTCCCACTGGAACTTGAAGAAATTACTTCTATTGTTATAAGCAAAATGCATGGAATATTAATTATTTAAGCTTCCTTAAAGGTTTTGGTTGTAATATCTGTTTTCAGAAGGAAGAATATTAAGTAGGTTTAATCATAGACAGAAGAAAGTATAATCCGTGCTTTTATCTGATAGTGTTTTCATTTGGCTGAGTGATAGTCAATTGAAAACCATTTCCATTCACAGCCTTGCTCCTGGCTTCTGTTCTCTGACTTTGGTTGGTCACATATTCTACAGGCCAGCAAAACACTCTCACCAAACTTACAAGTTGTAAATTTATATTTCTTATGTTCATATAAGGGAAAAAATACGTATCTTCTAATAGCACTGTTAACTGAATGATTGTTCAACTGAAGTGTGGTAGTATGCTGATACTAGTTGTTAACTGAAGTGTAGATGCAATGAAGATGTCACTTTAACACTATGTTTGTCTGAATTAATTTTAGTATCTCAACATCATTTGACTCAGCCCCCAGACTATTACTGCAAAGAACTCAGTCTCTAAAAATAAACTAATATGAATTAAAAGGACCATAGAAACCACCTGGAAAGCATGAGAAGTGTATGGCAGCTTTCAGGACTACCTCTACAGGTGATGTTGGATTGCTGCTGGTACCACAGCTAGCCAGCATGTCCAAATATTTCCCCATTGCTTTGCGTTCTCTGTAATGCATGTACCTGAACTCTTTTTTTCCCAGCAAATAGGAGGCACATTTTCAGGGATTTCCAATGAGACATAATCTTAAAACTAATTTGGAAGTTCCCCTTTCAGCTTCCAAGTGTAATTATGTCAAGAGCTGGGAAAAGCAAGCATCAAGATCCACAAGGAAGAGAAACCCTCCAGCATAGAAATTAGTCCCTGCTGACAATGAAGATAGGAAGAGACAAATTATAGCTTGAAAGGGAATGGCACAAATGAGATCAGATTATGCTGATGCCTTTTTTTTTTTTTGCATAATGAGTCTCTTTCCCAGTTGACTTTTTCTCCACCACTCTGAGAAAGGAAAGGAAGTTTTTGATACATGGTCTAGTTTCCCTCAGTCATGAGGACTGTGGAAAACTAAAAGGTGAAGCAGCGAAACAGGAGGGAGCTGGAAAAAAATACCAGTGTTATCAATGCATTTAAATTAAGGATATGTTCCAGGATTTCTGCATTTTGAGCATTTTCTCTTTGAAGCACATACTGACCAACACTTGTTTAGCACATGACATGTTTCTTAAGCTTAATGATTCATCATGTGATAAATGGCTCATCTGATCACTCATGTTGTTTCTTACTGAAGTACAGAAGTAAGATGCTGCCCTAGGTTGGTAGACAACAACCACCAGCCCCACTGATTTAGTCAGTGAGTGCTGCCTAATAAATGCTTTAGGTTGGTGGCATTAGCATGTGGCTCGTGATTCTTTGAGTGTTCATACATATAATTAAAATACATAATAAAAATAAAAAGACTGCTGTGGGTCTTAAAGCCAGCATTCTAGAAGTATGAATCCCTCAACAATTTTAGGAAAGTTTATGAGTTATATTTCATTCTATGTTCACAAAACCACATTTTTCACTTTCATATGATGAATAAACCAATGTTAATTTTAGCTTTTTTCTCTTGTTTTCCCAACAGTTGTTGTGGATTGACCTCAGCTGGCTGCCAGGTGTCTACCAACCCACTCTTTCAGTCCCCATCAATCAAGAGGATGGGAGAAAAAATACAGAAATGCTCCAGAGATACGGACAGGGAGAAAACCCAGCAATTCCCATTAAAGGCAAAACAGACTTGAGTTGTGGAAGTTTAATTTAATTTATTGCTAATTAAACAGAGTACTATAATGAGAAATAAGAACAAATCCAGAAGCACCTTCCCTGCACCACTCCCTTCTTCCCAGGTTCAGCTTCACTTCCAGGTCTTCCACCTCTTCCCTCTGAGCAACACAGGAGGATGGGAAGTGGGAGCTGCAGCCTCTACCTTTCCTTTCTACTCACAGTCTTCCTCTGCTCCACCATGGGGTCCTTCTCATGGGATACAGCCCTCTACAAACCTCTCCAATGTTGGTCTTTCCCATGGGCTACAGTTCTTCAAGAACTGCCCCAGCATGGGTCCTTTTCAAAAGGTGCAGTCCTTCAGGAACAGACTGCTCCAGTGTAGGTCCTCCACAGTGGTTAATCTGATCTTCAGTTTGGGCAGTGTAGCAATGTGTGTTGTGGTGGATTACAACTAGTCTTGCTTCCACTACTTATACATACAATTTAGTTGTTCAGGGGAAGTTTTTGTTATTTTACACTGGTAGCATGTTATACTCCTGCCCTGTATGTCTATTTTATTCTGTATTGTATCGTATCGTCTCATCTCATCTTGTCTCTTTCTCCATGCAGTCTGTTCTCTCTGTACAGGGTCTGGTGGGGATAGAGCTAGTTTTCTCCATCACAGCCTGAATAGTGCTGTATTTTGGATTTGTTACCAGCATTTTGTGTGAGCAGTGCTAGCACAGCATCGAGGCTTTCTATTTTTCACATTCTCTCCTCCCAGCAAGGGGTCATGCTCAGCAACAGAAGCTCAAGGAAAGGAGAAGGAAATGGGGGACATCTGTGGTTTGGTGTTTGTCTTCCCACATAACCCATGTGGGAGCTGAGGCTCTTGCTTTCAGGAAGTGGCTGGACATCTGCCCGTTTATAGAAAGTAAAGAATAAATTCCTTCTTTGCACTGTTTGCACATGCTGCTTTTGCTTCACCATTTATTTATCTTTGTCTCAGTCCATGAGTCTTCTCATTTTCCCCATTTTCTCTTTGTGTGCATGAGAGGTAAGTGAACAAATTGCTGGGCAGTGCCTAGATGCTGCCCAGTAACAAAATCTTCATCATTCTCCCTTTGGACCTCCCTAGCTCCCTATATTCCTCTTTCTTTCAGCCTTTCTCCTTGATAACAACACAATCATAGTCTCCCTTTCCCATCACTACATGCAAAGGTCAAATCTTAAAACAAACAGATAAGGTAAGGACTGATCAAACTGTGAAAACTACTTCTAGATACTAAAAGGTGAAAAATTGCTCTTCTTCAATAGATTGTTAATCTCAATGTCAATGGGACTTGGGCAAGTGCTCAAGTGCTTTTCTGAGCCAAGATTTGCAATTGTAATTAAATTTAAATATATTTGTACTTTCAAGTTGCTATTCTAGCTTGGAGAACACTTCGATACTTAAACAAAACCTTTAGAAAAATATAACAAATCATATATTTCATGTAATTAATCTATAAGAGCCTTTATATTTATAAATAGAGAAAAGACATTTTAGGTCAACTAATCACGTTTCTCTATGAGCAGAATGAAGTTGCCTGCTGTAATGCATGCAGGCAGATTGAATTATGCTAATGTAAACAGTCATCAAAAAAGGCTGCATCTTTTAAACTGTTAAAAATAATTTTACCGACTGTCTATGGCAGTTCAGTTGATGTTGGTCAGCACTTTTGATATATATTTAGGACATGAGTTTCACTGAATAGAACTGTGTGATTCTGTGGTTTCTGGAAATGGGTGGGAATGAATGAGAAATCATCTCTTCCTCCAGGTCAGACAGTAGTAGCTGAAGTCAGCCCGACCACTATAGCTGGATCCTTCTGGTTCTTTAAAGGGGACTGGCAGGGCACTATCTGAAATGGCTTCAGATCCTCGAATGAGCTCTACCACAACTTGTTCCAAAGCATGCTAAATTCAATGACCTTCTGGGCATACTGCAAAGGACATCTGTTTGACAGAGCTTTCAGAGGATGTTATGGGTAAAGGCACTCAACAGACCTTTCTGGATACAGCTGTCTGGATTTCTGCTGAACTGATCACTTAATTCTGCTGAGATTCTATTTCACTATTAATTGTATAGAATACCTCAGATCTGAGATAGAGATCTTCTGGGGCTTTTTGGTGGTTTTGTTTTGTTCTGTTTTTTCAAGTGAATGTGATTAGCTAGAGTGTTTTCCTGAATATGAGTGAAGATAAACACTATATCATCTATCACTTTAATGTTATTTTACTCCTAAATAGAAGAAATTATAGGATTAATTTTCTTTCTGACATGCCCCAGAAAACCTGGTTATTTTGCAAACTTCAAACTTTGAACAAAAGAACACAAAGAATTTTGTTGATTACTACACTGTTGAGGAAATAGGAAAACTTAAAATCTGGAGCTAAGATATTCAAGACATTATTTGCAATTCAGATGAAAGAAAACACTTAGTGTAACGTTAAAATGGGAAAAAATAAGAATGAGAAATCAATATTTTAGGCTTAATAGAAAAGCAGAGAACTCACTCCTCATCTGTACAGCTAATATCTATTAATATAAAAACACTTGGGTAATAATTTTTCTGTTTTAATTAATGTCCTTCAGTTTTTCCCTGTATTGTAATATGTGTTCTTATATGCTGTCCTTGGCCCAGATCTCACATCACTTCAAATTTAAATAGAACACTGCACATGCTTAGTCTAACATTGTTAATTATTATTTTTTAAAGAAAGGTCATTATATTAATTTGCTAGAGTAAGCTTGAAGCTTCATAAATGCTCTGAGGAGCGTTCTCCTCCACTTGAGTGGTGTTCCCCTCCACTTGAGTGGCAATGTTATCAAGGACGTTCAAAGCAGCTGCAAATCAGAGCCCTGCAGATGTGAGTGCCAGCCCTGACCCACATCCTGCAATACCTGGAGCCTTCAGTGTGGGAACCCATGCTCACGCTAAGCCTGCAAATGCCAGGTTGGAATACATCTTACAAGATCATGTTCCTACAGAAGCTCAAGGGAGAAACAGATTCTTATTTTGCTGTTACTCATTCTTCCATTTTCCAAGTGTGTAGGCAAGCCAACAGGGCTGAAGAAATAATACTGTGAGACTGTGAAACCGCAGGAGCCATAAAGTGCAAAGATACTGTTACTGCCTCAAGAATCCCTAAACTACAGATACGTGGAGCCAGAAAATTAGGGGGAAATATTCTTATATCCTCCCTCTCTTTTTATTCTCTGGTCATTCATTATCAGTCATTGTCAGAGACAGGATGCAATGAGATGAACCTTTGATCTGAGCAAGTATTGCTGTTTTCTTTCAATAGTACTGTGTAAGCAAATACTGAATATTGCTCTAACACCAGTATACACTGATGCAATGGAGTAGACTTTGGTTTGCTCTTGTTTTATCATTCCCCATATGGTCGTAAATGTAAACTTTTAGCACAATTTGCATGCATTGCTTGAAAACATAGTTTGGCTTATCATATCACTGGGTATATCTTTTTCATCTGTATAAGGCTGTGATTGTCCCTGGTAAGAATGGTATTTTTAGTGCATGGTTTCTTTCAACCTTTATTATGAACACTGTATAGTGCTCCTAAAAAAGTCTATGTACATTTGTGCTCTCACATAATTTTTTTTGTAAAATATTGCTTTGCGTAAGTCTGCAAAGCATCAGCATGCAACTTTTACTTGTGAAATAGACTCTCCCTTTTGATACATAAATGATTGTTCTAGATCTCTTAATAACTGTGCTGTACCATTTACTTCAGCCTGAACCATTTCACCAACAGTCACCTCTTAGCAGTCTTCAGAGCTTATCTATGAAACAATCCTTAGGCTGTTCTTCGCATATTGTAAGTTATCCATTAATTCAGAGTATTTAGTTTTCATTCATTCAGAATATTTTTATTTTGTTTACATTTTGTTCTTTACTCCATTCATCTGCCTACTTAGTATATAACAGGCATTTATTCATTGTCAAAGTAGTCACTACAAGCTCCAAGAATTCTAAATACATATTGAACCTCAGAAGCACACCTGTGACCACAGCTGACTGCTGAGATCCAGAGCCTAGAGTTCACTACCTCTTAGTATCACTTTAGCACACTATATAGTATTTTGTAAGTTTTCAAGTGATCAAGGAATACCTCTAGAGACTTCAAATGCCAAGAAGGTATGCAATGTGAACTGACTTATACTTGTAAAGATGTGGACCAAATTTTACTGTCCTACATTGAAACTGTAAGGTAACCACCTTCCTTTTTCCTGTTATTGCTTCCAGGTTCTAAATCCATGAAGAAAGTGAACACTGTTATTGAGGGCTTAGCAGTGGTTTCATTACAACGGACAACTGTTTTTTTCCTAATACTTGAGAATTAAATAAAACAAACAACACCCCAACACCTGTGGATTTTTACAAAAAAAAAAAAAAAAGGAAAAGTAGTTAGGATTGGGTTTATTGGTTATTCACTTAAATCTCCCATTGGTGATAAGGCAATCTACTGATCTCTTCTGTTTGGATTTCATTGCTCAGTCTTGCCATTTGTAACAGTACAACCTGCTTTGAGAAGGAAAAAGAATATGTGACCAGGACTTACAGCTTGCTTGATAGTGTGCTGAGTCACACTGTCTTTTATAACAGCACTTTGAGACATTCATTTTTTTTATCTGCAGCAGTTTTCATGAATAAATTACTTAAAAAAAAAAAGGTGAATTTGTGAAAAGGTCTTTTTGTGCACTGTAATTATCTCATAGAATTTAATCTGGGAAGGTACTGACTAAAATACTTCATGCAATGAAGTAGAAAATATTTAACTTATGCTTATTTTTAAAACAATCTGCTTTCTGATACTTACAATAGTGATGAGGTGCATTTTTAACATACCGTGTATTGTCCATGCTTGAATATCCTTTCTCTGACAGGACCATTATTCTACCCAAAACTAGCAGAACGAGGTTTCTTCCACTTCAAAGAAATTAAAATATTTTCTAGCTCTTATATCAAAGGAAAAAGCTCTAGAATTTATCACTTTTTAAACAATAGACTGAACTGAAATAAAAAAATAAACAACTCCCCTCTGTGAATTTCTGTCATGTAAATTTTAATTTGGCATTTTAGAGGCTGGCTATGTAACTTCCATATTATGAAAACAACCTACATAAAAAGATACTTATTTGTATCACAATAAATGCTTAACAAAGGGAAGATAGTACAAGCACTTCTATTGTATGAGGTATTTTCAGAAAACTGTAAATTAGGTTTACTTTATCTTTGAGTGTGAGTATGCAAAATTTAACATTCATGATTAAGGTATTTGGTTTTATGTAGGTATAATTACTGAAATAGTCTTCCAGTGTTATTAGGTTCTACCTCCAGCCTGAATTTTACCATGTAATTCTGTTATGTGACAACTTGTTTCAGTGTTTTTGGAAGACAGTTACTTCATTGGTCCTTGTGGTGATAGCTGATTTCTTTTTCCCTCTGGACAAAGATCATTAGAATTATCTTCTCTGAGCTCCTTCCTTCAAGAAGGATTTTGCATTGAACAAGGATCAATAGAAAGCTGTAACTAAGTTGTAGCTGCTATCACCTCCATGTTCTTTCACATGTCATCTAACTTGCAGTATTGCAAGTCAGTCCTTCACAGGGTCTGGCTTGCCTGGGCTTGCCTGGGGTCACCACCCTATGTACGTCATGATTTTTTTTAACTATTGTCTGATTATGAAGACTGAATGTTGAAAGCAGGATAACGCAAACAGGATCAGTTTTCCCATGTTATAGACACTACTTCTGCGATGTGAAGACAGAAAAGCATAATTCTTCTACATCATCAAAATTTGGTATTGTAGAGAGGATTTCACTGTCTCATTAGCATCTGCAGTGATTAATTCATTGATTGCCTTGAAATATGTGGCCATTGGCAATTAATGTCCATAGAGCCTTAAACAAGAAGGCTTTGGGGGACTAGTGATAGGCCACATTTTTAGAAACTCGTCCTCACTTCCACATGCATAATTCTGCCCATTAAGTCACTACTGTGCAGTAAGATGTGTTCATGCAAGCAATGCATGATTAAAAATGTTCAAAGATTGCATTTTCCAGTAACTGCATTTGTGAAGTTGCTCATGCATCAACTAAATGGTGAAATCTGTGGGAATCAAATGCACAAAAACTGCTTCAGCCCCACTTTAAGTGAAAATTATGCAAAAATTAGTGTTGTAAGGAAACATTAGCAATTATGTTTGAACTTAAATCAAGCTGTAACCTAGTCCACAGAACTGTCGCAAGTATTCAGTGGCTTTTAGTAATTGTTATGTACAATGACTTAATATAATCTGTCAAATTCAGTATAGCTGCTTATTCCATTATTGCCTATTCCTGAGAATGTTGCTTTATGTGAGGTGATATGCAAGCACAGAATAAATAAAACTCCTTGCTCTGAAGTTCCATCCATTTCTGCATAACACAGCCACATAGGAGGAACTGCAAGGGAACAAAGGGATCATGCTGAATAGCAACAATCTTGGCATGCCAACAACTTCATCTAAATAAAGTTATTTTCCTATGCATGGTGACCAAGTTCAGACAAAGACTGGGATGCATTCAGTGGGATGGTTCCTAGAAATTATAGGGAATTGCTGTGGTGGCATGAGCATTAACATAAATAAAAACAAAAAAATCTTTTTGGAAATGCAAGTGGGCACAGTGATTTTTCTTTGGATGCAAAGTTTATTGATCTATAAAGGTAAGCATGAAACTTCAGTAGGTACAATGGGAAGAGAAGAAAAAGAAATACTGAAGAAATATTGAAAAGGTTCATTTGAACTTTTTAGATCCAATGTAGAAGTAGATTTAAGAGACAGTCAGGAAACAGAAGTCTTTGTGTCCAGTAATTACAACATATACAATCCTTGTGCAGGAGTCTTTCCTCAATTTACCTAATAGGCAAATGCTCAAGGAGATTTCCTCCCTGCTCTTTTGCTTTTCTTACAGTAAACCAGTATTTAACTGTTCTATTGAAACACAACTAAGAAACTGAAAGGCAGCACACTTAGAATATCCCATACATTAATGGTTAAAGCTTGTTCCAGCAATGGGATATGGAAGGGTGAAACTGATTTTCTATATATGGCAGATACTTATAGGCTGACGAAGATTCACAGCCACTGAACTGCAATGTGCTTTCACTGCTGGGTTTGTAAATACTGCTTAAATTGCCTTGTCAACTTAGCCTTTTTCTTTATTAAAATGTCTAGTTGAGAACATGCTTTCTTCAATTCTCAATTCTTTCCCTCCATTTAAATATGTTGGTTGCGTTGTGTTTTATTTAAGTTGCTTTGCTCAGCAAGAAAAAAAAGTCCTAATACCAGTGTTCTCAAGGTTATGAGCGAGGCAACAGAAAACCGGAGGAAAGACCACAGTAGTAACAAGAGTCTAGGTGAGATTAGAGTTTAAAGGGTGAACAAGAAAGGCTGAGGTTTGTGATTATACTTGTTGGGAAACAGAATACAATGAGATACAAGTGCCCTGGCAGGGTGGAGCTGGGTAAAGTCACAAAGAGTGGTAATGACTCTGTTGTTTTATGTTAATAAAGTAACCTGAAGTTGGGGGGCAAGGATTTGCAACCTACGAACAAAGTTATGTGGGTTGGGCAGTGGTCAATGAAGACTTGTTACTAGGGCAGAAGTGACTAATCAATGTTTACTTCATGTTTGGCCTGCTTGGTCTGTATAAGCAGCCAGTTAACCCATAATAAAGAACATCATCTGAAATCATATTGATTTGCCATGAGGTTCATCTTGCTCCTGCCGCTAATATATACTTAGTGGGAGTGGGCCACATTTACCTTCAGTCAATGTATAAGGAACACCTGGGAAGGTTTTAAGCTCCCATTTATGTGTGATAAAGAGAAGATGTCTGTTTTCCCTTTTTTGTGTTTGTTGGCTGCAGTTGGATGCTACTTAGATCAGCTGTACAGAAAAATGACAATGAGAAAAGATTTACAGAAACTGCACTAACACTTTCTGGCCCTGGTTGTTCCTTTTCTGTAAGGTTGTGAGTGGCTTTGGTTGGAGGCATGAGAGATGCTTCAATTTTCAAAGCTCTCCAAAGTAAACATACAGAGCTGGTAACAAGGTTTGTAAATTAAAGATTACTTTAATCTACAGTGGCAGATTCATGAAATACTGCTTTAAATTCTGCTTCATGCTGCACAGCCAACTGAGTTTATTTTGAAGACAAAAGCAATTTAAAAAATCAAAGATTGCTTTGGCTACTGAAGAGTATAAATTATCCCTACCTAAATTTTATCAGTAGATTATGTAGAGCTATGTAGATAAAACATGCTTTTTGACATTTATTACAGAATGATCTCTTCCTGTAGAGTGCTAGTTACAAAAAGGGGACACGGGATCAATCATTAAGGGGTTGGTAATCGTTTTGTTGACATAAATGACATTGGGTAAGGATGAAAAACTTAGGCTTTTTTTTTTTTTTTTTTTTTTAGTATGTTATAGTGCTCTGAAATCAGAGCAGTCAAAATACAGTGGTAAAAATACTGTAAACATGTAAAAATGTATCCTGATGTGGCAGAAGCTGATGCTAAATATATATTTACTGGGATGTGGAAGAAATCCTTCTAAGGTAAAAGCAAGAAAATTCATGGCCAAGCTAACCCCTCATATCTCAACTAAATGTTATTTCCAGTCCTAGACTTTTGTGGACATGCATTTTTGAGGGTAGAATTGCAATTTGCACAATCGATTTTTCTTTCTCACATAGATATCTTTATTATACCCAAGACTAACCACACAAATTATTATGGAGAATGAAATACTTTGCACCAACTAAATTATATTTGTGGCAGGTATCAATAGTACACATTGCTATGCTTATGCCAAGAAATCTGTGAGTGAACCTATTCTGGATACATGTACTCTTTATCTTATGAGCTGGTGGGACCAGGCTCTCCACAAGCTACCCTCACCACCGGGACTGTGCACCAGGCATGCCTCCCAGTCTCTGCTGCAGACATGGCTCTACACTCCAATTTATCCCACTTGCCCCAGAGTACTTAGAATCATAGAATCATAGAATCGCCAGGTTGGAAGAGACCCATCGGATCATCGAGTCCAACCATTCCTACCAAAAACTAAACCATACCCCTCAGGACCTCGTCTACTCATGACTTAAACACCTCCAGGGAAGGCGAATCAACCACCTCCCTGGGCAGCATATTCCAATGCCTAATGACCCTTTCCGTAAAAAACTTCCTCCTAATCTCTAGCCTAAATTTCCCCTGGTGAAGCTTGAGGCCATTCCCTCTTGTCCTGTCCCCTGTCACTTGGGAGAAGAGCCCAGCTCCCTCCTCTCCACAACCTCCCTTCAGGTAGTTGTAGAGA
>WAAB01004585.1:47695-88390 GCA_013389865.1 Piaya cayana | reverse complement strand
TGTTAAACCTCATGCCATTGGACTCAGTCCAGCAGTCCAGCCTGTTTGGATCCCTTTGCAGAGCCTCCCTACCCTCCAGCAGATCAACACTTCCACCCAGCTTAGTGTCATCTGCAAACTTACTAAGGGTGCACTCAATGCCTTCATCCAGGTCATTGATGAAGATATTGAACAGGGCTGGACCTAGCACCGAGCCCTGAGGAACCCCACTTGTCACTGGCCTCCAGCTGGATTTACCATTTACCACCATTTACCACAACTCTCTGGGTCCAGCCATCCAACCAGTTTTCCACCCAGGAGGGTGTGTGCCCATCCAGGCCGGAGGCTGACAGTTTCTGTAGCAGAATGCTGTGAGAAACTGTTTCAAAGGCTTTGCTGAAGTCCAGGAAGACTTGGAACAACTTTCTGGAACAAGCACATACCATCAGCATCCTATAGGGTTCATCTGTATCTGTCCATACATTTTGACTGGAGACAGTAAGTGACCTAGATTTCCTGCTATCTAGGCTGAAGAAATAGGCCTAATGCAGTCAGCAAACTGTTAACAAGCTAATAGCAATCAGTTCCCTTTATTTTATTAAATGTAATTACAGACCACATTCTTTCTCCTGATCCACATTCTCTTAAACTCAAAACAGAAAAAGATAATACCAATAAGTCCTTAGAAATTAAATATACTCCCTCAAGATCATGCCTAAAGTACATCCCTGTTAATTACCAGATGTGAAGACAGAGAGTAGTTTCTGTCCATGAGTTCTACCTTATTTCTCTTTATACAAATGAGTGGAAAAAATAAAGATTATTTTGGAGTGAGAAAGGAGAAAAAAATATTTCCAAAGCACAAATGATTCTCTAAGACATGTACAAATTCATACTCTCTTACCATGGTGAGAGAAGATTGAACTGCCCAACCCACTAGGATGTTTTCAAAATACAGGCTGGGTACACCACTTGCTCTCCAGTTAAAATGGCACTTCCCCAGTCTCAGCCAAGATTTCCCTCTTAAACAGTTAAGCAAGTAAATATAACTACAGTTTGCTCTTCTATCTCTTTACTTCCAAGTTGGCCAGCTCTCATGCTTTTACAATGAGATTTTAAGAGCTGTTGTTCTTTTTGGTATCTGCCATGAAGCTTCCTTGATTTGAGGGCATCTTTGCTTCATAATGACATATAGAGTAAATAAGTATATACCTCACCAGCTCTGCCTTGATACATAAGCAGGTTTTGTTATGTGTCCACTGCTCTTAGCAGTGGATAGCAGCTCTCAAATAGTCTTGGAGGTCCATAACATCTGCACATACAAGACAGATGAAGAAGCCTGGGGTTTTGACATATTTTTACTCATTTGGTTGTTTTAAATTCCTCTCTTTGCTGCTTAGAGCTTGAAGAAGCCACATTTAAGCAAGAGATTCCTCAGAAGTTGTCCCTCTGAGAGAGTCTCCATTGCTTGTGTGTGGCATGGCACTGTCAGGCTCTAAGCCTTGACTGGAAGTGTGTATGTGATACTGTGTTACGAATGGAAAATTATAATTGTCTATATTCACTATAAAGCATCATCTAGTAATCTGCATGTTGCTAACTAAAGGTGCCAACAATTACCCAACACAGCACTTCAGGACAATTCATCAGGGGCTTTAGTTAAACCAAACACAGTTTTCAGGAGGAAATTCAGTTATTTTTAAGGGCAATCTATTCCCCTGTTAAATTTATTTCTTTATTCTAGAGCTTCTGTCTTTAATGTCATTCCTTTTCTGTTCAGAGGGAATCACATATAATGCTTCTGCCCTTGATTTTCCATTTTTGCATAAAACATAGAAAAGCCACCTTAATCCCATTAATATTCATATTCATATTTTGTACATGACAGAATTGAAGAAAACAGACTGAAGAGTTATTTCATTACCTTTGAGATTTCCAGTTCTTCAGTTTATAAAAAGGTATCCTCGCTAACAACTGGTTGAATATGCGTAGAAACTCAAATGCTGCACTGTGAGGAAAAAAAAACAATCTAAAGTCCTACCGCAATTACAGGGAAAAACCCCTCCTATGGTACTACGAATATTGCGCATGACTTCTTTGGGCAGAAGGCTTCCTGATGTTGTTCTCTAATTTAAACCAGGATGGTGTCTCATAATTCAATAAGCCAGAGTTACTTCTGCAACACAACTGCATGTATTTCAGAAAAAAAATCCACCACCCTCTACAGCTCTTGTCTTTATTAGTACACTGCCTTTTAAAATCTCAAAACACTCCTGCATACTATGAACAACCACTTAATTTTAAAAGCTCATTATAAAGTGTAAATAAACCCATATCCATTACATAATGATACTTTGCCATCAATTTGAGTAAAGCAGAAATCTAATCTTCACGAACAGTTGTTGAGCAGTGGCATCCTATTCTTGGCAGGGGCTTTCGTCATTTGGTAGTAAACATAATAGCAGTAAGGTTTTGCATATGTGCCAAAGGAAAACTGTAGTAATACACAGTTGCTTTTGTGCTAAAATATTTCTTTAATTAACACTAAAATTATATAAACCTTATAAACAATCATGCCCTGTGTGCTTGGGATGCTATTTAACATATTTTTGTCAAAGGAGATGCACAAACATTGATTATATTAAGGTACACAACAATTGATTATCAAAGAGTGTCTTTGAATTTGTTCATTGGCAATAGGTGAGGCCTTTGGCATCTTCCACTGGAGTGCCTGTGCAGCTTATAAAATCAGTCATTCACATGTTTCTGTAGGGGTGGTACTAGGAGGTCTGCACATTGCTTTTCTAGCTGCTATCAGCTATAGCTCTGGGGCACAAAGTTCTCTGGAGCTGTTTTGCATGTTTCTTTTATAACCTCATGCTCTTTGGGTCTCATCTGGCTTGCTCAATAGATTATTTTAGTATCAGAGTTCAGATTTCAGATCCATAATTCTATAGAATCAAAATCCTTCGCAAGTTGACAAATTACCAATAACTTTTTTTTGTTATGCAGGAATAAAAAGAATTTTCTGGAAACCTGTGCCGAATGCTGGACTCATGTTGATCTATTCCAATGTCAATTTAAAGTGATACTTTTCCACTGCAACTGAAAAGTAAGAGTGAAATCTTATCTTTTTTAGTGGTGCCTCAGAACAAAGGAATGATACTGGAATCCCATTGCTTCATGGTTGTGTTAGAGAGAAGACATTAAAACAATCTACACATGAACACATATATCTGTTGACCTCTAAAAATGGATAAAACCATCAATGGCACGATATTTTAAACTGTGTCTCAGGTTAGTACAAACGGGTACTAATAATAAAAAAGAAATCAGTAAAAGAAATCTATAGGATCTATAATTCCTTTCTGAATTACAGCTAGTGAAATAACTTGAGCTAACCAACAGAGTGCAAACATTTGTGTTGAACATCACAAATGTTTTCTGCCAAAAGGGGGGTATGTATGTTTTTAAAAATAAGAAATGCATAATATAATACATACTATTTAATGTTGACTGCTCCCAAACAAAACAATTTGTTTTGCTCTGGACAAAATGAGTTTAACAAAAAAGATATAATGCCCCCCCCCCCAAATGAAATACTTGCTCAGTTCACAACTAATATTTACATATTAGATAACCCTCACCCCCCAATTTATAGATAGGTTGCTGTTCCTATTTGCTACCTAATATTTTTCACTTTCCTCAAAGTGGACCAATGTTCATTCCTCCTGCTTCAAGATTCCTTAAGACCCTTTAGGATGAAGTTCATGTGAACTTCTACTGAAAACTGGGAAAGAACATTAGGATTTAGTTCACTTCTTCAGTCTTCAAAAACATAATTATATAACTTGCATTGTTTGATGCTCACCTGTGATTGCCAGGAGCTGTGATTTACATTGCAGTGATGTGGGGTTTCTTTTGGTGGTGAAGGGGAGGTTGTGTGGATTTTTTAAGAGATAAGCAACTTGTATTACTCATGAGAAACTGCTGATGCAGACAGCTTAGCAAGTTTCAAGGAAGCAATTGCATATTTATGTGGAATAGAAGAACGTTCACATTTGCATTAGGTAGGATATAAATAAATCTGAAGGGCTTGTCTTCCCCTAATAGTATGGCATTTTACTTCATCAGTAGAATTTAAGTAATACAACTCTCAATTTAGAATGCATGAAAATCTTGATGTAAAAAAACAGACAGTATTTCATGGGAATAATCAAACTGTTATTAGTTTCCTTTTCGACTATATACCTGTGCCCATGCATATGGTTCTATAATTCATAATTCTTAAGTGACTGTGGATGAACACGCTACTTGCTTTCTCTGTAACTGAACATGTATTTTTGCAGACCACTCAATTGCAGAACACAGAAGTATTATACCACTTCAGGTCATGATACTGACAAAGTCACGGTCACAAAACCCCAAGATTTGTCTCCAAATCAGCTGCACCTTTTCATGAAGACCCTATTATTAGTTGAAGGACTTGTTACTTCATCACAAAGTGTGTTCCTACTGAGTTATGCGGCTGTTGCAGGAGTGGACTTCTTGAGTCTGTTTGACGGTTCAGTGGTGAGGGTCATCTGTATAAACCAAGAAGTGTTTTAGAGAAACATAATGTTTGTATTCAACACCCGAACAATTGGCATCCTTGTCTTCACCACAGCTTTCCTCCAAAACATGTGCAACTCCACTACTATAAATTCTTATACATGCTATCAATTTCAGATGAGGTGCCGTAGCTAACATCTGCACAATAAAAATTGAGTGTTATGTTTTGTGCTTTCTTCCAAACAACATTAAAAGGTGTCTGCCAACTACTTTATGAAAAACAAGCAGCAATGTTGAAAATATAGTGTGGAAAAATCAGCTATAATGAAGAACAGCCTTTTGTAATCAGACTATTATATAGCCTATAATGTTAATCTGTTTTAATATATATTATCTTGCTCTTAATTATGGTTCGTTATTTTAAAGAGAAACTAGAAGCACTTAGATGTAAACTTTTCTGTCTAAGTTTGATTATTTTTTGTAAACATTTTTAAAATCAATAAATTCAAATTCAGCCTCACTGAGTTATTTTACAGTTATTTGTAGCTTCTGAAATTATTGATTGTGTCAGAATATTTTTTTATGTGAAATATTTTATTGTGATAGCAATGAAGTTTACAGAATTTCATTTAGAAATAATTAAAAATAAATCTTCTGAATTAGTGTCTTTTCTGGATTTTTTTGGAATTAGGAGAAATTTAACCAAATTATTTACGGTATGTGGTAAATTGCAAGCTTGCTCAGCAGTCATCTATTGTTAGGAATAGTAGATGTATTGCAATTGAAACCTCTGATATATTTTTACTTTATTCCCTAAACGTGTGAGTTTTGCTTGCTGTACTTCTCTGGCAATTTACATGTTGTTAAGAATGAATTGAAAATGAAAGATAATGTGGAACCTATAGCAACTCCAAAATGACATATCAATTTCAATCTATTATGTATACTTGTTTTCTAAAGGTCTTCATCATTCACTATTTTCTCATGTAGAATGAGAATTATTACAAGAATTTAAAAATTAATTCATTCTCACTTGTGAAGGCATACAGTAATTTTTCTGCCTTCAGATATTGTCTGCAACTGTTATCTAGCTCCTGCTTCCATTATTATTGCTCCTTTGGCTTTTCTTGCTATAGAAAATATTTTTCTTCCATTAGGAAGCTAGATATACGTTTTCAAATCTTGAATGTTAATATGTTTAAATTATTCTGACTAAAACCAAGAAAGCTGTGGTTACATGGACTGTGCACCAGTAGACTGTGGGATGTGGTTGCTCTGAGCAGGAAAGGAGTGATGTGCTGATGAAGTCAATATTTGTATAGCAGGACCTAGAGAGAGTACTTCTCCAAGGCTTAGGAGCACATCTAAAGAGATTCACTTCTCTGTATTCTCGTACTTGGTCAATGCAAACATAGCTTCACTGAACATTAAAAGTATACAGTCAGTACAAGTCTATCAAAATTTAGGTCTTCATACTGCATTTTTCTCTGATTTTTTCAATTTCTGTGTTACTGTAATGTAAACTGGGCTGACCATTTTCACTTATATTTCAAAATCTCCTTAAAACAGCAAAATAACCAGTGGTAGAGAAGATGAGAAGGGAAAAAATGGAGAGCAGAAAAAATGCTTAACCTTTTCCCTTTGAAATTTTAAATGAAATGTAATGGTTTGATTTTTAGACCCTCCTTAATAGCCAGGTTGTGTCTGAGGAAGAACTACATCTCCCAGTATTCCATGTGATTTTCTACGTAAATCAGGGAGTGTTGTGGGGGTCGGACACTTCCTCTTCCGGCTACCTCTCCTCTTCCGGCGGCCTCTTGTCTCCTGTGTGTGTGTTGGAAGGTCTAGTGCTGATGTCGGTCTGCCGGTCTGTGTGTGTGGGATTCGGGCCCGGTGAAGCCTTGTGGACTCCAGAGTGACATGGAATGCCGAGTGAAATTTTGCTGTCTGAGAAGAGTAATGATTTTATTTTTTCTCTTGTTAGCTTTTATTGATCTGTTTCTGGATTCTTAATTTCTCTTCGTGGCAGGGGTTTTTTTCTTTTTGGGGGTCTCTGGAATATGTGTAGATGATATTTTAGTTGCATATTAGTATTAATATATGAGTATATAATCACTACAGTTTTGGCTTTCTTGTTTCCAGTATTTTCAGTATTTTCAGTCTTTCTCTCCTCCTACCTTTTCTCCCTTGGGCTTGTACAGGGGAGTGAGGGGTGGAACGAAGGGGGGCTGCGGACGCTGTGAGGGTTTTGGGAGGATTTTTGCCAAAACCATCACATGAAAGAAGAAAGCACAGGGTAAGGCTTATCCAAGCATACCCATAGGACAAAGCTTAAGGAAGAGATCATCTCCATGATCTGCTGGGTTTGTGCAGAAAGCCTGAATGAGGCTCCCTTATTTGTTTCTGCTTCAGGAACATTTGTCACAAGCAAGTGAACTATGCTATAATCATGACTTCATAAATGGTTTCAAAGCCAGGTGGTGAACACTATCCTGGATATTCTATTGGAGATCCAATTGAATGTTCTGTGAGAACAATCAGATCTATATTTATTACAGACCCCCCCCCCCATCCTTTATCATCTCCTTTGGTTGGTATCAAGCTCCAAAAAGCTCAGTTTAGGGAAATATCATTTCAGGAAAACATGTCCAAAAAGTGGCACCCATCTGGCTCTGGAAATCACCACTTTTGTTTACTTTTGGAGAAGACAATATTAGCCATCACCACCTCCAATGTATCACAACAGTATCTGCAGCATTCATTAATTCTAATGCAAATTTGAAGCTGCTGCATTTTGAAGTAATGCTGGTTTAGAGATGGTTGGCTATGTCATACACAGCTTGCTTAAAACAAATTAATAAAATAAACGGCACAGTTGCATACAATTATTTTTGATTACTTTCTTAAATATGTCCATAAAATTTTACAGTGCTTCTTCTACAACACCCACCATTTTCCTGAACGCTTAGTGAATGATTCTGAGTTACAGCACCTCCATCTTGTGGTAAACTTGAGAAACAGATCTTCCTTAATGTTATCTGCAAATGCTACCTCTGAAAAAAAAAAGATACTATAAATCTATTCAGATTTGAACTTGGTTCCAGGCCCCCTAGGGAGTTTGTTTTAGTGTGATTTCTTTCTGCCTCCATTTTGCACTTGTCAGCTGGAGCAGTCCATGCAGAAATCTTTTTCCTTAAAGGCTGACAGCAGGAGGAACGTGTCTTCCCCTAAGGAGTCAGGGAGGTACTGTGTTTCTATGAAGTGAGACCTGAAGTTATCAATGAATAGCAATATTTCGGCACCAAAATTTATAAATGTTTATAAATACCTGTCACAGAGGAAGTTTTCAATTTTCATCATTCCTCTGCAGTTGTGTTTTTTCTTGAAGCTAAAACATCAAAGCTGAAGTTTTCCACTGCTACAGCTGGCTAGGGCGTGAATGTGCACAGGTGTGTGTCTATATTTTGTGTTTAAAACTAAATTTTATAATTTGGACAAATTTAGTCTGAAAAGAGAAATGTTTTTCAAGTCCAAGAAAAGATCATTCAAGACTGGCACAACACTGTCCAAAACCTTGCTGGTACCTGGTCCATGTCTGCACTTTTTGTAGCCTCTGAGCACAGCTCAGACACCTACTGGGCTTTCAGATGAAAGTCTAATTTAAAATTACAAATTACATTACATTTTCTTCCTTGTATCCATTGATCTTTCTGGTTTACTATCCCTGAGATGCTGTATGCTGTGTGCTGTGAATACATAAAGTTAGACATCTAGCAGGCAAATCAGCTAGATGCCAAATTTGAAGTTCCTCCAGGTTTCTACTCTGATATGCAGCAGTGCTCTGTTTTATAAGATGGGTTTAAAAAAGTGGCACCAACATACCCAGATCCTTCACCTTCTCACTGTAACCAGTGTGTTACAGTCCTGTCATTGTCTTGGATTTACTCCAGTATGTTAAATTCTTGCTTATTTTGTGGAGCTCAAAACTGGGCACGGTACTCAGATATAGTTGCACAAGTGCAGATTAGAAGGAATTAATCACATCCATTGACCTGTTGCCTACAACCCTGCTAGGAGAAAAATGCGCTATTAGCCTTCATTGCCACAGGGAAACACTGCTGACTAACTTTCCTTGCTAGGACTCCCAAGTACTTTTCTGGAGAGCTGCTTTTCAGCCTATTGGTCTCCAGTCTGAGCTGTTGCATGGGGTTACCATGTCCTGTCTGGGGGAGGTTGTTTATGTTGGCTGTTGAACCTCATGAGGTTTCTGTCAGCTCTTTTTTCCAGTTCATCAAAGCCACTTTGGGTGAGAATTCTTCCCAGGATTCAAGTAAGGAGTAGCAACGCATCATCTGGACCAGAAATTATAACTGCATTGTAAGTGCAGTGCTGAGATGTCTGATATCTTCTGTCTGACAATGGTCAGCAGAGAAAAGTATTATAAACAAAAAAAAAATTAAACTTATCATTGTCTTCGTATGAGTTACTGACTCTAGCAAATCAGTAGTTTAGGGCCTTCTTAATTTGGTATGTGCATTTTGATGTTTCTCTTAACAGCTGAAAGTTTTTTCTGACAAACCTCCTGTAGCAATTAATTAATAATCTGATGATGGATTAAACAAAGAAACTCTTTATTTTAAATTTGCTTTTTCATAATTATACTTCTTGCATACTGAGAAACCCAAAAGAGTAATTCCCCACACAGCTTGTGTACCATTCCTACTTCTCTAGCTTTCAAAGTGATGTATGTTGAAATGTTTTCTGGTTTGTTCTTTAATGCTTTCTGAGCGGTTTCTAACATTTGACTGGCATTTTTGAATGTTGCTGAGCAATGTACTGGCATTTTTTGATAACCCTGTCTAGGAACTTTAACATTTCTTCTGTGAGGGGCAATAGGTAATTAACCAAAATCATAGATGTGTAGTTTGAGATATTTTTCCCATACATGTTATTGTGTGTTTATTGACACTGATTTTCTTCTGTGATTTTACTGCCCTGTCACTTGCAAGATCTTTCTGCAGCTGTCTGCAGACACTTTCTGTGCTATAGCAAACCTTTTACAGGCAAAAATTGATTTGACTGACACTCAATTTAATGAAGATCATAGGCTGAAAAGATTTTTATCCTTAAATGTAGCTTCCTATCCATAGTTGCACACTATGGTCTCCATTTATACAGATTCTATTTAAGACTTGATGTCTAAGGCTGATGGCACATAAGAACCAGCATTATAATTGTCATGTATCTTGCCTGTATTACCAAACTCTGAAAGCTTCATGCTTTTCTGGGTTCAGAAACTTCATGTTTCCAGAAACTACTGTGTCATCCACACACATATAGGCTCTCTTAGTAGCAACTTTCAAAGCTACACAAACTTGTGAGTCATCTAATGTACATCCACATATCCATGGCTGCTCACACAGCCATACGTAGCTGGAGCAAAAAAGTTCCTGGCCACATCCCTTTCTGCAGTTCTACCATCTTGGTGCTGAAGCACTTTTGTGTTATGTCCTGGTCAACTGAACTGACTTGAAATCTAGCTTGTGCTCCTGGAGTGGCCCTCAAGAACCACCAGAGTTTTTCAAGAAGGAAGGCGATAGTATTTACTAAGCATGAGATGATGTGAAACACAGAAAAGAATAATGCTCCACAAGCTGTTTCACTCAAAATCCTAGCTAGACAGGATGCATCATTTTAATGGATTAGTAATAGCAACTGATATTAGACTTGAAGTACCTCTAGGATTCAGTGGATGTTTTGCCTTTGACAGCCATGCTGTGGTTTTTGATGCATTATTTTAAAAGTCACACTCTAGAGGATATGGGTTAAATATGATAGCTGGATTAGGACTTTCTGTCATTCAAAAATCGCTGCAGCATAAGAACCTTTTGGGCAAGGACACTCCATGTGCACTTAGAGACATGTGAAAAGAAGTTGAGGAGAAATTTGGTGTGTTTATTTTTGGGATTAACACACAGGTTTGCAGAATGTATCGACTGAGTTTTCACAGTATTCCTTCCTTTAGCTCTGTGCTGGCAGCAAGACAGTAGGAACCTGCTACTTAATGTTGGGTTGCACAATTCTCCAGTTCTATAAAATGTTATTTACACATATATATGTAAGATTTTTTTATATATATATAACCCATGTTATCTGTACATTTATATATGTGAACAATCCTGCTCAAGACAAGTTTGAAGGACACCAAAAGGGAAAATGTATGTGTGTGAAACTAGATGCTTAGAGAATTTCAAAGATAGCAGTTTACTTTTAAAATTCCTTTCATTTCAACAGGACACACAGAACAACAGAAAGTAGAAACTATTGATGATAAAATTTAATGGTGATACTGCAGAACTTTGTATGTTCTATATGGAGCCCTTTTGGTTTTATTCCTTCAGATTAGCACTTAAAAGATGAAATGTAAACTGCTAACGTCTCTAACTGATTTCACGCCCGTGTAGCCATTTGGAAATCGTAATTTAAAAAGTTCCACATATCTGCATGCAAACATGGAGTGGACTCTAATGATTGAATCTCAATCTTGGTTCATCCATTTTTTTTATCTATACTCAAAATGGTTCAGTCGATGTTGGGGCAAAAAAACCACTTTGATGATAAAATAAGAATTAATTTCCATATGATCTCTACTCCTCTTTTTAAAGTCAATTTCCCTAAAATCAGTTTGTTAAGTACATAAATCCTTAGTGAATTTTGCATATCCTTCATAAGATGCTAGTATGTTTTCAGGAAAATTGTATGGCTCATTAAAAAGAACATATTGCCCATCTACATAAGTTTGACAAAATATTTTACTCCCTTCCATTTTCACCTCAGGTTCAATGCCTCTTGCACTTATAATTAAAAAAAAACAACCACAAAACAACATAAACCCCCACAAACCTAATATTACCATTCCAAAGATAACTTAATCTAGCATTCTGCATAGAATCATAGAATCATAGAATCACCAGGTTGGAAGAGACCCACCAGATCATTGAGTCCAACCATTCCCATCAACCTCTAAACCATGCCCCTCAGTACCTCATCCACCCACACCTTAAACACCTCCAGGGAAGGCAAGTCAACCACCTCCCTGGGCAGACTGTTCCAGTGCCTAACGACCCTTTCTGTGAAGAATGTTTTCCTTATGTCGAGTCTGAAACTACCCTGGCAGAACTTGAGGCCATTCCTTCTTGTCCTGTCCCCTGTCACTTGGGAGAAGAGGCCAGCACCCTCCTCTCCACAACCTCCCTTCAGGTAGTTGTAGAGATCAATAAGGTCTCCCCTCAGCCTCCTCTTTTCCAGGATAAACAACCTGAGGTCTCTCAGTCGCTTCTCGTAAGACTTGTTCTCCAGCCCCTTCAGCAGCTTTGTTGCTCTTCTCTGGACTCGCTCCAGAGCCTCAACATCCTTCTTGTGGTGAGGGGCCCAGAACTGCACACAGGATTCAAGGAGCGGTCTCACCAGTGCTGAGTACAGAGGGAGAATAACCTCCCTGGACCTGCTGGTCACACCGTTTCTGATACAAGCCAAGATGCCATTGGCCTTCTTGGCCACCTGGCCACACTGCTGGCTCATGTTCAGTCACCTGTCGACCAACATGCCCAGGTCTTCCTCCTCCTGGCAGCTTTCCAGCCAGGCATATGAAATATGTTTTCTCTTACAGAAACTAGAGTCTACCATGGGGCATTAACACATAGCACACAGTTTCTTGTCTTGAATTAATTCATCCTTAAGCTCTGGGTTTGCATAAATTATATACAGAAACCATACACCACCAGTTATGTGGAGTGTTCAGTATCTGGAATTTACATGGAGGTCAATTAATATTCTAACATTTCTGTCTGCTTGAGAAAATGATCAGCCCACCAGTCTGGAAAACTGTTATCTCTTGCTGCACTTTATGGTATATTTCATATTTTAACCCTAGGTTTACATATGTGTTTATATTATACTTTGCCCTCAAAATCAGAAGGTGCAAAAGGAACTGCATTGGTGAGGACCTCGGGAGGAAAAGCAAGAATATTTTCTTCTCTTATTTACCTAAACAGGCAATGCTTTTGGTATTATTCAGCAATCTTTGGTTTGCTTTGCCCTTATAATTGTATCTGTTTTTCATTGTTAAACAATTCTTCATCCAAGCTAGTCTATTATTTCTGGAATTTGTAGAAAGGTTAGCGAATCTCTAGAGTTGTGATTACTTTTTCTAGCTGACATTTATTGATCTCATTACCTTCATGCTCATATTTCAAAAACTTTTTTTTACATTCTGTTACCATTTCAAAGATGACAGAAATGCTGCAGTGCTTACTGTATTAGAACTGCATATAATTAAAATTTGTATTCTGTGTTTCATCAGAAATTCACTGTCAAAATCTCAGCATGTGTTGTTTACAAATTAGATTGTTATAATTAGAATATAAAATGACTTCAAGAATAGACACTGGATTTACACTTGAAACAAACATCTATTTTATTTCTACACAGAAAACTGTGGCATTTTTGACCATAATCAAGTTGCTGTAATACCATACATTGGATGAAATCAGATGAAATCTACACCTGTGCAAATGCCAGCAAGCCCATTAGCCACTGAAGCTCATTTTAGGAGACGCCAAGGGGTAAGAGCTTTCCAATTCTTTCCTAGCTTTTCATTTAGGAGTGAATTTCACTTTTTGGTTTTCTATTATTAATTACCACTGAAATTGAAGACATCACAATATTATTGTCAATTTTCCTGAAGGTATGACAAAATTTCACAGGGACTTAAGTGGAATTTACAAAGTGCTTCAGTTGAATTTACAAAATGCTTGAAATATTTTAACCTACTGAAGAACAAAAAAAGGCCATAATGCACTCTAAAACCTGTTAGTATACTTGTCAGTTTTAGAGAAGGTGTGTAGGTGTCTCAGAAAGAACTATTGCTTCATAGACACTAATAATGTGAAGGACTCCATGTTCAGTAAACATCTGAATTCCAGAGGACACCAGATGACAAATGCTGTTGTCAGTTTGGAATTTCTCCTGTGCCTTTCATATCTTTCTCTGTAAAGTCTTTTTAAAGGTTTTCTGCTAAAGTAGTAATGTGAACAGATGATAAAATGCTGGCAACTGGATACATATGGAACTAACGGTGATCTTGTGGTAGTGCATAAGAAATACTTCCATGGAAACATGCAGATCTGAGATAACTTAGGTAGTACAGTGGTTTAATGGGTATGAATGTCTCAGATCTGAGTTCTGTACTGCTTTACTGAAGATTGTTAAATCACCTCCTTGTCACCAAGTTTCCTAAAAAAAAATAATAAATTGTCACTTCACTGAAGTAAGAAAAAAAAGAACATTACAGGAAATAAATTGGTATAAATGTTGACATCTTAACTGTTTAAATACGTATTTCTATATTATTCCATTATGGATATCAGACACATTTATACATATATAAGATAATATATATACAATATGCATATACAGTTATGTAAAAAAATATATATACATATATATATATAAAACACATTTTATTGCTGCCACATCAATATACTTTGCATTTTTTTTATTTCTTCTCAAGTTATACAGAAGAGATGCTTTTTCCTTGCCATTTATGGGGAAGGGCTTAGTGAACTACCATACTAAGTGGTCCTCTCCCTACAGAAACTACTCATAGCTCCTCGTCACTTCCTTCGTATGACAAGAATGTACAGAGTTCCTAGGTCAGTGATCTTCATCCAACTTGTGTGATTTCTGAAGCATTCTCCCCTCTCTTTTTCCAAGCCTGATTTACATTCACTTGGTAAAATGTCATTGCAATGACAGTCCTCTCCTGTTCCTAGGCTGTCTCATTATCATTGCCCTTGGGTCACACCTTAAATCAAATGACTATTAGTAGGAAAAGGGATTCATAACTGTTGGTATATTGGTTATCGGAAATTAATGTATCTGTGGCTGAATCATATGCTGTTAGCCTCTTTGGCTATCTGTAGATATCATAGCTAATCTATGGAGGGCTTAAGCAATATTTTCCTTCTCTTTACATCCTTTGAAAATAATTTTAAAATAACTGTCCTCCACTTAATATGCAATTCCAATTCCTAATACTAAAACTCAGCAACTTTACTCAGCTTTCAGATATTGAAGCTGCTAGCACATATAGTGTTAAATCCAGGAGATCAGCCTGATGACCACTGATGAGCAATGAAAAATGTGAATTATCTCTCTTGCAGATGTGCAGTAAGTAATTAAAGTTTTGGTGGATTTAGCAGCAAGAAAATGTAAGAAAAGAACAACTTGAAATGCAAACCATACTATTGCTTTAGAAAAAGACTGATGTATTAAATATTTATGCAAACATTACAAATTGGCAAGTGTATGAAAACACACTCCACCTTCATCTCTTTCATATATCATCTCCCTGAAAAAAAGAATTTGCTACTAAATTAGAATAGGAGCTCTGCTACGTAATTTTTATATCAGTATCTACTTGTTATTATTCTTTCTACGTCCATCCTAATTTAGGTAAGAATATAGTAACAAGAAGAAAACAACTAATATTAGTTCTGAACAGAAAATGAAAGATATCTTTATATCGTTGGTCATATATTCTGGAAATATTGACCTCTTGTTAATACAGGATTAAAGTCCTATTTGCATGGCTGACCTATTAATTTAAGTAGATGGCATGTCCTGCAACCACCTGAAAATAGCAGATATCTTGCATATTTTTAACTGATTACCAGAAATCTTCCTGAATATGACTCAGTAATACTTAGCATTCTCCTTTATGACTGTGGTTACGCTATTGAGTAATTCTCACAATAACTGAAGGAAACATTACATTTTTTTTTTTAGTGATAGGGAAAGATTGCTGAATGTCACTTAAGAGATATATCAAAGAAAAGTTACAGTAAGGATGAATTATTTGAACAAGATTCTTGTTCAACTATATGAGTTTCTTAAAACCAGTGGAGCATGAGCCTGTAAGAAAAGTAGGGCATGATTTACCACTCTACTGTTGCCAGCAGTGTGCCCAAGTGGCCAAGAAGGCCAATGGCATCTTGGCTTGTATCAGAAACGGTGTGACCAGCAGGTCCAGGGAGGTTATTCTCCCTCTGTACTCAGCACTGGNGCTAGAGATTAGAAGGAAGTTTTTTACGGAAAGGGTCATTAGGCATTGGAACAGGCTGCAGAGGGAGGTGGTTGATTCACCTTCCCTGGAGGTGTTTAAGGCACGGGTAGACGAGGTCCTGAGGGACATGGTTTAGTGTTTGATAGGAATGGTTGGACTCGATGATCCAGTGGGTCTCTTCCAACCCAGTGATTCTGTGATTCTGTGATATACATGCATTTTGGTTTGATCATCATGAACACTGCTGTATTTAATGGCTACACAATTAATAGCAAGCTGTAAAGTGACTGTTCAGCACTTAGACATTCCAAAAAGCTCTATCCAAAAGTAAAATGGTGTCATTGATTCTACATGGACTACAGAGTAGAACAACTTAGTCATCAATGCTTTAAGTGTATCAACTTTGACAGATTCAAGTTTTGGGTAATAGAAAGCTGCTTACATAAGTGATTCACAAGAGGAACGTAACTATTATTTAGATAAAAATAGGCAGCCTGGGATTAAAAATGTTTGGATAAGCAGTATTATATTTACTTCAAATGGAATAGTATAGAAGGACCAAAATAATCTAAATTAATTAATGAAATAAAGACAGATATAATGAAGCTATTACTAGTATTTACTTCAGGAAGAAATGTAATTGATGTCTTTTAAGGTTCAGGGGAAAAAAAGAGCAAAAATTTGCAGTTGCCATTTTACTGAAAGTAAATCAAAGAAGCTTTACATAGACCAGCTTTACATTGACTAGGAACTCTAAATAAGAATCAAACTTAAAAAAACTTACCTAAAACACATGCTTCGTGGAGATAAACAAAAATAACTAACTAAATTTTACCCCCATGATCTACAGAAAGGCTTGTAGTGATAAGACTAGGGGCAATGGATATAAACTAGGGAGGGGCAGATTTAGGCTAGACCTAAGGAAGAATGTCTTCACCAGAAAGAGTGGAGAGGTACTGGAACAGGTTGCCAGGGGACGTTCTGGACGCCTTATCCCTGAAGGTGTTCAAGGCCAGGTTGGATGGAGCCTTGGGCAGCCTGGTCTAGTGGGACGTGAGCTTGCCTGTGGCATGGGGGTTGGAATTATATGATCTTTAATATCCCTTGCAACCCAAACTATTCTATGATTCTGTGATTTTATGAAATGTTGATTATTTCAAATGTATGGTTCTAATCTACAAAGAATCAGGAGGCTTTGGGGATATTAGATAATGTCCTCAGGTAGAATAACAGCGCAACTAATGCTGTAATAGTACATTCAAGGCTATTATAAGAGTTTGTTACCATCTGTGAACATACTTAAGTGAGAAAAGTTTTTAGAGAAACTCTGATTCTGTTGACTTCAAAAACTGTCATTGGTTTTGGTGGGGCAGGGCTTCACTTTTCATGTGAGCCCATAGGAATCAGATGTAGTTAGGGACTGCTAGAATGGAGAAGAGGTAGAGGTTGGGTGGATGGGTTAAAGGAACTGAAGGTGGATGGATATGTAGTTCAAGCAGTTTTAATCCAAAGATCTGTGTATATTACCACCTCGATGTATAACTTTAAAATCTCGATTATGTCTGAAGATAACATGTAGTGTAAAGCTGCATGAAGGTATTGGTTGCTATTGTGTGTCAAGAACCTCATCATGCATTTTTATACCCAAATTTTCTTAATAAGATTATCTCACTCACTCACTCAGGACCATAAAGAAGAGAGCTTATAAAAATCACATCAGTATTAGAGTATGCTCTTACTCTAGGATTCACTTGGACTCTTCTGCACTGGAAAACATCTCATGTTAAACTAATGCAAGTGAGAATAACAGACTGTGAAACAGTATTCAAGCTGTGTGTCTACACACCTTCTGTTCTTGTTTGACTGCTGAAGTAAAGTTTCAAGAGGTGTAGGGCCAGAAGATTCTTCACGCTCTTTGAATTTTCTCATGGCTAGAGGCATGGAGAAGGATATGTTTGCTTTTCCTGAGCACTGTAAGGGGATTGTGGAAAACATTTTAGGACTGAGGCCTTTAGGCAGACCTAGTCTATATCCACACTGAGGAACGGTTACACTGGCAGCTGGTCAATCATGATAACTGTAGATTTTTATCTATACAGCAGAGAGTATCAGCAGAATGGAGTTGGTGTACAGATAGAACTCACATTAGGAGCACTACTTGAATTACAATTTAAAGAAAATTCACAGTGCAGACAAGGTTTTAAAAGTACGGCTATACTGTACTGACTAATGCCGCAAAAAAGCATATGAATTAGATCAACCACTAAAAGTAATCTGACTGCGCTAATAAGGTTCTCTGCTGCCTGGTTTCCAGAGTATATTTATGCCAGACCTATCAGCTTTAGAGCTAGGCTGGGTATTTCTGTTTGACACTACATTGTGCAATGAGGATAATGTCTACAAAGAATAATTAGAAAATGCTTACAGCCGTTTTTGGGGGGTGGGGTGGGTAATAAATGCTAAGTAGTCTTTACTAATGATAAAAAAAATTTTGTAAACTGAGAGGACAGATGAACTGGAGAACATTTCATTATTCTAATCATCATCTCTTAGTGACAGCTGACCTGGTTCTCCTCTTCCTTGCATCTTGAAAAGTCACTAACACTTCTGCAGAGAAAGCATAGTGTTCTGAAAGGTAGTATTTTACATCCACTGCGCTCAGCTGAAAATTACTTTATGAGATCTCGGGTAGTGAAGGATTGGACCCAGATGAAACTACTAATAGTTAAGGCTCCTATATCCACACGACCTGTCATGAAAGAGAAGGTGCACCATCTCCAGAGACTTGGGCAAATGTTGAAGGAGTGCTATAATTAATATCTAATCATTCTATTTGACAACTCTTAATCTCATTTTCTTAGGCTTGTGTCCTACAGATTGTTTATAAAATAGATTGGTGGTCATAGTAACTATTCCCCTGAGTTTGCAAAGTGAAGTGAGCCTAAAATGACTTCTACTTTTCACAGCAGGGTCAATTGAGCACATCATCCTTCTCAGCAGGATAAAATAAGTACTGTGCTGTCTACTCTGGGGCAAATAATTTGCCTTTCATACAATCTTAGTAAATGAACTGTGGAAGACTCTACGTTTAAGGAGGAAAGAAAGTACTGTCCTTCAGTCTACAGTGAAGCTCTCGCACAGTTTCAGCCTATGTTGAAGCTCCTCTGCAGAGACAGAGACCAGCCAGTCTGTCCATATAGCTGCAACACATGCACATATCCATTGTACCACGTGCTGCTGTGGGTCTTCTGTCCCCACTCCCTCAGTTTGTAATAGAACATAATTAGCTCCATGGAGTAAAGAACTTTCCATGTCTCTTCACAACAGTAAAGGAACTGAAACCTCTATGCAAGTCATTGAGATGAAACTTAAATTCTCATTCTGTTCTGAAAAACAACAGCTGCATCATAGAAGAGCAAGTTTCAGGAAGTTCATTGGATTGCCAGAGAGGAAAGATGCTTGCTGTTACTTCCAGAATTGCATAATCAGTTCAGAGTCAGAAAGTCAAGATGCATACCAAAATGCAAGCTGAAGTTAATCTTCTGTCTTTAACAGGATTGCAGAGTAGTTTCAGAAAGGCCTTGTAGTTAACAAAATCTATAAATTATATGCCAAGAAGAATAAATTTCAAGTAATTCGCCTAACTGTGACTTGCCAGAGAAAAACATCATAAAAGATAATTTTCCCCACCAAATTACCAGTTTATTGGTTTACTTCTCTAAAGTCACTTTTTCAACGTAAATTCTTACTTCAGAGAAGTCCTTCACAGACCTGTTGTGGGCACTGTATTGCTCTTAGGCCCTAAAACTTGATCTGTACTGATTCATGGGACCATTTAATCTATGATTCACCATACCCACTGGCAAGGAGTCTCAAAGCACAGCCACACATCATGCAAGAACTGAGTCCTTTTATTTATTTCACACCTGGGATTTGCCAGCTAAATTTGACNTTTTTTTTTTTTTTTTTACATTGGCAAACACTGTATTTCGGTTAACATAAGGTTGTTCTCGATATGTTACTTCCAGCTTTGGTTGTTCCAAGTTCAGACACATTTTGTTTTCTTCATCTGCTAATGAAATATATAATAATAGGTGTGACCATTGGTATATATGTACATATACACACATATAACAAATTTTTACATTGTATGTAAAACATTATATACTGAGACAGTACAGCATTATTTTACACATACAGCCACACCCCCAACATTTGATTTTTCATGACCTTTTTATCTACGCAGTTTGGTGGCTTGTGTTAGGTTTAGTTTTTACTTATGTTACGTTCACATAAAGATAGTTCTCGAGAGGCTAAAATGAGAATGAGCGCGGCTTATCAGTTTCATTCACTATCTGTAAACACTGGCTTTTACGGGATTAAATGAAAAATCTGAAATAATTCTTATCTACAGTTAAAAGCGCTCTGTTTTGGAGAAACGAATGGTCTGCAAGTGACTGCCGAGGCCGTGTGATGTACTGATTTATTTTTCTGGACCCAGTAAGCGGCAGAGACAATACCTGCGCCTCGATGAAAAGAAGCCGAGTGCGCATCGGCGGGTGCAGGGCACATCGTGCCCGGCTCTCCCCAAGAGGGGAAAAGAACAACCTGATTCAGCGTCTCAGAGGTGCAAGAATTTCACAGTTGCCGTTCGAACTAAATCATTTAGGTCATAAAAGACACCGCGCACCTGACTGCCGAGCATTCATGGACAGTTACAGGTCGGGGGCTCTGGGAGCCGCGCGCAGCCTTCCCCGCTGTCCTGGGCGGATTTGCGCTTCAAAGGCAGCAGCGGGAACCGGAGCGGCGACGTTCCCCGCCGGCTCGACCCCGGGGGGGGGGTGTCCCGGCGGTCGGCGGGGAGCGGGGGAAGGAGAAGGAGCGGCAGAAGCGCACCCAGAGCCCGACGGAGAACGGACGCTCGCTCCCCGCCATCCAGAGCGGGAAAGTTGGGCGAAGCGGAGGAGGAGAAGGAGGAGGAGGTGGAGCAGGAGGGCGGCCGGCCCGGCGAGGGGCCCCCGCCCCCGCGGCACGCACCGCCCCCCCCGCCGGCGGAGGTGAGGCGAGAGGCGCGGCGGCGGCGGCCGGGGCTGCGTTCACCGGCCCAGCTGCCGCCGGGAAGCTCCGGTCTGGGTGCCGGCTGCCGGTGGCCCGAGGAGGAGGGAGAGGGGCCGNTCGGCGGGGAGCGGGGGAAGGAGAAGGAGCGGCAGAAGCGCACCCAGAGCCCGACGGAGAACGGACGCTCGCTCCCCGCCATCCAGAGCGGGAAAGTTGGGCGAAGCGGAGGAGGAGAAGGAGGAGGAGGTGGAGCAGGAGGGCGGCCGGCCCGGCGAGGGGCCCCCGCCCCCGCGGCACGCACCGCCCCCCCCGCCGGCGGAGGTAAGGCGAGAGGCGCGGCGGCGGCCGGGGCTGCGTTCACCGGCCCAGCTGCCGCCGGGGAGCTCCCGTCTGGGTGCCGGCTGCCGGTGGCCTGGCCCGAGGAGGAGGGAGAGGGGCCGCGGCGGGCTGTGCGAGTCGCGCTCTGCCCCTCCCCGCTCTCCCCCCCGCGGCAGCATGCGGACCGGCCGCCGCCGCGCTCCCTCGGACGCGCTCCGCCCGCCGCCGCCTTCGGCACATCCCGCCGCCGCTCACCCGGGCGCCGGATGAGGCGGGAGCGGAGATCTCGCCGCCGCGGTTCCGCCCGCTCCTTCATGCGGGGCTGCGCTTCGCCGCCGCCCAGGAGGAGCCGGCCCGGCGCGGGGGCCCCGCATGGCGTGCTACCTGGTCATCAGCTCCCGGCACCTCAGCAACGGCCACTACCGCGGCATCAAAGGCGTCTTCAGGGGACCGCTCCGCAAGAAGGGCGCTCGCTCGCCGGTAACTGCCACCTCCTCGCTCCCTCCCTCCCCCGCTTGCCCCCCGCACGGTAGGAGCGGGGCCGCGGGCGCCCGCGCGGCGGCTCGCGGGGAGGGGGGATGCGGGCTCGGTCCCGCCGCGCTGCGCGCGCGGTTTGGGAAAATAAAAAATAAGAAAAAAAAAAGTTTCGCCGCCGGCTGCCGCTTGCGTGGGGCCGGGGAGGCGGTGCCGGCCGGGGCTGCCCCCTTCGAGTCGCGGGTCCTCGGCGGAGCGCGCCGCGGGCGGGTGAAATCCTGGCGCTCTGTGGGAAAGTTGGAGTCCGGGAGAGGGGCGGGCGCGGTGCCGGCCGCAGGTGTCGCGGTTTAGCCCCTCGTCCGAGGTTTTGCCGCCTCTGAGGACGGGGAGCGATCGACCTTTGCCTGCAAAAAATACGGAATTGGCGCGTTTGGCTGCGGCGAGCTGTGAGCTGCCGGTCGGGAGCGACATCGCGGCAGAGCACGCGTGAAGTTCGGGAGGCGCCGCGGGCGCCGGGACCCTCGGAGTCGCTAGCGGCGGTTTGCGGGGGCGAGTGGGTGTGCGGGGTGGAGCGCGGCCCCGGGACAGCCTCCCCTCCGCCCGAGGTGTCACGAACGCTTTCCCAGCCGCCGCTGAACTTTCTCTGTCGGTGTCTCGCATCTCAGTATGTGAAACGCTGAGGGGTGCGGAAACCTGCCATCCTCCGTGCTGGAGGTGCGGAGGTACTAGAGGCACCTTGGTCCCCCGGCTCCCTCCGGCTTCGGCAGAGCCGGGTTCTGCCCCCTTAGCGCCGGTATCGCGAACATCTTTTGGAAACTGCCTGTGATGACAGCGTCTGTGCTTTTGGTTTCTCGACTTTTGTTGATGGAAAGTGACAAATATTTCATTATAGTGCTGAACTCCCTCGTGTGTCGTACTCCAGCACTCTAGCAAATCGCTTACAGGTTCTTGCCTTGTACCGCTGTATCTTGCGTGCGCGACGTAATCCAACTGCGCTGGAGGTATCATCAATCAGACCTTGGCTGGGCTGTGTTTATGTTCTCTGATCCGTGGAGCCTATCCATCCTTCTGTGTGGAAGCTCTAAAAATCCAGGAAATAGTAACTGAGTTTTCTGTACAAAAGTATAGAGGTAAAAAAGAAAAGAACCCAAGTGTCTAAAGTGGGAAGAAGCTCGATTGTAAGTATTTTATATTCAGTAGGACTTCACTGGCTGATGTTCAAGTCAAGGAGGATCAGGAGTATTGGAAGATAGCACCCTCTTCTACCCCCCAAATAGTGTTATATTCCAAATCCTTCACTTTCCAACTTAAATTTCTTTCCAGCTACCTAATGAGTATGTGCACCACCCCTCTTTAAGTACTTAATGAAATCAGTGTAACCTTCTGACCCCATCATTTTTAACATAGTTCTGCTGCCAGCTGGGAGCAGTTTTTGTTTAAATGCAAATATCAGAGAAACCGACCAACAAATAACTGGATTGAGGTTTCTTATTGCTCACAGGTGTGTTTTTTTTTAAAAAAAGAATTTTGCTCAAAATTGAAGGATCTTTGTCTGAAGCCAACTATCTAGGGTTTAATAGAAAAGAAAAAAATACAAAGCTGAAAATAACCTCAGGTCTCTTTCTCTACATAGGAACATTGTTTAATGTGAGCTTTTCAGTGTTTGAAACAAGTAGCGAGAGGACTTTGCATTGCTTTTTGCTAAACCTTTTCGCATTGCTCAAAACCTCTTGGTTTTGAGATTTACATGACCAGGATTTGGGATGCTTACCATGGTTTAGGACTATTTCTATAGAAAGGACATAATTTTAGCAAACCTTAGCTTTTATTCTGAATTCTTGAGGGAAAACTTTTACTTCACACACATTTTTCTTTTTTTTTCCTTTTTTTTAGTGGCCTCTGTTTGAAGCTAGTCAAGCTTTTAAGATGATAGGCTGAGTTCTGTGAAGAGGGAGTGGTAGGCATTTTGTGGGAATAAAGGTGGATGATTAGTTAATGTTTTATTAATGATGGGTAATTGTAGCTCTAGAACCCTTTCATGTGTTTGATGTTTAGCATTTACTACTGTTGTACGTGTGCTGTTTTCATATTTTCCTAGGGGAGTCCAGATTGTAGGAGAAAAATAAGGGATGCTTAGTTGGCAAAGTAGATAGTAGTTTGGTATTAAATACTGAAAGCAGTGATTCTCTAGAGTAATCTATGTGTGCCTACATAGTTTTCCAGACCATATCTGTCTTGCTTATAGGTGTGTGTGAAGTTGGAAGCAGTGAACAACAAACAACACCTGGATACTTTGTTGCATTATGAATGTGGGAGTCATGCATATTGAGATTTAGCATTGACTGAGGTAGTAAAACTGTTCTAAGTATGAAACCCTCCCCATGCAGTCAAGTCCCCCAACTATTTGTTTTCAGTAAGCTACAAATTAAACTTGGGACCACTTCTTGTCCTTAAGAAGGAAGTCATAAGTGTGTGGCATTTATTTGTATTCCCTGTGCTGTGCTTGTGCTTTTTTAATACCTCCTGATTATAACTGTGAAAGATACAGGTTATGTCTTCCAGTCATTTTCAAAATGCTTAACTTGGAAGCAGCCTTGAGGATTCAATTTTATAGTTTGCACCATTAAACAGTCTTATATTTGTACACTATGAGCTATCTTCTGCATGAGTCTGCATAGTCTTTAATGGATAACATGTACCTTTCTATATTTAAAGTGTTCTGTATTAACAGACCATGAAATGTCAGTAGACTTAAGGCTATGCTTTAAGAAATGAGAACAGTAGTGAATATTTTAAATACCTTTATTAAATTTCATGGCTATATGAACAAGGAATTTTCAGTCTGGATATTTCAGTAGTATTTATTTTACCGTAGTTTGCTATTATTGTGTCAGAAACAATTCTGGTCCTTCTTCCTTGTATGCAGAGAGACCTTTAGCTGCAGCAATACTAAGAACAAGATTTTGAAGACCACAGATACAATACACTTCGTTTGTGCACGTAGATGTGTGGTGACAATGTCATGAAGTCTTTTAAAGATTCTAGCTTTCCTTTGCCTATTCTAACACCTTGTATACATGCTTTGTCACTGGGATCTGAAGTTAGCAATAATGAATTCAGAAAGAGTGGAATAAGAAGCAGTTGCCAGTGAATCATATATCAGTGGTGTTGTGACAGACTTGCATGGGGAAGGGTATGATGAGTTTAAGCATGGTTCCAACATTACTGAAGATAAAGGACAGTTAGTTGAAGGAGGAAGCTGCTTATTTTAGAGACCTGACTCTATGCTTTAGGCTTTTTTATTTTATCGGGGAGGTTACATTAATGAACGTATTATGAGCGATGTTTCTGTCTCTGAAAATTTCTGTTTAATGAAATGCATTATGATATAGAGATATTATATCTACTTCAGAGGAATGATGCTGTCTACAGGATTTTTGAGTCCTGAATAGATGGCATTCATCAGCACACTGGTTATAGCTTTTGCAGTCATGATAGATGTGCTGTAATATGCACTTGCAGCCAAACCCGCTCAGAGGTTTAGTGCCACACTTCACAGGCCTAGCAGAGTTGGTACTGAAGAAGTCTTGGCAGTGAAACTTTCGAAGAAAAATCTTCCAGGACACAGCAGAAAATGGTACCAGGAATGCAGCAGATAGCCCCCTTGCTTCTGAATAATTTCTAACCCAAGGATGTTATTAGGGTGCTCTGTTCTGCTTGGGGCTTTTTAAGGCGAGATATAAACAAAGTCTTGTTTACTACGTATTGTTTAAAGATCCTTTTGTATTTTGAAGGAAACGGAAGACTCGGAAGACCCAGTGCCTTAGCCAGTTTCTGACTTGGCTTATTATTTTTCTTCTATTGTTCCCTGCAGCTTCAGCTAAATACAGTATTTTTCACATACTTCTTTATGGCTTTTTCTAATAAGGCTGTCAAGCAGCTGCTCCATAGCGTTTAGTGCTTGCCTATTTTATTTGGGATGTGAGGGGTGGGAAATTCTTCTCTGTTACAGAGAGCTACCTTTTAAAAAGCACAGCTCTCACCCTGTGTCCAGCGGCTGCAGTAGTTCTGAACAAATACATTGTAGGTACTTGGAAATAATGACTGTTAGCCACAAGCATTCTGTTCCAGCACTAAAGCAAGTGTAACTGGGACGAAGTAGCAGATAACACTACTAGGCACTTGGAAACTTATTATAAAATTTAAGCCTGTTTGAGGACCAGGGGACCTTAAATAGAGAACAGGAGGGCTGTGGCACAAGCAGCTCTATCTACCTTAGTTTAATGGGGAAATGCTAACACAACTAAGTCTGCAACAAAGAATGCCAGTTTTGTTTGCCACCAGTTAGAAGAGATGTGTGCCAGGCATACTTGTGAGAAAGCAACTTAAAGGCTAGGCATGATACACATGTAATGTGTACAATGCGGTCGAGGTGGCAGCAGGTTAAAAGGAGGATCCACTGTTTAGCTGGGTGTTCAGCTGGAAGACTCAAATAACTCATGAGTTTCAGACCATAAGCAAGTCATGCCTCAGCGCTGTGGCTGCACCCTTGGCAGCACTAAGGTGGACAGGGAGAGAATGTTCTAGGCAGTACAAAGAAAATGCATGGGAAGTAAAATTTTGTTTAAAAAATATAGTATAAAAGGAGTAATAATGAACTGACAGCTCTGATAGATAATCTGGTTTGTATAGTTTCTATTGAAGGAGAGAGGAAAAAAACCCCCAACAGTACTAGCAAAATAATGTAGGAGAAAAAAGAGAGAACTAGGAAAGAAAGTGTAAAGTGGTACTTTCACTCTTCTGTGCCAAAAGTCTCTGGCAGCTGCCTCCAGCAGAAGTGGCCACCTGCCAGGGGGAATTCTGTGTGTTCTGCTGGAGTTGTGGAGCTGCCTTATCAAGGTACCTACTTTACGAAAACTCAGGGATGGCACTCCTGCTTAACTATTTCTGATCTCATTGATTCCAGACACTACTTGTCTAAGTGTAGGCTGAGTGTGTTTCCTATCAACCCTAATTCCTTCACCATGCTGGAGAATATGAGCATTCATGCAGCCCACATCTAACCTTATGGTGACCTTATTTCCTAGTTCTGTAGTTCCTTTTTCTATGCTTTCTGTGTATCTCATGAGAGATGAAATGAGCTTTCAGAAAATATGGGTATGTTTTTAGCCACATGTAGCATTGCAGCTCATGCCTTGTATTGAACTGGGTTTTGTGTAACATATCACTTTTGAGCATATTTTGTTTCTAATTCACTCAGTGGGTAGCACTTTGTATATAGCATAGCAATTAAATTTAATCATCTTTAGCCAATTTCTGCTGGGACCATTTCCTTCACCCACAATTAGCAGTAATGTTAAACAGGTGCTTTATGTATGACAGAGCCTTTCCAGCATTCTAATATTTTTATTGGTCCCTCAAGTAAGTTCTTAAAACCAGATCAGTTTCTCTTATTTTGCATGTGGCAATGCTTGTTTGTCCATTACTTACAGAGTTATTGCTGTTGCATCCATTTACATTCCTGCTTTCAGTACACAGGCATTTTACTTAGCCAGAGTGTATCAGTTAAGGGGTTTGTTTTTAGTTTTGGTTTGGTTTTTTTTATATTCAGCTCTGTGTACAAGTTTGAAAATGGATGTACAGTTAGTTTCTGTGAAATAGGTGCTTCCTTGGGTAGTGGGTTGAGTTGTCAACAAGGGTCTGAGCATTAAAGGATGTTCCTATGCCTGTTCCTGCCCTGCTTTCTGGACTCCTGGCCATCAGTGCGGTCCATGGGAAGCACTTACCTGCCTATCATAGAATCACCAGGTTGGAAGAGACCCATCGGATCATCGAGTCCAACCATTCCTATCAAACACTAAACCATGTCCCTCAGGACCTTGTCTACCCACACCTTAAACACCTCCAGGGAAGGTGAATCAACCACCTCCCTCTGCAGCCTGTTCCAATGCCTAATGANGGAGCGGTCTCAACAGTGCGGAGTACAGAGGGAGAATAACCTCCCTGGAAATGCTGGTCACATCGTTTCTGATACAAGCCAAGATGCCATTGGCCTTCTTGGCCACCTGGGCACACAAAGCAAGCTTTTAAAGACTAGCTAGAGTATAGGTTTGGGTTTTTTTCTACCTGTGTTTCCCTGATGGACCATATAGGCTTTGGCTACAAGGCATGTAGCTTTTTTGATTTTTTTTCCCATTTAACACCAAGAACCTTTAATAAGTCTTTTTATTACATCTCAACTGATTACTTATGTCATCATTACACGTAAACATAATTTTTCTCACTTGCATTAGGATATCTGTGGGTTGTATTAAGAAAAGTGTGGAAAGATACTTCCCTGGGGAAAATGTTGACTTTTCTGTGGAAAAATAGAAATTTAGAATGTTTTTATCTGCCTGCTGAAATATTGTTGTTTTAAAATGACACTGTAGTACACTATGAGTGATCTAGTTTTGTTGCTTTGTGTCTCTCTAGTTGTGTAAGCTTGGCTTCTTGTGTGAACATACTTTCCATGTTACCCCTAAGGTGTTCACTCTGCATCACGTTTCTTAAAAGACATGACAGAGGCTGTAATTCTTTTAGAGCTCAAGATCTAGGATCTTATCATGAAAGTTGTTTAGACCTACAGTGGTGTAAAAAAAAAAAATCATGGATCAGGGATAATTATTTTTTTTAAAGGTGAAACTAAGTTTATTACAGGGTCAAGTCAATGCCAGAGAGAAGTACAGAAGCATATATGGAACTAGCAGGAACTAGAACTCCCAACCTAACATGCAGTACTATTAAAATTCATTTTGTTCATCCAAGGAATTAAGTGATCTTCACTGGGGAAAACCAGTCATTTTGTAAACATATGTGCATGCGAAAGTCCATGCATGCAAACTTTTCTGAATAGTAAGAAGACCCTTTAAAATAGCTATTTAGCATTCACCTCAACAGTTGCTAACGCTTTTTCAAGATTCAGCCTTTGAACTTTCGAAACTCCGAATGAGCAGTATTAAACAACTTGGTTTGTGATGATAATCTGTGTAGGTGATACTAGAGGCAGCTACTGTAACATTAGAGCTAGATAACCAAAGTTCACTCCTGCATTTCTGTATTTTGTGGGAGCATGTATCACTGTTTGTCTTGTACAACCAACCGTTACACATGAGTAACAAGATTTGTCATGGGGTATGTGCACATGCCTGGAAGTGCTGTTCAGTGCTCAAAACTTATTGTTCTGCAGCCAGTCTTAAGACACTTTAATGACAGCTTTCTGGGTTTTTTGAGACTAGACTAAATTTATGTGCATATTGGATAAGATGTAAACATAATCATCAAAATTTTGTCCCAGTTTCATAGTTATGTGTAATGATAATTGGCAAGCTAGTCTAAGTAGGGAAATAGAAGTATTGCTGGGAGATTGCATGCAGCTCTGAAACAATTCATACATTAATCAACTCTAGTTGGTATCAATTTTTCAATTGATGTTTTCCCTGGAACACATTCTAAAACAGATTTAGTGCATTTGTGTCAACAGAAATATTCTATCTGTATTCTGCTCAGACTGAACTGGAGAGATGTATTTGATGTTGTTGAGAAAATTCTCAGTTGTAATCGGCTGTAAATCTGCAGCCTGCATTTCCAACTTAGATTGTAACATGTTAGGAAGGCTTGTGAAACTAGATTGGAACGAATAAGGACAGAACTTCCTAAAATACACCCTTTGATAGCAAAATATTCAGCAGATGGGATTCTTAGGTTGAGATTACAAATTAAATCTGTGTGGATACTGTGATCAGAGGGTCTGCTAGAAAGGCATGCACTTACAGTTATTAAGCTGTTCAGTATGTTTTTTTATTTTCAAAGAAAGCTTTAATCTTGAGATTTTTTTAAAAATTTATTTTAGTAGTTTTTTGTCATTTCAGAAGTGATCAGTGCAAATTATTTGTCTACATTAATCTTTATTTCTATTAGCTAATCATTATAGCTTCAGTGAAAGCATGACTTTGTGAGACGTGAGACGCTCTGATCACTGCATTTTTATCTTTTCAGGGATGGGGGGAGCACATCTAAGAAGCAAAAGGTGTATGTTTGTGCCACCCTATGTTAGACAGTGGAAAACAGAGTTAAAATCTTGATATTTTGAGCCTGTTCTTGAGCCATTGTTTGCAATTACAGGAAGCTTCTGGTGATGCATTACAGGTTGACATGGAAAGGATTTTCAGTGATCCTTGCATTGGTTGCTTGGTGAATATTGTGGTCCAGATACTGGCTAAGGCAGATGATCAGTGGACTGGATAATAATATGGGTTTCTCTGTGTGGGAAAGGCACTGGTTACTTCCAGATGCTGCTCTGAGTGCTCCACTCTGCTGGCAGGCATTACAGTGTAGGAACAGAATATCCAGGATGGCTGCAACCCACGTGGCCACAGTGGCTGCCTGGTCTGATGAGCACCAGATCAGAAAGTGTCACATAGCTCTTGAGAATTGTTTAGAAAATAAAATCCAAAAGTACATTCATGTAGTTCTCCATAGAGCTGAAGACAAGGACTCACAATGTGATGTGTATGCAAGTAGTTTGTGCATACCAAATAACAAGTGCACTTTCTGTAAATATCACGCACAGCTTCTTTGAGCTGTCTGAATGCTTAACTACAGTCCTTATAAAGCTGTACTGCTGCTTTTGCCTCATAGAAGTCTAAGGTTATGTTGTACGCACCCACAGGAAGGGACACTTGCAGTTCACTTCTTCAGTGTTTCAGTGTTTACTTACTTCACCTTAAAGAAAAGATAGCAAAGTCTATGTGAAAAAAGCGTTTAGTGAGCCAAATGAGGAAAGATTAGGCTGGTTCTATATACAAAGATTTCAAATTTTCATTGGAATGGTAAATATATCCTTGGCTACTCAGTATGGCAAAGAGGAAATGCAAGGAAGTCCAAGCAGTGTTGGAGACTGATTTACTCACTAGATAAATAGTACTTTAAGAGAGTTCAGTTTGTGGGAGTGAGTGATACATTTTTGTGGTTACTAATAATCAGCAGAAAACTCATGTATGTGTGCTTTTTGATACAGACATTACGTTCATATCCTGTAAAACAAAAACATTGAAATAAGTGTTGACTGTGTGAACTTGCTGGTTTTATATTTTGTTCATCTTTCCTGCTGAAGATCACTAGTGTATTGTGTACCATGTACAGGAGATTTTTATTGGGCGTGTACTGTACAATACATGTGTTTTATTGCTTAGCATGGTGATAAGTGCATTTAAGAAGTTGAACTTCAAAAAATACAGTTGCAACATTGTGGTTATTTATCTCAGAAATTAACCCTCCCCTAAACATAAACAAAAAAAAATTATCTAAATTTATTCCCTAGAGGACACATATTATTTGGAAATTATAACAGTTTGTGGAGAAAGATACGCCTTTCATTTTGGCTAGGTTAATAAATCTGTGCAGCACAGGTTTAGGACTCCCTTCTTGTTACTGGTGAACAAGTTTTCATTCTGTGAAGTTTATACAAAAAGAATATTAACAACATTGGGCTTTATATAAAGCAGATCTTATGACCGAAATAGAGAATTATATCCATGTGCCATATTATGACACATGGAGAAAGGAGGAAAGGAAAATAGAACAAATAAATTTGGTGGTGGTTTGTTGCTTTTGGGTTTTTTTTCAGTTTCCTTTTTGACAGCTGTCTGCTAGCATGAGTATTTATTCCTAATATTATTTCTTCACTTCAAACAGTTGCTGACATTGTAGGTGATTGAATTTGATATCTGTGGGTTATGGGATCGGCCTTTAAATATTTGTGTTGATTTGTATGCATGACAACTTTAATCAGTAGAGATCATTATAAACAGCAAATTGGAAGAAGTTAAAAAATTTGTTACCTTGAAAGGGGTTTAAACAAGTTAACAGAATAGCTTAACAGAGCCTGCATAATCTTCACAGTCAATAAAACTGAAGGCAGAGAAACGTGCTTAAAATCCATGGCAAAAATGTTGTTTCCACAGTCTGTACTTGAAGACTCACTCTAGGCTATGGCAAATGAGGCTTGCTAGGTATTTTACCCTTAGAAATATTCCATTAGAACAGTTTTCAAGGCTTTTTAATGTGGAGTTCATCTGTAAACTTGAGTAATAAGGACCCTGAATATCTTTTCCCGTCTAACCAATATGATTGCTTATCCCAAGCTTTTGCCAAAATATGTCTAATTGCAGTAATATTGTCTTCCTGACACTGACTAGCACTGTCTGAAGAATAAAAAAGTACTATAAATCTGTATTTTTAGAATGTATTTTAACTACAGTGGTCTGTCATTGTACCAAGCAATACTATTACCTTAGAGAATTCAAAAAAAAACCCCCAAACACACCAACACTTCAGGCCATCCTAAACATAGCAAAATATTGCCTGGGAGCCATTATAGAAATTCTAATCACCTTCTTGATTGCTTGCTAAGAATAATAACTGATTAAGTAATTGTAACACCTTGCCTTGAAGAGTTCAAAATAGGTAAAGCATTCTGAACTCTCTCCTTACAATAAAAGATAAGCTGTTTATGTTATATTATATGTCATAAAAGAAACTCTTTTCTATAATTGTTATGTACTTACCTGTGTTTACATTTCTAACTTCTGTCTAATAAGGGTGGCAACTGTAGGCATTAAGTATTAGACAGCCTGAAGAAGATTGATGCTTTTGATTACAGCATACTATAGAATAAATTGTAAGGTTCAAATATCTTACAGAGTTAAAAAGGATATGTGGTATCTGAAGAAACATAGAGGTTTCAATTTTCTACTTGATGGTGCTAGTATGTTTTGATAAGATCTACATATTAAGAATGAGCCCTCAAGTACAGAGATTTAGTGCTGCAATTGTTCACTGTACTTCATAGTGAGTAAAACAAACAATAAAATCGTGAATCCTTGCCTTGGCTCTGAAGGACAGTGAACAAAGGCATGTAGACATTACAGTTGGCAGGCATGGAAAGAGCTTGGTTTTCAGAAGTGACTGGCAGGAGGAAAGGAAGAGGGATAGTAAATGTGAATGGAGAGGTTAATTGCAAAATAAATGAGTTTGCTACAGAAAGCACTGAGGCTCAGATCCTCCAAGGCTATATGTGTATTAGTAAACAACACCAGGAAATGTACCAGGCACTGGAGCTTAATCAGCAAAACTATGAAATTGTGAGCATTGTTTCTAGTATGCTTGTGGTGTTGACCAAGTAGCATTGTCCCACGCCTTTCTTGAAGAAGGTTTGGGAACTAGGATAGGATAGGGATCATTACCAGCGTGTGATTTCCTTTCCAAGAGAGTTTTAACAACGCTAACATGTTGTTAGTGTTGGGATGCTCAGTAAAGACAGGTAAAAGCCTCTCTTCCTTCTTTTTACGAGCCTTTGAAATCCCTCCCCTATATGGAACTCCAAACCACCTGCTGGGAACATTTCCCATTCACTGTTGTTCCCCAAACTATAACTGGACATTGAGAGAATGGTGGGAGTAACAAGTAAAAATGCTGGAGAGCATTGTACAAAAACCTGATGTTGACAGTTGTGTATTAGTGCATGACCCCATGTCCTGGCTCTGTTTAGTTACTAGAATGAGTGTAGACTGGAATCCAGTTCAATTAAGGGTATATAGAAGATAGGACTGTATATTTGAGTTTGTTGGGACATATGAAGATTGAAAGGCAGTGGCTGGATCTCTTGACATCTGTCTATTGGATGGATCATATGGAGCTGCTGGATTTCCTCACAAATACCATTACAAAATCTGTCTTGTGTTCCTGACAGGAGGAGTCACAGTTATTGTGATATGCATATGCTAATTGAATAAAAGACAGCTCAGCTCCACCAGTTGGGCAAGGAACTTGAAAGATAAAGAGCAAGGGAGAAGATATTGCTAAATTGTAATGAGCTGCTTGGTCTGCTTTCTATAGTTTCTTCAAGCATCTTAAAATTCACAGAGAGCTGAAGTCTCAGCGTGTATTCAGGGCAGGATTTTAAGCTCGTGTAAATCAATGTATTTAATTGATAGTGTTTTCCAAGGCTCATCATAGTAACATCAGTACCACTTGCTTTCAGGCTCTGCATTTCTAGTTGGAATAAATCAGATCTAAGTAAAAGATGCATATAAAGTACTTTCTATCTTTCCAACAGAGAGAAAGATCCACAGAAGTCTGTCACAACTTTTGCTGGATTTAAAATGCAGAGCAGTGTGTTTTTGAAATGTGAGTTAGTGATCAGACTTGATATCCTGATATTCATATTAATCACTAACATGGTGTTTGCTTAGTATCAGGATATTAAGCTAATATCCTGTTCTCTGCTGTTACAGTTTTTATGCCTAAGTGATTCTATGACTAAGCCAGTTAACACCACCTGCTGACATAGTGAAATGGTTAGTTTCCTATAGAGGACAACTGTCATTTTCAGGTTTCTTTTGGAATCTAATGCCCAATATTTTAACAATGTAAGATGGACTTTCTTGGTTTCTATGTCTAGTTGCCCTGTTAGGGATTTCTGTTTATTTAATTTTTAGATTACTATGTTGCCATGATGGTAATGTCTTCTAACATAATATGAAACTTGCCAGCAGTCATTATTTGTAAGGCTGCTTGTGAAGGAACCCTGCTTTTTTAATGACATCAGTGGTACCCTGCCCTTGGACAAAATAGGAGGACTGGTGTTTATCTCCACATAAATTATTCTTACTTCAAAAAGGCAGGGAGTTGCTTTGTCAGTTCAGTTCTGCAGGTGAGTGTGTGCCGGGGATCTGGGTCACTGCAGGTAACTGAGTGTTGGGAAGCTTTTGAGCTTGGTGCTTTGCTGGACAAAAGGGATTCACCTTTGTGTAGTTTTATGCCTTGATGTTGTTGATGTCACTATTAGGCAAGTGAAAGACGGAGGTATCTTGATTTATTATGTGGACCTAATAAATATTTCCCTTATGATGCTAAGTGATGAGCTGATGAGTCTGGAAAATTACTGCTAGAAAAATAAGTCTGGAAAGTTACATCTGTGGAGATGCCGGAGGTTTTGTGAGACTGCTTCAGTTTCTCTGACTGGGATGGATATATATGATAACTCTCTGCTGCTCATTCTCTCAATGTGTCTGCTAACAGTGCCAAGCAAGGTGCATTGTGGTACCTTCTAGTTGCTGCTCTCCCTGTCTCTGTTCAAAAGTTGAGGAGGAAATTTGCAATATAACGTGGAAGACTGAGATCATCTAGTTTCAATGCCCCTGCCATGGGCAGGGATATCCACAATATCAGGTTACCCAAGGCCCTGTCCAACCTGGCCTTAACCTCCAGGGATGTGGCATTCACAACCTCCCTTGGTAAAATTTGTAATCGTATCCCCAACATAATTGATACACTGATAAAGGTTACATATGATTTTTGTTAATTTACATATAGTTAGTCTTGATGTATATGTGGGTTACAGGCAACGTAGTGGAAGAAGGTTGATTTTGGTATGCAGAGTGCCTGCCTTGCATGACCATAATTCCGCTGTTTTTATTATTCTAAATAAACTATAAACTGTTACTCTGTTAGCACACTTAATGTATTTATCACAAGCTAGAAATCGAAGAGAATGTACCTTTTCAGGAAAAAATGGACTCTTTTTCAGGTATAGTGCAGAGAATGAATTTGTGCAAACAAGGGAATGAATCAATAGCTTTTTTAGTTGCAGGAGCTCATCTTTTCAAGGCAGGTATGTCCCTTGGAAGCATAGTTTTTAGCCAGGCATGTGCAATAATTTGTTAATATTGGAAAAGTGTCACAGGTGCTCTGTGTGCTTATGGCAGGCTGTGGAGAAGAACACAGCTGCAGGTTGCTGCTTCACCCCCACACCAAGGGCTGGCATTTGTCCATAGTGAGAGATTGGGAAGATACATTATTTTCCCCTGTAACTAGGGCAGGAATTAACCTGTGTTTCTTATAGTAGTTTCAAGGAACTTTACTGGGCTTGACTCTCATGATTTTCTGCAAAATCTCTTATAAAAATGTTCCTAGAAAATCCTGTCTCCCATGCAATTACTCTGCCATATACAGTGACATATCTTACTCATTCTTCGAACATTTTATGCTCAGAGGGGGATTTAAGAATAAATACTATGATAGAGTACAAAATTTACACATGAAATTAATTTTTGTTACACATACACAGTGGTGAGTAATGTCAGTCCAGGGCTTGGTCATGCATATGCTGAAATTTCTTGGTGTTGTTTTGGTTTATGATTGGCGCATAAAGGTCTTGATGTTTTTCCTAGTTGTGTAAAAATCACATGAAACAAATATAGACAGAGCATAATAAGAAAAAACAATGGCAAAAAAGAGGAATTAATTAGGTTCTTCTTTAAGGAATATAATACCAGATTTCTACCAATGTTTTTGTTTTTTATGAAGAACAGGTACATTCACAGTTCTATAATTATTTTCTGAAGCAGAAGATCAGACAGATTACTTTCTGGTTGTTATATCATCTGTGCTAGAAAGTGGTAATTGGGGGTTACTGGCAGTTTCTAACAGGTTTGGCTTGGCAACAAAAAGGTTAATGTAAGTGGTAATGTAGCTCAGTTAATTTTAAATGACCTTTAAGGTTAAAATGGTAAGGTGGAAATACCTTTAAAGTAAGCTAAATATTGCTTGTGTGTGGAATGTGTTCTAATGTGTAATCAGGTTTCTCCTACACAAAGTTCAGAAGTAGTAATCTGACATTAAGAATCAACAGCAGAAATATTCTCTATGAAGTTCAGAAGTGCTTAAAACTTAATTAATATAAGCTGATTTTAAAGATATATATGCATGTAGTGGTGTGGACAGGAAAGATACTGGATTTTAAGCGAAGAAAATTTTGGACTACGTGGGATATTTAAAGTGATGAGAGATTGTTTTCTGAGTGATAGGGCTGTTAAAAATGGAGCAGTTGGTATCATTATGTATGTTATAAATAGATACGCAGAGATATCTATTAGGGTGAAAGACTGTGTAAGACATTGGATACTCAACACCATTCATTATATTGCTTTTAAAGACTGTCAGACTTCTTTAAATATTTTGTCATTTTTCAAAATTGAACGAGCTTAGCATGTTGTGGAGGCTGGCTAGTTAATTTATTTAGAGTTTTGTAACAAATAATTCACTGTTTCTGCTTCTCCATTGTAAAGAGATTTTTGCCACTACTTTTTTTTTTTTGTACTCTCAAAGAGTAAAGGATCAAAAGGATGGCAGTATTAGGCAGAGTTCAAACTTTAGGCTATCATGTTTTGACTGTTTTGGAAATAGTGTTTTTGTGTTCACAGTTGAAGAGAAAACAGTGTCTTTTTCACATGTGCAATGACTCCCCGTGCTAAGTCAGACTGAATTAAAGTCGCTAGATGTTGTGTGATAGAAAGAGCTTTGAACCTAAATTTCATTTTAGCCTTCCTCACTTTGGCCTGAAGACAGTAGGAGGGATGTGGTGGTGTTTTCACAGAATACTGGAAATCTTTTGAACATTTGACTGCTTTTCCCTCTGTTTTATGCATTCATTTGGTAAAACTACATTCAGCAAGCCTGGAGAAGGGAAGGGCAGAAGAAAAGGAGAGTAATAATGAATGCTGTATGAAGGAATACTTTCCATTATGTCCTCCTGGTTGTTCCTAGAAAGCTATGAAGAGATTTGCTCTCGCTACTACACGACAGTTCAGTGTAGAATGCATCCACATGGTAAACTAGCTAAATGGAGAAGGGCAAAGAGGAGGAGGTGAGAAAAGGGAGGTACAACGAGGCAAAGAAGATTGTGGCTCTTTCTTTTATGAAGAACCCAGTGTACGCAGGGCTGCATGATGCGGTAGCAGCAGCAGTGAAGCCCCCTCTTTTTATCTTCATAGAATCATAGAATGGTTTGAATTGGAAGGGATCTTAAAGATCAAGTAGTTCCAACCCTCATGCCATGAGCGGGGACATTTCCCACTAGATCAGGCTGCTGAGGGCCCCATCCAACCTGGCCTTGAACACTTCCAGGAAGGGGGCATCCACAGCTTCCCTGGGCAACCTGTGCCAGTGCCTCACCACCCTTATCATGAAGAGATTCTTCCTTATTTACTGCCATTTCCCCTAGTCCTGTAGCTACAAGCCTTTGTAAACAATCTCTTCCCAGCTTTCTTGTAGCCCCCATCAGGTACTGGAAGGTTGCTATAAGGTCTCCTTGGATCCTTCTCTTCCCCAGGCTGAGCAACCCCACTCTCTCAGCCTGTCCTTGTATGGAAAGTGCTCCAGCCCTCTGATCATCTTTGTAGCCCTCCTCTGGACAACAGTTCCATATCCTTCTTATGCTTAGGATTCCAGAACTGGACACAGTACTCCAGATGGGGGTCTCACAAAAGAGGACTAGAGAGGCAGAATCACCTTCCTTGACCTGCTGACTACTCTTCTTTTGATGCTGCCCAGTATATGGTTGGTCCTCTGGCCTATGAGCACGCACTGCTGACTCATGGCAAGCTTCTCATCAATCAGCATCCCCAAGTTGTTCTCCACAGGGCTGCTCTCAATCACATCATCCCCCATCCTGTACTGAAACTGTGGATTACCCTGGCCCAGGTATAAGACCTTGAGCTTGGCATTGTTGAACCTCATGAGATTCACACAGGCTCACCTTCTCCAGCTTGTCCAGAAGATCGGATGCTGGAAAATGCCCTACTGTTAGTGCAGTGGGAAGGAATATTTACCTTTTTTTGTTCTGTAAAATCTGCCAAAATCTTTTGTTGTTGTTATTATAATAGGCTATACTTTATTTCTTCACCAAAATAGTAAAAAAGAATAAGGAGAATAAATATTGATGGGTGTTCCTGGATGAAAATGGATTATTAATTTAATGCTACATGACAGGTATCCTGGAAATGAAGGGACAAGGGTCTGTTTGCTAGCATAGTGTCCTTAATTCTGTCATTTATAATGATAGGAAAGGTAATGAAAACTACTTGTTGAAGACAGTTCACAAAAATGATAAGTGAAAGCAAATAGGTGACACATTGGAAAGAAGAATTCCTGGTGATTAGAGATGACAGAGGAGACCTTATGTGCGCTGTATATTGTGGTGCTCTGTCTGACTCCTGGATAGCTTTAGCAATTCAATTAACCGTGTTTCATCATCTATAAAAGGTAGATAATACCCACCTCACAGCATCTTAATAATTGATTTTTGTAAAGTGCTTTGTGATTCTCTGATGGAAGGCACTATGCAAGTGTCAAATATTATTATTATTGCTACTCATAGTTGTAACAGTATTTGGCAGTTATACTGCTCTTGGCTGTTCACAGGGCTTTAACACTGACCAGGACATCCCTGCAGTGCCTCTGTGAAGTAGGTAACAATGTACTTTTAGAGATGAAGAAATACAGTAATCAGTCTAGCTGGTCCATTTTCACTGTGGTCATAAGATTTATTAAAATATGGTGAAAAAAACCCTGAAGTACGAATATCTGTGTGATGATTAGAACATTTATAGGATGTATTACATTAGGTTTGAAATTTGGTTGTGGTTAGAAGGACACAGAATGGGGAGATCTCAATTTCTGGATAAGTTCTTTAAAACACAGAACTCCAAAAGCCTTCTTCCTCTTGATGTGTTTCTCAATGCAAAAGCCTAATTATATTGGTGTGTGTTTATCATGCTCAGACCAAGCCTGTTCTTCCAGGCACTTCTAAGAAATTTTGTCTGGCTTTGGCACAGCTGCAGAGCTTGACTGAGGGGTCATTGCTAGCTAACAGGGAGTCCCAGGTGTGCTTAGAACTGCTGCTTTTGGATAGTTGTTCATTTCAAACACAGTTTTAGTACTATCAGGCTTAGATTGATTAGGAGATTTTGGATCATATTTTGCCTTGAAGTGCTTAAAATCTCCTAAACACTGTTTAGGTGCTTAAGAATTTGTGAAGGGGTTGATTTTTATTTGGTTGTTTTTTTTAAAAAGTTTGTTTTAACTTCACTAAATCTGTCTTTTAATAATAAGCTGAGATTTTAGGGTTTTTTTTTTTCTTCTGTTTGAACTGCACACATTTCTTTAATCTGTGTTATCTTGGAAAAATGGAACTCTTAAATTACTCATCCATCATTTCTGGATCAAATTCCATGGTAAAAAATAAGTATTTACCCATGGTTCCATTGCCACCTTCAATGTGGGCTAAACAGCTACAGATAACATCGTATCTGGAGGTGCTCTCTTCAGAAGCAACCAATTTTCAAGATGGTAAAATGCCTTTGGTTTACAGCAGCAGTAGGCTGCAAAGTTCAGATCATCTTCCAGTGTTCAGAAGGTGTCTAAACATCACTTACGGTACTTGACATGGCATGTATCTGTTACCTCACATATAGGCAAAGATTATATGAATACATTGTGTGGACTCCAGCAGCAAGCCACAACTTTAACACACAGAAGATAGACTCATAATCAGATATAAACCGTGGCCAGCTTATGTGGATGTAGCATGACTTCATTAACACACAGTCCAGAGTGCTAAAATATTCTGGATTGTACAGAGACTGCTTTAAACAAAGAATTAGGGTGCGTGATCTGCTATTCAGAAACCGTTTCCTAAGGAACAAGATGAGAGCTGCAGTGTGATCGCTGGCTACAACTTAAGGTCTTACCCACTGGTTTGCTTCGGAGGGCTACATTGAACCTTCCTCACTGTAGACACCCTCCAGAGGATTTCTAATTACAACAGAATAAGGTATAAATAATTGCATTTTCTTTTGGGCTACTTTTGTGAATCAAAAGCTGAAATCAGGTTTATCAAGAAAACTTATTTAGCACTGCAACCCAGGAGACTAGGTACAGCCCAGAATTGTGTTATTCAGATATGTGTGATTTGGGGAATGGGAAGGACTTTGCTTTGAATACATAAGTTCATCCCTGTTCATGAAAGGCAGGTCTTGCCAAACTAAGCTGATCACCTTCTATGACAGAGTGACTAGACTCTTGGATGACAGAAAGGCTGTGGATGTAGTCTTCTTGGACTTTAGTAAAGCCTTTAATACAGTTTCTCATAGCATTCTGCTTCAGAAACTGTCAGCCTCTGGACTGGACAGGCACACACTCTCCTGGGTGGAAAACTGGTTGGATGGCCGGGGCCAGAGAGTGGTGGTAAATGGTGTTAAATCCAGCTGGAGGCCAGTGACAAGTGGGGTTCCCCAGGGCTCAGTGCT
>WAAB01004585.1:29561-47684 GCA_013389865.1 Piaya cayana | reverse complement strand
GATAGCCGACTGAACATGAGCCAGCAGTGTGCCCAGGTGGCCAAGAAGGCCAATGGCATCTTGGCCTGTATCAGAAATGGCATGACCAGCAGGTCCAGGGAAGTTATTCTCACTGGTGAGACCACACCTCAAATCCTGTGTGCAGTTCTGGTCCCCTCACCACAAGAAGGATGTTGAGGCTCTGGAGCGAGTCCAGAGAAGAGCAATGAAGCTGGCAAGGGGGCTGGAGACGAGTCTTACAAGAAGCAACTGAGAGAGCTGTGGTTGTTTATCCTGGAGGAGGCTGAGGTGAGACCTTATTGCTCTCTACAACTGCCTGAAAGGAGGTTGTGGAGAGGAGGGTGCTGGCCTCTTCTCCCAAGTGACAGGGGACAGGACAAGAGGGAATGGCCTCAAGCTCTGCCGGGGGAGTTTCAGGCTCGACATAAGGAAAAAATTTTTCACGGAGGAGTCATTGGGCATTGGAACAGGTTGCCCAGGGAGATGGTTGACTCGTCTTCCCTGGAGGTGTTTAAGGCACAGGTGGATGAGGTACTGAGGGGCTGGTTTAGAGATTAGTGGGTATGGTTGGTCTTGATGATCCAGTGGGTCTCTTCCAACCTGGTGATTCTATGATTCTGTGATAAGTTCAGTCATTATTTATATACAGACTATCTCAATGCATCATTTATCTAGCACATTTGCAAATGAAAACAAAATGTGACTCAGGGTTTTGTGATGAATAGTAGATAGCTAGAGCCATCTTGTTTTGTTAAGTGTTACATTCCCAGGCCATCACTAATGAGAACCTTGGAAATCTGTAAGTAAATATTTCTTCTCTGTGTCCTAACCATTAATGGTTATCAATAGCAACAGGCTGCTGAAGTCAGCTGAAATGGGAAGAATGCTTCTCATGAAACAGCAGTGGGTAAAAACAGATTGGACTTGAAATTCAGTGCAGGCATGTGCTTCAGGCTTGCCTGAGAGGTGAGCCGTCTAGAGGTCTCCGTGCTGCTCAGGATGGTGTAAAACTGGAAAATGACTAATCACAGAGCTGGTTAAATGTGGAACAAGCAGGCTTGAGTTCTGTATTGAGAGAGTCTTTTTGCTTTCTGCACAGTGGCAGTTAAAGGATCCCTCTGCCTCTCAGTAGAAGGAAGACTCCAAGGATTAATGAAATATTATCCATAGACATCATAATATATGCATAACCAAAGCCTAGACAGGAAGAAAGTCTCATGCCCAACATGTGCTCTGCATCTTCCTGCTTCCTTGCTGTAGCTCACCAGCAGAACAGCTCCACTTCTACAGCCATAGGATTTGACCTTCTGCTTCAAGAAAGGTTATTTATGTAAGAGAGAGGGCAAGTGATTTTCATATACTGTCTATTCCTAGTTTTGGGGATACTATCTCAGCATCTTATTGTTCCTTTTTAAAAATAAGATTAAATCTTGCAAGCATTAACTGAATCAATAGGATTATCTGCATGAATAAAAGTTGAAGCGTTACATAGAAACATATAGTCAATGCAAGTAATTATTAGTTTGATAGAATCCCCATTTCTGCTTGTAATGTTCTGAATAATTTATTTTTCCAGACAAATAATCCCCTATTTTTAAATCGTCTGTATGCAAAATTTTTTTCTAAACAAACTTCAAAGCATCTTTTTAATGTACAGATAAAAATTACCTGAGTTATAAAACAGCATGCAAGCATTCTAAGTTAAATGAAATTTCACTTTCAAACTTGCGCAAGAGATTTTATAATTTCCTGTATGTATGGATGAATGATGCCAAGGTGTATCACTAAACTGCAGAAAAATGTGTTTAATATTTTCCTGAGACCACTAAAATGTGTTTAATTTTCTGAAACCTCCTTTCAAGTTTAAACTTTTGAGGACAGTTTGCTGAATTAGAGTATCCCATTTTATGGAATTAGGTGAAGCATAGCTGCACTGGGACATATTTCTGTGCCTATAATCTGTGGTGCATTTTATGTATTTATTTTTAACATGACAGCTCCTTGTAGTCCAAGGAACTAGATTAAAAGCATATATATCTGTATAATTATTTGTAAAATTTACACCTTGAAAGAACCTGTGTGTAGGCAAGACTGTAACATATGGGTGTTGGTAGTCATCTGAATGTTGGCACAGGCATTTTGCATTTTCAGTTATATGTTGTATAAGATTTTGGAGCAGCTTTTAATTTACTGTAAAACAAAGTTCATTTGGCTTTTGCTAGTAATACAATTCTTAATACTTAGCTTGTCAACTTTCTTTAGCTTAACTAGCAGCGTATCTACTGTATATTGATGGAGTCTGAGTGCTTTCTACCAGCAAAAATATGGCTTTGATGGTTGTACCTTTTTCCTTTCCAGCAAGACTGAGAAATGATCGCTAAATATTCAGTATATTGAACTTTTTTAATACAGAAAGTTATTTGTGCCAAATGACCTAGACCATAATGGACAAGATATTTGATTGTTACTTTGTTCTTAAAAATGAACAGACATCTAGATAGAAAATACATGTTCGGAATCTCACCTCGGCTCTTCCAGGTTTATACCCATGTAGACCTGTTGATGTCACTGCTGGTTTTCAGTAATATTATGACTATCTCTTCAGTTTGGAGAGTGTACCTTGCACCTTAACTGTATAATTTATATCATGGTATTATTACCTGTCTTTTAATCTGGCCTTCTTATGTCTGTGTAACATGTGAAAGAATATGGGGTGTTGTTGCTGTAGCAACATAGTGGGCATTTTTACATTTTCATGTAGCTTTAATTTCAGCATCTGAAGTCTGAAATATTGTACTCAATGAATGAGGGTTTGGGTTTTTTTTGAGATGTTACATCTTCATATAAGACAGGTTTTTTTTTTTTAATGTAGTCTTTAAAGAATTATAGTGCATTGAGTAACTATATAAAATGGGTGATTTATGGGGTCAATATTTGGCTTCCTGAAGGGTAACCCATGTATTGTTTCTGTTTTACTGTATCATCTTACAGCTGTGGTTGTGCTTGTAACAACAATCAGGAATTCTGTCAAGGTACCTAATTTATTTTTTTTTTAACCCATGGCAAAGAATACCTAGATACCTGAAGATGTGGTAATAGTCACAAAGCTCCCCAGGACTTATATATCCTGTTTAGAATTTGTATAATTTATAATTTGTAACAATTAGTTACATTGCACTGTGTTTCCATATACGTGTAGCACTTCTGACTGTAGTTTTACTTCCTTTGGATGTATGTAAATCTCCTGTATGTTACCTGTAACTCTTACCAAGCAGGTACAAGGCAGGAGAAGAGCAATAAGGAGGTACTGTAAAGGATTTTAATTGGTCTGGGAAAGGAGCCTGCTTCTGCCTACAGATATAACTTGAGAACTGTACAATGTCCTTCTATTGATTCTTTGCAAGGCATGAGATAGAGGAAGAATATCCAACCTTTTAAGACAGGTTACCATACTAGGAGCCTTTTCAAGTGATTCAGAGAGAGAATTCTGGCTGGTAGAGGTGAGAGCTACTCCTCATACTATTTATTATCAAAGATTTACAACAGACATGAAATAACTAATTGATGTTTTCAAGATGCACTATTTTAAAAAAAATTAGGAGCAATAAAGTCATGCATGTAATCAAAAATTTACCACATGTAATAAACATGTTCTGTTAGAAGAAACAGTTTCAGCTAAGTTTGTCATCATCTGCTGGATACTGGGTAGTTTCCTTAAAATATGATAGTAATTGCAGGATGATTCTTGTGGACGAATGCTTAAAACTCTTAAATTACTCTGCAGCGCTAATTGGTCCTCTGGCTGGATGACTGTTGGGAGGAAAGTAAATGAGAATAAGGTCTAAAATTATCTCTCATCTCTATAGGTGGTTCCTAACATTCACGTCTTTATTGCTGTCTTTTCTGTGATGGGGTAGGCAAATTTCAGGCTGTTCACTGAAATCATTTACATCTGCTTTAAATGTTTACATTGAGGAAGCTAATGTTGAGGTTAGTTGTAAGAATCCATATGCCTAATACAAAGCAATGTAATATTAAAATGCATATAGATCTTTTTTGCTTTTTCTTTTTTTCTTTTCATCCAACTGAAGGGATGCTTATCTGGCTTATTGCATAATGACTGATACGAAAAACTGTAGAAGTTGCTCCAATTTCAAGTCAGTCTTTTTTTTTTTTCCTTCTGTGACACATGTCTAATCGTTTAAAGTCTGTCTCTATTTATACACTTGAAAACAGTATTACTAACCAGTGCTTTAGGAGAACCTACTCCAAGACATGCTTAGGGTCATTAGCAATCAAAATCTTAAGTGAAGGACACCTGTCCTTCCTCCCTCTTATGCTAGTGTAAGCCAAACACCCAACCTGCCCCTTCCTTGTCTCCATTTCCCTTATGCTTCCTGTGGGTTGCTATACTTTGTCCCAGTTCCTCCAGACAAGCAATGGATAGTGAAAGAGAAAGGTTGAGGTCACATATGTAGAAGTCTCTGCCAGCAGATTTTCCCATCTTACTGCTGGTCCCCTGCTTGGCTGCGAGTCATCTGCAGGCTGCAATCCTGTGCGGGTGTCTCTGCCCCTGTGTGGGTTGCCCATGGTCTGCATCGTGGTCCCTCAAGGGTGTCTCTGCTCCTTTGTCATGGAGAGTATTTTTCCAAGACATCTTCTCCAGCTGTGCCCTTGTGGGTTTTCTCTGCAGTGTCTCCTGCTCCCAGCTGCTGCCGCCTGAGCAGAAATGCTGCGTGCTCCCCTGACTGGTTGCAGTTTTGGTATGTGAGGGGAGTTGTGTGTCTGCAATTGGTTTTTAGTGGCACGTGGCTGTTCATGACCTCCTCTCACATGTCACCACTGTATCATCCTACTAATTAAACTGTGCAATTTATGCCGTGTACAGTGACATACATCAGATTCATTCTTAAGTAAGTATCTTTCAGAAATATTAGACTTCCCATCTTGTCCCTTGCAGAAGGCATGGCTATTGCAGTGTCTAGCAGCATAGTTCAGGGTATAATAGAAAATTGCACCTGGACTGTTACAGGGTGCGTGGCTGGCAAAATGCATCTTGTTAAGGCTGAGATACTTGGAGTCTGTGTGCGCTATAAATTGCTTTTTTCCGTTGAAAAAATAAAGCAGATTTGAGAGTTTTAAATTAATTTCTTTGGTTGATAAATTAATTGTAACCANTTTTTTTTTTAACCCATGGCAAAGAATACCTAGATACCTGAAGATGTGGTAATAGTCACAAAGCTCCCCAGGACTTATATATCCTGTTTAGAATTTGTATAATTTATAATTTGTAACAATTAGTTACATTGCACTGTGTTTCCATATACGTGTAGCACTTCTGACTGTAGTTTTACTTCCTTTGGATGTATGTAAATCTCCTGTATGTTACCTGTAACTCTTACCAAGCAGGTACAAGGCAGGAGAAGAGCAATAAGGAGGTACTGTAAAGGATTTTAATTGGTCTGGGAAAGGAGCCTGCTTCTGCCTACAGATATAACTTGAGAACTGTACAATGTCCTTCTATTGATTCTTTGCAAGGCATGAGATAGAGGAAGAATATCCAACCTTTTAAGACAGGTTACCATACTAGGAGCCTTTTCAAGTGATTCAGAGAGAGAATTCTGGCTGGTAGAGGTGAGAGCTACTCCTCATACTATTTATTATCAAAGATTTACAACAGACATGAAATAACTAATTGATGTTTTCAAGATGCACTATTTTAAAAAAAATTAGGAGCAATAAAGTCATGCATGTAATCAAAAATTTACCACATGTAATAAACATGTTCTGTTAGAAGAAACAGTTTCAGCTAAGTTTGTCATCATCTGCTGGATACTGGGTAGTTTCCTTAAAATATGATAGTAATTGCAGGATGATTCTTGTGGACGAATGCTTAAAACTCTTAAATTACTCTGCAGCGCTAATTGGTCCTCTGGCTGGATGACTGTTGGGAGGAAAGTAAATGAGAATAAGGTCTAAAATTATCTCTCATCTCTATAGGTGGTTCCTAACATTCACGTCTTTATTGCTGTCTTTTCTGTGATGGGGTAGGCAAATTTCAGGCTGTTCACTGAAATCATTTACATCTGCTTTAAATGTTTACATTGAGGAAGCTAATGTTGAGGTTAGTTGTAAGAATCCATATGCCTAATACAAAGCAATGTAATATTAAAATGCATATAGATCTTTTTTGCTTTTTCTTTTTTTCTTTTCATCCAACTGAAGGGATGCTTATCTGGCTTATTGCATAATGACTGATACGAAAAACTGTAGAAGTTGCTCCAATTTCAAGTCAGTCTTTTTTTTTTTTCCTTCTGTGACACATGTCTAATCGTTTAAAGTCTGTCTCTATTTATACACTTGAAAACAGTATTACTAACCAGTGCTTTAGGAGAACCTACTCCAAGACATGCTTAGGGTCATTAGCAATCAAAATCTTAAGTGAAGGACACCTGTCCTTCCTCCCTCTTATGCTAGTGTAAGCCAAACACCCAACCTGCCCCTTCCTTGTCTCCATTTCCCTTATGCTTCCTGTGGGTTGCTATACTTTGTCCCAGTTCCTCCAGACAAGCAATGGATAGTGAAAGAGAAAGGTTGAGGTCACATATGTAGAAGTCTCTGCCAGCAGATTTTCCCATCTTACTGCTGGTCCCCTGCTTGGCTGCGAGTCATCTGCAGGCTGCAATCCTGTGCGGGTGTCTCTGCCCCTGTGTGGGTTGCCCATGGTCTGCATCGTGGTCCCTCAAGGGTGTCTCTGCTCCTTTGTCATGGAGAGTATTTTTCCAAGACATCTTCTCCAGCTGTGCCCTTGTGGGTTTTCTCTGCAGTGTCTCCTGCTCCCAGCTGCTGCCGCCTGAGCAGAAATGCTGCGTGCTCCCCTGACTGGTTGCAGTTTTGGTATGTGAGGGGAGTTGTGTGTCTGCAATTGGTTTTTAGTGGCACGTGGCTGTTCATGACCTCCTCTCACATGTCACCACTGTATCATCCTACTAATTAAACTGTGCAATTTATGCCGTGTACAGTGACATACATCAGATTCATTCTTAAGTAAGTATCTTTCAGAAATATTAGACTTCCCATCTTGTCCCTTGCAGAAGGCATGGCTATTGCAGTGTCTAGCAGCATAGTTCAGGGTATAATAGAAAATTGCACCTGGACTGTTACAGGGTGCGTGGCTGGCAAAATGCATCTTGTTAAGGCTGAGATACTTGGAGTCTGTGTGCGCTATAAATTGCTTTTTTCCGTTGAAAAAATAAAGCAGATTTGAGAGTTTTAAATTAATTTCTTTGGTTGATAAATTAATTGTAACCACATTTTCCCCAAACCTCCCTCCTTTTTGGTTGGTTCTCAAATATATTCTTGTGGTGAATGAAATTCTAGCTTTGCCTGATCCTGTCTTCCTTTCCTCTCTTCTCTTCCATGTCTACCCTGGCTTACTGAGTCCATTAATTGTTTCTGGTGAGTGGGGTAGTTCCTACAGAGGAATGCTTATACCGACTCCACCTGGGGTACTTAGTTGTGGAAAGTGAGATGCTGTTTTGCTCTAAACCTGATAGGATAGGTTTTCCAAGGATTTGCAACCTCATAAGACTGAGCCATTGTCTTTTCTAGAAGGTGTCTTTTTAAAAAATGTTTTCTCATGGAGCAAATTCATAGTCTTGTTTTGTAACACTGCAAAAATAAATATTCGAGATTCTTTCTGTGTCTGCATATGATTTTCATGTCTGCTGAAACTGTGATAATCATGAAATCACACGTTCTCAGTTAGATATGTTCTAATTTCTTTACATTTTTAAAAAAATTATTCCGAGTGATCCCATTATGTGCTTGTAGATAGAGTTAAGCTCTAGGTTATTTGCTATCAAACCAAGAAATTGAAGTGGGATGAAATCAGAATAACATGAGTTTGAAGTTTGTGTATTAAAATAAATAGAAAACATTTATTGTCCGTTAGGCTGATGGCAGAAGTAAAATTAAATTCAAACACAGAGTACAGAACAGCAAGATTAAATCTGTGATGCACTGTGGTTTGTGAGTGGAAAAGAGCGATTCCTGCATATGTTTTACAACATCTGAGTGGAAACAGTGATTCTGTAGCTTAGGATAGGAAGTACAATCAGTGCTGCTGAAGCTAGCATCTATTTATCTTAAATTAATCATTCTTCAAGTAGGTGGTTGATATCCTAGTTTTATGTGCCATCTTTTTTACATTCATGCAGCACACGTAAAACCAAAGAACTGTTATTGTAGAAACTGAAATACATTACAGCACACAGATTGTAAATGCTTAAAAAATACACTAACTCATTCCTGTATGTTCAGCTGACAGTTAAACTGTATTAATATTTTTTTTTAATACTTATTAGATCCTTTGAAATGGGTATACTTAAAAATTTCTTACATTTTCCACAAATATAAAAACTAGTCTTAAGATCTTTAAGTAGAAGAAAAAGAAGCCCTAGGTAGATTGCAAGCTAGAATATTTTTTGAAAATATTTATTTGAGGTTTTTAATTCAATGAGTTTTATTTCTGATTTTCTCAAATACAGAGTTAAGCTAAAATCTGATAGTTATTTCTTGTTGCTTTTTGAATTTACAAGGAATTGGATAGGTCAGGTCTGAATTTCACACTCTGGATGGAGTAGAAGTTATTCTCTACTTGCATTTCAGTTTGGAGACATATAGTTTAATTGAAGAACAGAAGAATCCAAGTGATACTTGGAAGACTGAAGAAAGACCTGCCTTTGAGGCATATATTCATTGCCAGTGTTTCGTTTCATTCTATGACAGAGCCTGAAGCTTTGTTGGAGTTGACTTCAAAAGTTACAAGAGTGAATGAAACAAAAAGATAATTTATTGTTTCCTACTGCAGATGTAATAATTCAAAGAAAGTAAAGGGAAGAGTACAGTCATTACCCAAAAACCAGGAAATGAAGCAGGCAAAATTTTCTCTTAATGGTATCATTGTGTTCTCTTAAGTACTGATGATATCTGACAGCAGTTACTTGTCAGCCAGAGTACTGCAACTGGAGTCTCACCTTAGTTATTTTTGTTGATTCTTAGATTATCACTTTTAAAATTCTTCCTCCAAGTATTTGTTTCTGGTTTTAAATCAAAACTACCTTAAAACCACAAATAAGATAGTAGGATTTAGAAATCCTAAATAGGAACATTTTAATGTTTTCACTTGCAATGTTTTCAGCAGCCTTTGTTTTATCTGTAGCGACATGCGGTACATATGCAGACGAATAGTAGCTTTACAGCAAAGTTTGTATTTGGACTCTCTAAAGTCATAGGCTATTTGCTTTCTTCATCTGCTGGCCTCTCTTCAGACATGCCATGCTTCTGAAGCAGTTCTGCAAGACTTGCCACCCCCACCCCTAAGCTGGGCTATAAAGTGACTTCTTGTCTGCTGTGATGTGGTGGTTTAAACTAAACTGACATCCTGTGTATTGAAGTGTGTGTAAGAATGCATTTCTTATCTGGAACTGTAGCTTACATACCAGTGGTGGACAGTCACATCTTAAATCGCTGTTAGTGAAGCAGATGGTTTGACCCTAATACATCTCCAGGACGTATGCTAGATGCCAGTACAGCACCAGGGAGTATTTCATTTCTGCTTGATGAAAATAGCAAAAAAATCACTAGGGTTCAGCATAATGTGTTTGGGGTGCCAGTCTAGCCTCTGGCATACATGAGAGGAAGCTCGCTGTCACTCACCTCAAGCACAAACACGTACTAGCAATGCTGGGGACTGCTGTGGGGTCACTGTGGTTGCTTTGAGCTACCTAAAGTTTCCTCTCTGCAGAGAAGCCCTCCTGCTGCAACACTGATTTGTTTCTGTCTCTTTTCAGATCTCAGGTACAGTACAAATGGTTAGTTATTTCCTTCTATGTGGTAAACTAGCAGCTAGATAAACAATAACAAGAACAATCCAAAACAACAAAAAATGTTATTACAAAGTAATCATTGCAATGGTCAACATTTTTAAAAAAAACAACTCTCTGGTTGCTCTTAAATCAAGAAACAGACTTTTAATTTAGTGACCTAATTTTTAACCTTCTGGGGGAGGTATGGAGTGGACATTAGGAAGCATTTCTTTATGCAGAGGGTGGTCAAACACTGGAACAGGCTTCCTGTAGAGGTGGTTGATGACCCAAAACTGTCAGTGTTTAAGAGGCATTTGGACAATGCCCTTAATACAGTGCTTTAACTTTTGGTCAGCCCTGAAGTAAGTGGTCATGCAGTTGGACTAGATGAGCTTAGGAGGTTAGGTCCCTGTCAGCTGATGAATATTCCATTCCAGTAACCAGAGTTTGGAAGCAAGTGGAGCTATAACTGGAATTACTCTTATCATCAAAGTATTTGAAGAAATAGGTTGTTTGGAGCTTGATGGAAAACCTAAATAAGCCTTGGGGTGAGTGCCTTTATTTCGACTGCCGAATTTACATCAAGAGAATGTTGTGGAAGAAACTGAACAGGAACAAATTTCCATTTGTTAAGAGCGGGTACCAAGAAAAGCACCATTTGGAAGAGAAGTCTACACTGGAATTTTACCATCCAGAATGAGGCAGAAGAAAGACTGAAAGCGCAAAGCCACTTAAAGCCTGTCATTCTGTAACTGCTCCTTGTGGTGTTTCTTGTGCTTATGTTGGAGGCTACTGTCAGAAAAGGTAGCAGACTGCACCCATCATTGGGCTGGTCTGCTTTGCTTCTGCTATCTATATGAAGACAGTATATAGTAGATAGAGGCAGAGCAGAAAATGAAGTATACTGAAGTTACTGTTGTAATGGCCAAGTACACTTATGGAGAGATTAAGATACAAAAAGTCTGGTTTATAAAGGTCTACTTGCTCGAAAGAGTGCAATAATGAAAACGCTTTCACCAGAAATGAGTCTTCTGAAAAAAGAGACTTAAATGGAAATGCTGACAGACACAACTATAACGATCTTGAATGGACCTACTAAGAAGACCTAATGTGTTTCAGAAGTCTGCACAGGGTTATTAGTAACAATGATCCAAAGAACAAACTTCTATTTTCCATCTCAAAGAAATTCCTTACCCATTGGTAGAATGGAAATAATTATGTTTTGCTTGCTGCTGGCACTTAGAAAGCAAAGGTAAATGTTTAGAAGTACTTTTTACCAGTAAAAATCCCCTTTACTGCGTGTGTATTTGCTCTGTATGGAGTGATAGATTTACACCTACATGCTGTTTGGTGCATATAAGATGTAACATACATAGAAGGCTGCAATATGTCAAAGCAAGACAAGGTTCTGCAAAACTAGAGAGTGTAGATAGGTTGAGTTAGAGCAGCTGCACAGCCGCGGGCAAGCCTTATATTTCCAGGGCAACTGCTTATGAAGTTATAGCAGAAGTCATATACTTGAAGACTTTTTCCTTGTAAGTCAATGATGTATAAGTGAAGGCCTGTTTTATCAACAGATGGAAATGAAAAGAAAGCTTACACAAATGTAATTCCTCAGTTATTCATTTTAGCAGTAATGCTCATTTGTATTTTCACATCCACAAGGCAGGCTATACAAGTTTTATTTTGAAAGCACCATATTTACTTTTTGTCCTCTACTACTTGCTTTTTCGACAAGGACAAGGCAAGGCTTTATACAATCTACTGCCCAATTTTCAGAACCAGTGAGCACCATTGATTCCTGTGATAGCATCTGGAGCTGCATGTCTTAACACCTCTAAAAAAACAGGTCTTCAGACATTATTGCTTCATTTCCCCAGGCAAATTTTCTCATAGTACCTGAGAAAATGAATGAGAAGCGCAGAGCACTGCAGTTCAATTTGTACTAACATTTATGTCTTTTTAAATGTTTCTTCATAAAACTAAGTCCACTGTCAACTGTATTCCTCGCTCTGATTAGAGAAAGTACTCTACAGCTTAATAAAATCCTAAACTAAGCAGAGAGCTGCCAGAGTTTCAGAAGAAAATATGTGAAACCAGCTTAGTCTTCCTCTGAGCCACAGAAAAGACGTGGAGTGATTAGGTGTGTAGGTGAGAGCTGTTCTTCCTTTCACCTTGATGTGCAAAACAGCATCTCATTATACGTATGCATGTTTTCCTCTCTCACCCAGCAAAGGATAGATGGAGATTCCTTGGCTAAATCTTCCAGATGCTTGAGTAGAGCACTTTCCTAATTTTTTATTTCTCTATCTCATTATTTGATCCCACTGATATGCCATGGTGGGGTTATGGTTATTTTTGTTGCTGTTAGTTGGTGAGTTGTCTGTTTATTTGTTTTGAGAAATAAGTAAAGGGATTTGTTGTAGGTAATTGTTCCTGTTAATTTCTTCCTAGTCCATTGTTTCAAGAGAACAGTTTCCTCAGACAGTGTAAAATACTTCAGGAGATGTCAGGCTTGCTAGCTGTCCTAAGGTTGTAATTCCCTGGAGAAGGATGAGAAGTTCTGCCCTCTGCATCCTGCTCAGGTCAGTGCTGCCCATGCAGTGATGGAAGCATTTATAAGCCCCTCTGCATTCTGTTTAGGGGACAAGAAAAGTAGGAAAGTCCCTAAGTCTATGTAAAAGATATTTTTTTTTCCTAAGATGAGGATTTACCTGTTTAATTACTTATGCTTCCTTTGACAGTGACTTTACTGCACAAAACAAGTTCTTCTAGGACGGCATTTACATTTCCCTGTTTGATTCCTCAGCTTTACTTGAAAACATATGGGAAATAATGGCTTTGTGATGATGAATCTAATTATGGTTTTCATCCCAAGTATGTCAGACCCTTGTACAGGAACTTGAATGCTGTGTCGTCAGCATGCCCATCTTCTGGGATGATCTCACACTGGAATATTGTATTATGTAGGTTATAGTCAGTCTGCTGTTGTCTGACTGCTGTCCAGAAAACAACTTTTTCCACTAAGTGATCAGTGTAATGTCTACTTCCATTTTCTCTCTTTCTTTCAAATGAGTGCTTTCTGTCTTGGTACCGTTTTCTATTGAAAATCTTCTACTTCTTGTTCACCAAGTACCCTCTTTTTTTGCTTGCTCCTGTTCAGAGCCTTTTTTGAGAATACATCCAGTGCTGATATCTGCACTAGTAATACTGCCATTGGTTTTAATACTGCTTCTGCAACACATTAAGTTTTTCAGAGTTTCTAGGTTATTTGGGATGTTACACTTAAGTGGCTTGCAAAGAATCAGGGACACTTTGGTGCTGTACAAATAATTATTGCAATGGTAACAGTCACTTTATTCTGTTAAGTTTGTCTGTTCCTTTATTCCTTTCCATGTGTGCCATGGTTACTATACATTAGAGACTTTAGCTAAACTCTTGTGATTTGCAACATTCAGTTTATAATATTGTTAGGCTTGAATCCAGAAATATATACCTATGTTATGTATGTGTATACCTTTATCTTCATATGTGTAGATGCAGACTGTGTATTTGGTAAGCATAGAGAGTGAAGGGCTCTAGAGGAGTAAAGCAGAGATGAAAATGCAGCTGTTGTTTATATGTCTGAGGAAAGTTTTTACTGTGAAGGTTATGAGGCACTTGAACAGGTTGCCCAGAGAAGTTGTGGTTGCCCCATCCCTGGAGGTGTTCAAGGACCGGTTGGGTGCTGCTTTGAGCAACCTGATCTAGTGGAAGTGTCCCTGCCTGTGGCAGGGTGTTTGATCTAAATGATCTTTAGGGTCCCTCCCAACCCAAATAATTCTGTGATTCTATGAAATATCCACATGGTTCAGGAATCTGGAAAACCTTTCAAGGGTGTACTAAAAGAAAACAGCTTTGATTATTGAAATCTACCATTATGCACTGAACAGAGTATTAACATTCAAAATATCTCTAATTTGAATGGTTATTAGAACATTTGAACAATGAAAAGGTCACAGCAGCAGGCATAGCTGGGAGTTAACTCGCTGTTGTGCTCTGTATGTTTGAATTCTTAAAACATGCAGCAAAATGTACTTCTTTAAGAGTATTATCTTTTTCCCCACTTGAGTCCTTAGTATAGATTCTTTGTGTGATTATTAACACCGTTCTCCTACTTCATGCTCAGCCTAGCAAACTAGTCAGTAGACACACATTTCTCTTATTCTTTATGGAGTATAATAAGCAGTGCACTTGATGTTTTAATAAGTATCAGAGGTATGTCTTCCAGATGTCTAACTGAAACCAGTCTAAGGACTGACAATGTGAATTTGTCACAGGCATAGCTGTGGAGTTAACGTTGTTTAGAGACTTGTGACTTTTCTTTGTTGAAGGTCACTGATTCAGTCCCAGGTTTTCTGATCACAGTGGTTGCTGTTGCAAATGCAAAGAAGAGTAAATAGACTTATAGGGTGTACTGTGTAAATCAAATACAAATTATTCAGCTTCAACACATAAGATAGATATATAGAGGGTTAAAAAATAATTCAGAGAAATAGTGAGCTTTCAGAAAAGATTACATTGTAAAGACAGAAAATTTGCAGGAAAAACCTTTTCAAGTAAAAGAAATACAGGGAAAGAGGAATTAAAATCACAACATAAAGAAGAAACAGGAAGGAAGTTGTTGAGGAATACATAGAAATAGCAGACGAAAAAAGCAGAGCCTTTGGAAGGAGCAAAGCTGCCATAGGAAATGCTGTGATGAAGACATTCAGCTCGTATATGTGTGTGTGGCTCTTCCTAATTTGAATTGCTTGTTGAGCTTGGTGTTAAGAGCAAGAATTTTTGTTCTGAGCTTTTGACAGCAAAGGGAACTTGGGAAGTCCTCTGAAAGGTGTGTGCACATCTGTTACAAGATATGGGTCAACATCTGTTTTAGAACTTGAAATCCTGAAATCTGTTGCTAGACACAAGCATTGCAAAACATGGGAAAAAAATATAATGTTGTTTTTATAATGTCCCACAAAATTTGAATGGATGTGTTCAAACTGCTTCAGGTTTTTTAAAACTAAAAGGAACCTATTCTTGTGATAGTTTCATAGTTTGCATGGGAGTCATTAATAACTTGTGCACCTTCCAGCCTAACTTTTTTGTCTAACACCAATTCAGCTGTAACTGTGACAAATTACTCATGCATAAAGTCTTCCCAGTCCCTGAAAGTGTAGACTGAAGTTGAAACCATTCATTTTTCAGAAAATTTAAATTGACTACTTCGTCATTGCCAGATGTATTTTGATATTTTGTCAGGAAGGCTTTTTGCATGATAAATCTAGTCTTGCTTCTTTCTTTTCCCTTTCTAGACTGCTTTTTAGCACCTACATCTCTGGGCTGCCGCTAAAAAAATAGAAATGTTCTTTTTTTTTTCTCTCTCTATAAAGTATTTAAACAAAATGTCTTTCTGAATGTGTCTCATTCTTTGCTGACAGTGTTATTTAGCAGAGGAAAATAGTTCCAAGGTCTAAACATTATTCTGAATCCATCTTCAGGTTTTATCTGAACTATTACAAAAGATTAAATGGTCAAGAACAGAGCAGTATCTGCACTGATATAATAACTTGTCCCATTTCTTTTTTCCTTCACAAAGAATTGTATAGCATGACTGCCCAGTTGTTCAGGTCCTGAAAAGACCTGGAGCCTCATATCCTGCTTCAAAATAATTTTTCCCTTGAAAACCTTTGATGCTTAATTTTGACTACTTTGTTGTTGGTCAGGAAAGAAACCTCAATTAAGTTTAAAAAACCCTTGATTTTAAAAATCATGAAAAAATGTAAATAAAGCCAAAACTGTAGTTCATGAAAAAATACTTGAAATCTGCATACATACAACTGATTTCTTACAGAAATATTCAAATTGTGAAAAGTGTTGTGTTTGAAGTTTTGCTTGTCTAATGCAACTCTAATATGATGGAAGTGTAATGACAAGAATATTGAGCAATTAAGCAAGTGAAATGTTTATACAGAAAAAGGCCTATGTTCACAGGTGTATCATATGTATTTATTTCTGTACTATACATGTATTGCATGACAAAGTATGACTTCCAAGAGGTCTGAGGAATAATTCTGGTAGTGTGATAGAATTAGTGTAATTTGATTTACTGCTTTTATGGCTGTAGGGTCACCTGCCTTGTCTGTGAAGCTCTCAGTGTGGCTTTTAGTGGCAAAATAAGTGACAAAATTAATGTCCCTCTCCAGACAGTGCTGCTTAGTGTGTTGTGCAGAAAAGCATAACAAAACAAAAGTTTATTTCTTTGACTTGGGTCTGTAATTATGACTATACTTGATACTATGAAAATTCAACATCTGATCACTGAGTGCTTGTCCTGGTTTAACCTGAGCTTATGCTATGGGTTCAAATGAATGACTATTAGTCACTTTGTTTCATCAGAAATAAACCAAAGCTTTTGGTGTTGCCAAAATATGTGAAGTCTTCCTTGCAAGTCAGAACCATCCTACTAGCCAAAACCTTTGAAGCCAAACAAAAAAACNTCCAAGAGGTCTGAGGAATAATTCAGGTAGTGTGATAGAATTAGCGTAATTTGATTACAAGTCCAAGTTACATTAAAAACTGACTTTTTTTTTTCCTAAGCACCTTAAACTACTGAAATAGGTTCTAAATAAACTGTTGTGCTAGGGCAGTTTTGTCAATATAAAGTGCTTTCAGTGGAATATCAAATGTTTATTATCCCAGGTTACTTTAGGGATGGTATTTCATCTATCAAATATGTTCATTGTGAAATGTCTGTCTGTTCAGTTTGTCTATTAAGAACCAATGACTGGCAGATCCTGTTACTTATATGTATTTAATATATGCATTATATTAAAAATCTATATATTTATATATTTGTTGTATTTATTATATTTAAAATATTTACTTAAAATTTATTTATTTCCCTTGCCTAGCATTTTCTGTCAACATTTTTTGACAATTTTTAGATATGCAGAAAGAAAAACATCTTTCACAGGATTTAAAATAACAAAAATAATCCCACCAAAACTAAAATTATATTTGATATTTAGCTATTCTAATAGTTACGATAAATGTTCAAGCTTCATGTCTAACAATATGTACTGTTTGAATATATTTTGATCATCTTATGTTATCCTTCCATCAAAGGACATGCTTATATTGTGTATGTTGTACCAATTGTGGTATGTATTTTGTCAAAACTAGGGGAACTGAATTTCCACGTAACAAAATTGACAGGTAATTTTTATGTTGTAATACTGGCTCCATTTTGACTGTCTTTCATTTATGACATTGATCATATACTGTCTGTTTATGCTGAAAGAAGTGTCTGCCAGAATATTTTCTTTCAAATGATTAGGTATTAATTTTTTTTTCACATCTGCTCTTATTCACTATGCTCATGGCATGTAGATACTAACATTTATTCTTTTTAGAATAAATTCCATCATGAAGACTAATCGATTAACTTCACTCAGCATAAGTTTAATAGTCATGTGTTGCTTTTTATTCCAAAGAAGCAGATAACAGGGATTAATCTTGTGCATTCTGTAACTTGCTCATAGCATTGCATCATGCACTTGAAACTTGCGTTAATGCAAAATCTTTAAAATATGGAGAATGCATAGTAATAAAGGTTTTTCCTCTTCAAGCTTAATGTTAAGCTGCCAGGGACATTTGTGCTTTCAGTTCAAATTTCATCACAGAGAGAAAAATAGGGTTCTCTTCAAAACTTGTGAAATAGCACCTTCTTGGCTTTTTAACTCTTCTGGGCATAATTAAAATTTGTCCAAATTCTGGACATCATTTTTCCTCCTCCCTGTTTTGTTAAACTTTGTTCCTGGCTCTCTCTGTTCCATTGCGCTCCAAAGTTCATGCTGATACAGTAAGCAAAGTGGCAGTCAGTTGAAGTACTTAAAACATTAAACTACTTTAAATTTGTTTTCAGTTCAGGTCAGATAGTACCTTTCTGTACCTTCTCTGAAATTAGCCCTCCTCCCTGGCCACTGTACTCATTGGCATTGCTAACGTTGAAACCCAGTGACATATTCATTCAGATCTGGGATTATACAGGAAGGGTCGCAGGGAGGATCCAGGGAGCTACAGGCCTGTCAGTCTGACCTCAGTGCCAGGGAAAGTCATGGAACAGGTGATCTTGAGTGCTATCATGAAGCACATGCAAGAGAAACGGGTGATCAGGCCCAGTCAACACGGGTTTACAAAAGGCAGGTCTTGCCAAACCAACCTGATC
>WAAB01004585.1:0-23310 GCA_013389865.1 Piaya cayana | reverse complement strand
ACTCGCTCCAGAGCCTCAACATCCTTCTTGTGCTGAGGGGCCCAGAACTGAACACAGTATTCGAGGTGTGGTCTCACCAGTGCTGAGCACAGAGGCCGAATAACCTCCCTGGACCTGCTGGTCATGCCATTTCTGATACAGGCCAAGATGCCATTGGCCTTCTTGGCCACCTGGGCACACTGCTGGCTCATGTTCAGTCGGCTGTCAACCAACACCCCCAGGTCCTTCTCATTATTATCACAGAATGTTGTTTATGTAGTATTAATAAGGTGTGTTTGATCATATTCGGAGCACAAATTGAAGAAAGAAGTTGAAACTTTGACCCTTAATTAGAACTTAGTAAATATTGATGCTGTAATTTCCAACTCATGGTAATGCATCTCAGGCCCTTACTTTGCATGTTTTTTCTATGAGCTTTTACAAAAGCTTTGTCCGAGAGTACTTTTGTTAACTCACACTTTTATTTTTGTTTAAAATCCATAGATTTACTAACTCACAGAGGTGACCTTTTGTCCTCCTTTTCTTTTGTGTGTGAAATCTGAAGCGTGTCTTAAGATGAAGTCCTGCTGGAAGGATTTACTGACAAGTAGAAACGAACAAAACTCGTATTAGTTATTCCAGCTAAGATCTCATTTTTACTTTGGTGTCCAGCAGTCATATTTTGTACTACACCTCTAAAAAAGAAACTGTGTTGTCGAAATTACAGCTGACCGTTTTTCAGCTTTCCTGTTTCTGTGGTTCTTTCAAGGGACAGCAGGGACTGAGGAATGGAAATTTTGTGGTAAACGCATTTTTTATTTCTGTCTTACACAGGAAAATCTTTGCAGCTTCATGGTTGGAATTATTGAATGTGTTTTATACCACGTATTTTTATTATTTTACAATAATAGTGTGCAATGCAGAAGATATTGTAGTGATGAAACTATCAGTATATGTAATGTTTCACTGTTTTCATCTATATATGAAATTTAAGCCTATCCAATTTCAGTCATAACGTGTTCTTTTTTTGTTGGAGGGATTTTTTTTTTCTCTCTTGGTTTGTTTTTCTAAAAAGAAACCTCAGTACATCACCAATATAACTGAGTGTCACCAATATTGGTTGCAAAACTTTTCACGGTGTTGTCAGAGTTAGAGAGGCTTATTTATTTTACAAGTTTCGGAGTTTGTTGTATTAACAAAAATGTTTACTAAACTTCTGAATCCATTTGCTTTGAATCAGCTCTCCATTGTCAGCTTTTTAAGTGCAAGGTATGTGATTACTACATACAGTTTCCTGTGCTGTTTTCAGTGAATAATTAATTCAGTCCCTAATATACTAGTAAAACGGCCCCTAATGCCTTTAAGGACATGTCATTTACATAAATACTTAGAGGATAGCTGAGCCAGTACTGGCATAGGTTTTTAAGAAAGAAAGAAACCAGAACAAACAAAGCATGATCAAATTATAAAATTAATGGAGGAAAGGAGTATAATAGAGGAAATATATTTACATATTAATGGAACATTTGATGGTGTCTTTTTCAAAATCTTATTTTAAAGAGCTAATTTCAGGCCGTTTCCCGCATTTAAACTTAAAAGTGTGGAAATATATTGTCTGTCATTAATATATTGAAGGGAAGTATTCAGATCAGCGTCACAGGGCCTTGTGTTGGGTTTATTTTTACTTGTTCTTTATACTGATTCTGAAAAGAGGGAGTTTATGCACTAGGGACTGCTGAGGGAGCAGAATTCCTGTTGCAGCGCACCACTTGCAGTATTTGAAGGCGGCTCACCTACCCTGCTCTGGAGCTGGAGAAGGGACTGCATTCTGTGATGCATCTAGGTGAAGAGTGTGTGCTGGGTACTCCTGGCTGGCCCAGAAGTGCCATCTTCCTGGCAAGCCAGGAAAGGGAATAAAAGAAAAGCAGAACTTTTTAGGTTATGGCAGAGTGGTGCTGCTTGTGAAGATGAGGAGTGGGCTGAAGACGTGAACCTTAGGAGGCAGCCTGAGCACTGGATATGAAGACCAAGGAGGTCTGCAGGGAGTGGACTGTTTATGACGGGTGGAAGGAGGATTCTGCCAGTCTGTTGCAGAGCCTGCCATAAGGCTTTGCTAGTGGGACAGGAGGAATGAGCTCTCTTGAGTGCACAGTCTGTAAACGGGCCTGAGATTAATGGAACAATAAATAAGCTATAGCAGATGCTTTATACATGGCACATTACCCTGGGAGAATTGGAGTATATTACCTGACTCTCACAGCTTATTAAAAGTTAGTAAAGGGCATATGTGGTCAACCTATGCCCTCAGGATACAGTTTGCAGTGAGATTGTTGCCAGCTGGTGTGCAGTGTATAGGAATTGTTCGATCTAGGTAATCAGAGAGAGCAATCCCAAAGACGTTGCACTTTAAGGCGTATCTATAGCTTAACTGTCCTCTAAACAGCAAAATGAGGGATCAGAAGAGGAATCTAGGTATTAGATAAAGAATGCTTGTTGGATATGACTGTCTGATAACTAGTACTGTAAATGCTAGTAGAAGTTACATTGATAATCACTTCCTATTTTCCAGCTTTACTTGCTGTTATCTCTTATTTAAGTCTGAGGCAATTGGTGCTGATTACTAGGAAAGAGATCAAAGTATGTTAAATGCACTTCAGGTCCTCTTCAAGATTTATGTAAAGTATTCCAGGCCTTCCCCACAAAACTTTAGGTCGACATCAGCACCTGGGATGTGTAAGTGATAACTCAGAGTTTTAAAGCAAAGGTGCCAGGTGCAGCTGAGCAAACATGTCAGCACCTTTTCTATGTGTAGTGAGCTAGCCTGCGGTTTACAAGCGTCAGAAGAAAAGGAGAGGCCATTTCAGAGAGAATTTTTGTAGTCACATGAAAATGAAACAGATACCTTTTAATTTTTCTTCTTCTCCGAGTACTTGTAACATCAAATGGGATTAAAAAATCCCTGGAATATTTATGAATACATATGACAGGTGGAGCTTGTGGTATGGATAAGATTTGATCATTACATAGGTGATATCTCTTTCCTTTTGTCCGTCCAAAAGGAGGAAGACTGGAAACATCAGTCTTGAGAGTGCTGAAGAACAGAATACAAAAGGGAAGCTGGGATTTCCAGAGAGCTATCTTTTCTTAAGTGATCTCAAGTTTACTTTTTTATAAACTGGAATGCAATAAGAGACAAATTTCTAAAATTTTATTTTTCTTACAGTCTATCACTCTGTAATTCGAAGAGACAGCAGCTGTGTGTTGTGTACAAAGATAGTTGCATTGCTTTGCTGATAGAGCTTCCATCCTTTGTTAGCAGAGCTGGACCTGTGATTAACTCAACTACATTATACATATTGTACTACAGAAAAAAATGCAAAACATGGGCTAAAGCAAAAATTGGGCTTGAGACAACTGTTCCATGGCAATGCCATAGGAAGACTATCCTGTTTGGTTTGTTAAATTTACATGAAAGCACATAGAAATTATAATCATGAACAACTTAAATATAAATGAATTATGTATAATATCAACTTTTTGCTTGTAACATTAATCATGCATTTCTGGAATAGATTAGTAGAAATAAAAAGTCCAGAAAAACCTTCAAGTGACAACTGAAAGGCAAAAACGTCATTCAAGAAGTGCCATAGGTTGATTGCAAGTCATTGTTGATGTATCTACTAGCTGAGATGGGTTTTGGGTTGCCTTTTTAGTTGGTGGGAAGGATGCAGAACATCCTGCATGAAATTAATTTTGTCATACATAACATGACTGTATTTATTAGGTCTTTGATGACTACGAAGGATCCCTTGTGGTTACAGGTTAAGAAGAATGTCTAGATTGTGTAAACTACTCTCAGTTTGATGGATTGCACCCCAGTCTTTTCAGTCTTCCTTTTTTTTCTCTCAATTTTAAATTTTTTTTTAAAAGTCATTTTAATGCTGCACTGTCTCATTATCTGTCACAGTTCTATGAGCCAAGGCTACAAAGAAACTTTCTCCACTCACTCTCTGCACTTTAGATATTACTTAGAGAATTTGGTCAAAGCCAACATAAAGTGCTATTGTTCATACTTGGGCACAATCATACCATCTGTAAATTTTAGCAAGATTTTTCTGGGCATCTCTGAGAGTTTATTTTGAAAGCTGTAAGATATTTGAGGTTTTTATCTAGTATCTCTGTTGAGAAGGTACACATATGAAATTTAAATACAGAATACCCCACGTTTAAAAGATAATTTCCCACCCTCCCAAGCAAATAATTTGCTGTTTGAGTTCAAATCTGGGTAGTTCAGGACTTGTGTCACAAGACTTAGCCAAGCAATCTTACTTTTTCTTTTTGCATTACTTTTGTGTTTTTTTATCAAGTTATTTGTTTTCACAATTGGGTTTCTGTTTATGTAACTTATTCTAAGGAGGAGGAACATAGCTGTCTGACAATCTCAGAAATCCGACCTTTGAGAATTAGTTTAATGGAACAAAGTTTAAAGGAACAAAGTCACACTTTTCTATCATTTTGTAATAAGAAAATACATTACTGAACATTACGTAGCATATTAATTTCTAGTCTTGTCTTGAAATCTTCATATAGGTCAGTTATTTTACATATAAAAATTCACAAGCAACATAAAAGCTATTCATATAGTGATTTATTTAATGTTTTCCCTGGAAGATAGTCTTACTGTTGAATTAGCAATTACAATTTGCATGTGTTTTTCCATTTATCAGCCAGTTTGCTTTGCTGATAAATATTAAAAAAATTACATCGCTGTGAAACTCTAGGCAGTAATTTTCTTTTTCTTTTCAAGTCAGAATGCATTTTAAAATAGTGATGTTTAGTGTAAAATTTATACTATCATAGAGCTAAAGCAGATTTCAGTCAAGCTGTTTTACTTCACAATTACAATTAAAAAGTTACTGTTGAAGTCCAAAGAGATATAGGCATGTAGAAGTGGAAAACGTAGACCCGTGCATCATTCAATTAAATCATCTGATTTTAAGCCCTAATGTTGGCAGATAATGGTGTTGGGTTCCTGATAATACATTTCTGGAAAATCCAGTGATATCACATTTGAATATGTTGAGCACTACTTCATGTGATTGCCACTCCTCATGGTCAGTGATAAAACCTGAAAGTTTTTCACTAGGACTGTTCACTTGTCATTAATACTGTCATACAGAAATGCCTCATTCCTCCCCCAACAGATGTCCTCCGCAACTTAGTAAAGCCCCAGTTCCTGGCCTGCTGCACCAGTAAATTAAGACTTTTACAGTGACAGTTCCTTGTGCTATGGATGAGGACAGTATAAATGGCCCCCCTTGGGGTTTTGGGTTGTTTTTTTTTCCTCTTCATTTTATGGTACAATGCTGAGGTTAATATTGAAAAGTAAACATTTATTTTGAGCTGTGATTGCACAGTAGTGTGATATGTATGCTAATCTTTTCCTGTACTGAATTTTGGGAAATAATATGGTGTCCTTTAGTGTGCTGCAATTTTAGGTAAAATTTTTAGTTTTGTCATTTTAGTGTGCTTATGTTTGGGGTTCTGCATGTGTGTGTGTGTAGTTGGTTAAATGTGCCTTTAAAAATCTTTTAAAAGCATATTAATTTCCTCATTGAAAAGGTATATTATATGTATTTCTTTTGAGTCTTTTAACACCAGGTTTTAGCCAAAGGCAATATCTTACAGTTAAGCTATAATTTGCTGAAATGGGAGATTGTAATAACAATGCATATGCACTCTTATCAGTTATGGCCAGAAGATGCACACACAATTAATTATCAACAAACCAAGAGGGAGGAAAAAAAAACCTCACTATCTAAATGACACCTAATCTATCTAACTGAGCTAACTGAGTACTCTTGCATGTTGCTAGGAGAGCTGGTCCCTTATTAAACTGGCCAGACTGTTCTTGGGTTGTAAGTTGTACAGATCTCCTTGGCTTAATGGTTAAAAAAAAAATGTCTGGAAGAGTTAGCTTGTGTTAAGCACTCTGTACATCAATCTAATAGGAGAAATGAATCCTGAATGTTTTAAATCTGTTTGGAAATTAATTGTGAAAATTGGACATTTAACATTTGTATCTTTTAATTCAAAGATGAGTGAAATAGGTGATTTGAAAGTGATTCTTCTTTAAGTAGTAATTGCTACAAATTTGGTTCAGTATCTTGGAATATTTGTGTTTAAAATACTTTATCTAAAATCCCATACCATCATTTACATATGTGATGTAATGAATGACATATTCCAAGTGTCCATTCAACAAACCCAAGCCTACAAAATGACAGCCAAAAAAGTCTATGTAAGAATTGCGACTCCACTCCTAGTTTGTGATAGGATAAGAGAAGTCATAGCCAGATGCCTTTTCTTGACTTCTCTTTCTCAAGAGGCAGAATTGCCCTCCTCTGTTCCCCTCTTTTCCTACATTGCTGTTCACCTTCATTCCATCTCCCTGAATTCCTCCATCCTGAGCGTCACAGCTGGTGATACAGATGTACAACTCTAAGCTATACTTCTCCTGGCTATGAAGTATAGAAATGTACAGACTCAGTAAAAGGCACGACCCCAGGAGTAATATTTCTGCTTGCAGTCTTTCCTCTCAAGCAACATCAACACTGAACTCCCAGGACTAATGCCCTGAAGAAAGGGGCTAGTTTTACAGGTGTGGCAATGACTTTTTTGCCCTACAGAATATAGACAACTCTAAACTAATAGCTGTTATAACTGCTACTGCTGCATACTGAGTGTATACGGAAGTATTTCCTAGTGACCATGCTGCCACAGGAGTCCTTCCACTAAGAATAATTGAGTCATATATCATGATGAAGTGATGCAGGGGAGGTATTTGTTCTTGGGGAAGATGCTGTATTTTTCCTTGAAATAAGAGCCCATCTGGTTACACCTCTAAGGATGTGTGGTAGATGGGTGATGGGTAAAAAATCTAGTTATGTACTGCATTCTGTGTTACCAGGTCTCACAACATTGCATATCAATATTTAGTGTTTCTCCTAGAACCCTGGCTGTGAAATCAGGTTGTACTCTGAGAAACCACACTTTTCAAGAGAATAAGTTACTCTTCATATTGTGTAAAAAGCTTGGAAGGAAGCATTGTAAGCCCTCTCTTGGGAAGATAAAGGAGAGAGTTGATTATTATCTTTAAATCTCATAAATTTTATGCTGATATTTTAGGAGCTTGGGGGGGGTGATAATATTTTTGAACACAGGGGACTGGCAATGTTACAGTCCCTTAATTTCTTGAGGTCTGTAAAGAGATAATATATTACTTCTGCAGAAGCTGCATGGGTTTTTAAGCTCTGTGTCATAATCCATGTTGATGTCTGAGATTTAGTGATACGTATTGAGTTGTTGTACAAGATTTATCGGTAGCTATTCTGTGAAGCCTATTTTACTCTTGTTTTACATACTAAATTCAAGTACTTCAAGTGGTACAAATGAACGTGCATGCAGTTGATATGGGAGTATTTGACATTGTATTCTGTTTGGGTTTTTTATTAGTCATCTACTAGTAATACAGCATAAATGATTTACAGTACTTTCTGAAATAGCAAAATTTTTCAAGAAAGCTAGACTTTTGTCTCTTGTGGTTTTATTTTTCACTGAGTTTCATTTGCTATAGAGAAATAATAAAGATGTTTTTGTGTTCTTCCTTACAACTGCTTGTAATCCTTTATATTGTTTTCTGGATGTATTGTTAAAAGATAAATTACTTCCTGCTTAAGGCTAATGCACTGGAATAAATGGTATGACTAGTTTTAACAGTTCAGATGTCACAGAAGAACCTACTTTGCTGTGTGCAATAGCTGGACGCTGATTGTCAAATGTACCCTTCATGTCTTTACACTCTGAGACAAAACTAGCTGTTGAAGTCAATTTACCTTAGAAGGGGAGGAAATTCTGAGCAGCATCATATTTTATGATAAAATTGCCAGTACCAGTGATAATGTTATGGGCAAATTATTTGTAAATTGGCTAGGACCTGAGTATAATTGCCAATTTCTTTGCTGTGCTAACAAATCTTAAATTTACTTTGGTTATTGTAATGGTTTGATTTTGACCCCTTCAGAATAGCCAGGTTGTGGCTGAGGAAGAACTACAACTCCCAATATTCCATGCAACTTTTTCTATGTAAAAGAGGTGTAATTGGGGGTGGGGCACTTCCTTTTTCANATACATTATATATAATCACTACAGCATTTTTAGTCTCTCTTTCTTTTCTTCTCCTTATCTCCCTTGGGCTTGTACAGGGGGGTGAGGGTTGGAAGGAAAGGGGGGCTGCGGACACTGTGAGGGTTTTGGGAGAGTTTTGACTGAAACCATCAGTTATTCAAAGAAGGAGGGGTTGGTGGGAGGAAAGAGGCTGTGGAGTGGGAATTCCTACTGGAATAAAATGTTTCAACTTAAAGTGCTAGAGTCTTTAACCAGCATAAACCTAACATTTTACATCAGTCTCACTAAAAAACCTGCTATGCACCCTAGACACTTTGGAAGGCTGAATGTTATATGTTTGTATTAAAATTAAATATCCGTCTATTCACAACCTTTACACAGATGGTCAGTGGTGGTATATTGCTTAGCTCTTGGTATGGTGTTGTATTTCAATATCCCAAATTATGTAGATTTACTGAATAAGAATTCCTGGATGTATACTGATGACTTTATTTGGACATCTCTATGTTATTTCTCCTAGGGTGGAATGGGAATAAAATTTTCATGGAAGAGATGTGAATTCTATCTGGGGTCTTTAAAAACAGTTTCCACAAACACCTCCTTTGTTTCCTATCTTCTGTAGGTTTAAACTGCCTTCTTGTCCTAACCTTAGTCTGTACTGCCAGCCTTATATTTGTGAGCTGAAATTTTTACTGTATTTAATTTTTCTTTCCTCATCCACTCTAGCTCCCATGGCTCTTGTGAGGGATTTATACCAGCATCATGGTTAGGTCTTGGGAGAAGCAGAGGAACTGGTTCTCCCTTGACACACCTCTTTGTATCCTAAACAACAGCCATTGTGGTAGCACAGGCGTTCTTATGTTTAGATTGTCATTCTGCTTACTCTGTGCTATGGACCTCCTGTAAACACTAATATACCTGCCTAATCACTTTTCATTCTGCTGCTGCTGAAGTCACATTTGTATTTCTACAAAACCTATGATTGACTTCCACAGACTCTGCCCAATTTCTGTTCTAGGGCTTCCTGGGCAAAGTTGTACAATACCCAAAATACTGTTTTTTCACAGTTTGCACACCTGTCCTGAGAACAGGGGTTCAATGGAGGTTGTATTGGATGTCTGAGAGTCATGTTTATAACAGTGCCAGATATCAGTGTATTAGTTTTTTTGCCCTGGTTGATTTTAACTCACACAAGTCAGCTGTATGTTTTGAAAATTATTCCAAGGTTATTTTTATCATATGGTCTACTGGTTATTTGAAAATGTATGGTTCATGCGCATTTCAATATCCCTTTGCCCTGATCCTTTGGTGAATGAGCAGAACCATGCACTGGCACGGGACAAATCCTTCCCAGATGAGCACTGAATGTATATAAACTAGCTAGACCAAACTTCAGTCATTAAGATTCTACCGTAGTACATAATGATCATCTACATGATCACAGTAAAAATAGGGCCTTATATTTAAAAGGTCAGACATCAAAATGTGCATACAAAGATATATGTGAATTTGCATTGTAACAATGACATTTAACTAAGGATCTGTGGTACAAATGATCAATTTGATAAATTAATGGTTGGTTGACTGCACTCACAGTCATTGTGTATGCAGCGTAAATGTGTAAAATACGTGTAAATTTTCTGTCCGTGCATTTTCTACCAAACCTCATGGAAACCAGGAAATTTTATTTCTCTCATATTCAGATTTTTGTTTTTGGACTTGAAGCAGTTTCTTTCTTGCAATTCATGACACACATAAAAGAGGTTATAAAAGTTTAAAGAGCATTAAAAAACTGTCCAAATGGTATGAAACAGAATTAGAACAATAGATTAAAAACGTTATTTTCTTATGTATTCTACTTTACCACTTACCACATTACTTGTATTATGTGTTAAAAATGGGCAAAGATTTTTACGTATCATTAAACAGTGGAAAAGAGATTCTGACTCATACTTACTTTCACTTTCAAGAAGTTAGGAACTGATTGGTGTTTAAGTTTCACTGAATTAGCTTGCTTTCTTTGTAGGAATGCAGATGAATGAATAAAAGCAGACTTTAAGAGATGAGTAAATTTTAATGTTCTGTAGGTTGTAATAGGATTATTTTTATTTAAAAATTACAGTCAAGTAAAGCTGATCTCTCAGCAGTGGCATTTCTTCCTATTCCATTTTTCTTTATCAGCTGAATATCATGTACATCAAATGTAGATTGTAGAAGAACTTTTAGAGTAATATGGAGTGAGCCATAGGTATTGTGTATGTTCTAAAGGATCTTTTGGAGAATAAACTGGGTTTGCATATTTGCTTAAATAGTGTTTCTAGTAGTTAGTGTTCCTGGAGGAATATATCTAGTCTTATTGATGTATAGGGACTATTTTTATGGTACTTATATTTAAATATACATTTGCGTATTGTAACGGCACACTGGGTAGTGATATCTGGCATGGTTCTTTGTACAGTACAGTTGTGTAAACTCAAGTCAATAAGAAGCAAAGGGGATAGTCTTTAATTTTTCTTCCTGTTTTTGTAAGTGATTAGAACTGAAGAGTTTTTCCAGTGACAAGTAAATTTAAATAAGCAAAAATTGCATAATCACATAGATTGGTATAAACATGAATAATATTTGCAAGGTATAGAGTTTTTAAGTTAAAAACCTTGAGAAATAGGTCATCTGATTCAACACAAACTAAATTTTTGCAATATTTTTTCTTCCACGAGTAAGTGAGAGCATTGTTTACCAAGCTCTAACCTTGTCCTCCCTGGTTATTGCAGATAAACCAGACTGGAAAGCCCTCAGCAACTGCTTAACAAAATAATTACAATTTTTCACTTTTTTACCTTGCCAAAGTGTGCCACACTACATATTTGAAAGCACCCTTGCTAATTTTGTTGATTTTGTATGGCAAAAGTGATCTGATCTAATTTGAATTAATAAACATGTGAGAATAAAATGTTTGAAAAATAGTAATAGTCCACAGTATAAAAATTTGGATATTTTATTGCAGAAATATCACATTGTGATGGGTTTAAGAACTACATCTCCCAGATATTCCATGTAATTTTTCTATGTAAGATCAGACACTGCGTTTTTCCCCTCCTCCTCCGGCTCTCACTGCTCTTCTCCTGCCTCCTGCTTCCTGCTGCCTGTTTCCTGTTTCCTGCTGGCTGCTGCTGCTTCCTGCTTCTTTCTTCTTCTCTCGTTTTTTTTTCTCTCTCTCTCCTCTGGAACCAGAGAGCCGCTGTGTGTGGACCCCTTCGGTGGCACGGAGGTCTGTTTTCTCATTGTTTTTTTTTCTTGGAGTCTTGTTCCCCTTCAGGGGGGCAGGGGACGTTCTGGGGGTCTCTTATTCTCTGAGAATGTATACGTGATATTTTAGTTGTATGTTAGTGTTAATACGTTACATATAATCTACTTGTTTCTCAGTGTTCTTTTTTTTTTCTTTCTTTCCCCTCTCCCTTGGGCTTGTGCAGGAGGTTGGGAGAGGAGAGAGGATTGTGCTCTGCTGTGGGGTTTTGAGTGCCCAGCAAGGTTTTTTTTGACTCAAACCTTTACACACTTGAATCCAACTTTTTTGCTTGCACATCCAAAAATATGTTATATAATGGTGTGTACTGAGATGTAGAACTTAAATTGAATATGATTTATATCACAGAATGATAGAATATCTTGAGTTGGAAGGGAAACATTAAGTTCATTGAGTTCAACTCCCTGCTCCTTTCAAGACTACCTAAAACTGAGCTGTTTTTCAGAACTATAAGTTAATTGAAAGGTTAAAAATAATATGTAGAAACAATTAACTTTACACTCTTGAATTAACTGAATTTCATCAGTCTACCTGAAACTATCCAGCTGATTTTATTGGTAAATATGACTTCTTATTTTACCAAATGTGATATAGCACATTATAGGAAATATTATCTTTTCTCTGCTTGACATATCTAATATTTGATAGATACCATAGAATCATAGAATGGTTTGGCTTGGAAGGGACCTTAAAAATCATACAGTTCCAACCCACTCACCAGGGACAGGGTCATCTTCACCTAGACCAGGTTGCTCAAAGCCCCATACAACCTGGCCTTGAACACCTTCAAGAAGGGGACATCCATGACTTCTCTGGGCAACCAGTTCCAGTGCTTCACCACGCTCACAGTAAAAAAAAATTTCTTTGTAATACCTATTCTAAGTCTACCCTCTTTCATCTTAAAACCTTCATCTGTTGTCCTGTCACTGAGCTCCCTGATAAAAAGCCCCTCGCCATCTTTCCAGTAGGCCTCCTTTGAGTACTAGAAGGCTACTCTAAGGTCTCTCTGGAGCCTTCTGTTCTCTAGGCTAAGCAAACCCAACTCTCTCGGCTTGTCCTGGTATAGGAAGTGGTCATCTGGTCACCTTCATGGCCCTCCTCTGGACTTGCTGCAACTGATTCATGCTCTTCCTGTGCTGAAAGACTCCAGAGCTGAACACAGTACTCCATGTGAGGTCTCCTGAGAGCAAAGGGAGAGAATCACATACTTATGCTCAACAGCTTAAGTTTCATTTAATTTTCATCAAACTAATAAAAAAATTTTGCATATTTTCATGTGATGCGGTGATTTCATTTTTGTTTGTGGTGCTCCTAACAACTGAAGCTGCTTTGAAAAATCAGGAGATGAGAAGAGATGGTGAGCAGCACTGGGAAAGCTGATCAGACTGCATGAAGCACAGTCTTGCCATATAATGTGACAAAATAAGTGTTTGGATATAATCTAGTCTCTTAAAGCTTGTTAACTATGCTTAGGAGTTTAAACTGAGCAAGCTGGTGAAGATCGAAGTTCTCAGGTTTATATAACAGAGGATGGAAGGGTATGTATCGATTCAGTCAAGTTCTTCTGAGCTATCTTTATTTGCAGTTTTGATCAATAAAATTTTGGTTGTTCTTTTATAATAAAGATATTTGTGTATGCATCTCTCTTGATCCATTCTGAACAATAAATGCAGTTGGTTTGGTCCTCATGGATGGTCTTGTTGAAGGAAAAATGGATCTTCAGGGAATACTATGTGATCAGTCTTCAGTTGCTGTTCGTTATGCATTACAGTTCACAAAAAGGATTGAACACATTTGTGTCAAATGTAACAGGTGGTGGAGAAATCAGCGTTTGGATGCATTGGTGATCAAACACATATGCTGTTTATGACTCACTGAGTACAATTTTTACATATAATTAGGTACCAAAAATAAAGTTGGCCTACAAGTTCAGCTTCCTTTTTCTCCATGCCTTATTAGCTTTTGTCTTGTGTTATTTTTAGATTTTCAGGATTTTTCTGAAAAGAAAATTAGCCATTTGTCTCTAAAACTTACGAATAAAATTTTCAATTTAAGGTGTTATAATTATTCATTGGATCCAAAACATAATAATTCAATAATAAATACTAACTTCACTCTGATGTATTTTGGAATGTCCTTATATTATATTCACTTAAAGTAACTAAATACATATCTCAAGTGCCTTTTTAGTTTTGTGTGATGCACCAGGCAGGTGAAACTGTAATGTATAACTTCTGAGTAGAATAAGATTGCCATAGGGAGTAGCTGGCTCTTTTTGAGATTATGATGTTCACTCATGACTAAAAATCCACTGCCATAATCAATTGCTTTATCAAGCTGCAAATCCTGTGATTACATACTCTAATCTAGATGCTGTTTCCCAGAATGCTTCCTCCTCTTCAGTTTGTTGTTTGCTCCTCTGTTCAGATATGCTTCTGATTTGTTTGCTTTCGAAACTTTTAACATTGTCCACTGTCAAACACCTTGTTTCTTTTTTTATATTAATTTTCACGAGTGTCTCTACCTCTAATCACTACTTGTTTACTTATAATGTGTATGTTAAATACATAAATAAACATGATATAGTCACCCATTCTTTGTTACTTTTTCTGGATCTTTGAAGCTGTTTCTCATCTCCTTGATACTCAGTAGTTTAACCGGTTGCAGACGCATATGTTCAAGTGTGTTTTCTCTCAATCTGCAGACCACTGAAGGTATATTTTTCCTATGTTAGGTCATGTGACCTACCAAATCTGTCATTTGATTGAAAAGAAATATAAAAAGAAATAGTCACAATTGAAGAAGTCCATGAAAGAAGAGTTAATATTATTATATTAAAATTCTGTCAAAGTTTGTTATTACTGTAGAATGTATGCAAGAACTCTTTTATCTTCACAAGGTAGTAGTACAAACATTATAGAGAATTATCCTTTCAGTGTTAAGGAAAAGGATTTATCAGTTCATAAGCTATGAAACGCTAAGTGTTCTTTCTTCAGTATGAATGAAAAAGAAAAGCTATCAACTGTCAGAGCAACTCAGTCTACCCTCTTTGCTTTCAAGTTTTACTGCCATGTGAAAAAATTATGCTTCCAGTTCTTGGGTCTGAAGCCAGCTATAAAGGGACAGAGCAATGGTTTCACCTTGTGTTTCCTTTCCTCCAAACAAAACTAGCTAAAAATGTCAGTGCCTTCAAAATAAGCCACTGTTGCTGGTTCTTAAAGACATCCCATTCAAGGGATGATTAGTTCACCTGAATCCTGATGATAAGAATTCTGTTTCAGGCATTTGAGATTAAGCAGTTAAGATTTATATGAAAGTTAGCCTTAATAAGCTCCAGAAAACCAGCAACAATATTGGAAAATTATGCAATAATAACACAGTTTTGATTAAGTTATTTTAACTCCAGATTATGTTAAGCAAATTATTAAAGGCAGGTTTTTTTCATATACTTTCAACTCTTGACATCAATGCTAGGTTGAATTATGATTGTTTGTGTATCTGAACTGTGCATTTTTTTCATTTTAAGCATTTTTTTAGTGTTGGTTTTGTATGTATATTGGATTTTTCTCTATTATATAATAGCTGAGCCTGAGGTGATTTGATTGTCCTACTACCACCACTGAAGGGCAGAAAATTTCCTGACAGAAAACTGCATTAACGTTGAGTTAGGAATGTTTGCCTTACATATATAATACACTAAAACTGTAAGTGGAAAGCTACTCTGTGTTACTTATAATGATTTCAACATGTGAGATGTGTAACTTCAATGAGGGCTTTATGAAATGTTAATTTTGGAGCCCGTCTGTACCTCAGCAAAAGAAAACTCTACTACAGCAGCCTGTTGCACTGTGTTAGGAGATGCTTTCCCCCACCAGAGTGCCACAAAATAACACTGATGCATGGTTACCATCTTTTTTTAATTTATGGTTGTCTTACTGTCTCTAAGCATCATCACTTTGTCAAAAGGGAACTGATGGAGCAGCACAAACCCTGAGTCCAGGCACCTCAGTCCTCTAAGGGCTGTTCCTGCAAAAATTTTTCACAGAAAGGGTCATTGGGCACTAGAGCAGGCTGCCCAGGGAAGTGGTTGAGTCACCTTCCCTGGAGGTGTTTAAGGCACAGGTGGACGAGGTGCTAAGTGGCATGGTTTAGTGTTTGATAGGAATGGTTGGACTTGATGATCCCGTGGGTCTCTTCCAACCTAGTTATTCTATGATTCTACAATCCTGTGATTCTTTCATGCCACTGTGCCAGCCAGGCTGGAGCTGGGGAAGCAGTTTTGCAGAGCCCTGTGCCTGCTCTCTTCCCAGACCGCTGCAGCAAAATACTAATCTCCTTCAAACTATACATGTATCACAACCAAGTGGTTGGAAAAAAGTTCGTATGGGAGGGACATGAATGAGTATTTCTTTGATATTGTATAGCTCTACTTAAACCACCTGAACTGTTGATGTGAACTGCTGTAGTGTATCCTGTCTTAATACAGTTGCTTTTAATAATTTGCTTGGGGTCTAATTTCCTCCTATACGGTCTCTAAGACTTCAGTTAATACAAATATGTAGTTATAAATGCATTGTTGCAGTAATTAAGACTCTGCTGACAAATTGTTTTTAATTGCATACATTTCAATACATTATTGCTATACTGTTTTGATCTTTTCTATCTCTTTTTTCATGACACTTGTAGAAGTTAATAGCTTTGGCACTTTTACCTCTGTGTCAAATTTTGGTGAGCTTGATCTCAATTCAGATGTGTTGCTAACAGAATAAAGTGATAATATATATGACAGTATAAGTTTGCCTCCTGTAGGACGCCAAACTAAAAATCTATATTGAAGATATATTAAGAGGGTTAAAAGAGACACTCGGATCAAGCACAGTTGTTGAGGAATCCACAGAAGGAGCTGTATGTTTTCTTCATTCAAATCTGACCTTGTCTTAAGGTAATAATAGTATGAATAAAACTGGATGCTTCACCAAAAGTGAATCTTTCAAAGGGATTATGTAATAAGAAAAGCCTTTAAAAATACAATTCTTTGTAACTCCTGTTGATACCTTTCAATAATGAACATTCATAAATATGTAGAAAGATTCTGAAATATGATTATATTTGTCTGCAATTACTGCCTCTCAAATATCAATGTTTTTAAAAGATCCCATATTTTGGGTAGAAAATATATATTTGACAATATATGTGTTTGTGGTAATTTGTTTTATTCTCTGGTGGATAACTTTCGTGTGCATTTTAGCAAAGCCCTAAGCATTAACTGTGTAGTCAGAGGTCATTTATTTAGGCACCTGTATTTGATACATTTTTCTATTTTTGCCAAATCTCAAGTGGAAATGGGGAAGCATAAATTGAAAGAATACTGCTTTCTTTTCACTTGCATGGATTTTGCCTTTGAAGAGACCAAATCTTCCCCTGGTAGACTTGAAGAATAACATAAGAAAAGCTATGTATTAGCTGCAGTCTTCTGTCTTTTGCATATGGTGTATACATATTAAAAAACCCTTGCACCGCATTTGTAACAGTTTTAGGAAAGACTTTAACTACAAATTAGCCTGTTAGCTGCAGAATGGATTTTTCTGTTTCATTGTTCAGATGTAAGTTACAGTGAAGATGGTTTTGGTTTGACAGAGTATTTCTTCCAGTGCTAGACCAGATGCCAACACTACAAATGCTTGACCCATGTTTGAGTTCACATACATTAGTCCTATGTCTTTGAAACCACCTGTGTGCATAAAGTTCAGCATATGCATAATTGTACTTTTGGGTCTAAGTGATCTTTTGAGAATAGTCTAATTCTGAAATATTTTTAAATTTGTTTTGCCTTTGATTAATGTTTCAATGGGTCAAAAGACGGCAAAATACAAAGCAGAGAAAGAAGATGTTGGGGTTAGACTTCGTAGCTGCAGTATAAAGTTATGCACATTGTAGTTATTCTTTGTTGCATGTTTCTTTACTGTTGTTGAACATTACTTTCCTGGAGGAAATTTTAAAGGAAATTAAGCCTGTGGCCAAGAAAAGGGATGATATGTTCTCTCAGAACTTCTACGATTGTTAGAAGAGTTGTGGGGACACTGTGAAGCACTTCTACAGGCTTCTGTATCAAAAGGTACTACAGGAGGCTTTGAATTCTATCAAAAGCTCTTGTCAGCTCTAAGGAGCATTGTCAGCTGTCCCTGACCAGAGTGCATTTGGGGCTTTTATTCCATCTGCCTCCTGATTAGGGAGGGTGGAGCACACTTGCAGCCCCTGCTGGGGAGCAGCCAGTGTAAGAGCCATGACTTGAGCACTGAGTCCAGCACCTAGATAGATGTAGCAGTCTGTACACCCTGGCACAGCAGAGACCTCAACCCAGACTGACCTCTGGAAGGAGGATGCAGCCCTGCAGGTGTAGGGTACTTGGTCCCTCAGGCAGAGCTGAGGAACTGGACTCCTTGCCTGCAGGAGGTGTGTGCTGCAGGGGGAGTCCATGCTGCCAAGTATAGAGCTGCAGGTCAGCAGCCTGTGTGGCACCAGGGATGCTGAACAGGAGTTTGACCAGATCTTCTATGAGATTCTTTGGGTTTAAGAGCTTGACCCCTCCCAGATGTACTGATGGTAGGCAATACCTGTGTTTATGTTGGGAAATGGAGACCGTTCTGATGGGCAAGGCTTGGAGTTTATGACTACTTGCAATAGAGAACAGTTCTTGTCTGCCTGTGGATCTGCATCTACAGAGCAGATTCAGTGCCCTGGTTGCACATAAGGGAATGAGAGCTTTTTTGGCATCAGGAGGAAGTAGCAAGGAATAGTTGTGAGTGATTCCCTGCTGGCATGGAGGCTTGCATTGATTGACTTGATCTGCAGTCTAGGGAAATTTTATGCTTGCTTGAGGCTCAGATCCAGGATGTTGTGGAGAGAGTGCAGAGGCTTTTCTGCCTGTGAACTGTTATCCTCTGCTGATCTTCTCTGTGAGCATCAGTGATGATGCCAGAAGAGACATGCAGTGTATAAAGCATGACTACATGGCCCTGGGGTGACTTTCAGGGCCATGACTGTCCAGGTGGTCACCCTGTGATCCTGTTGTTGAGGAGAAAGGACTTCAGAAGATCTTGAAAGCTAACGATTGGCTGTATAGCTGCTGTTGATAACAGATACCTGGGAGTTGTGACCATGGGCCCATCTTTGAGGTTCAAGGACTGCTAAGACTGAGAGGACTGCTAATCTTAGGTCATGGTGCTTGTGTGGGACTTCTGAGGGCTCAGAGAAAGTAAACGTCACTCATTCAAGACAGACAACAAGGTGGATCTGGGACNGCCAAGAAAAGGGATGATATGTTCTCTCAGAACTTCTACGATTGTTAGAAGAGTTGTGGGGACACTGTGAAGCACTTCTACAGGCTTCTGTATCAAAAGGTACTACAGGAGGCTTTGAATTCTATCAAAAGCTCTTGTCAGCTCTAAGGAGCATTGTCAGCTGTCCCTGACCAGAGTGCATTTGGGGCTTTTATTCCATCTGCCTCCTGATTAGGGAGGGTGGAGCACACTTGCAGCCCCTGCTGGGGAGCAGCCAGTGTAAGAGCCATGACTTGAGCACTGAGTCCAGCACCTAGATAGATGTAGCAGTCTGTACACCCTGGCACAGCAGAGACCTCAACCCAGACTGACCTCTGGAAGGAGGATGCAGCCCTGCAGGTGTAGGGTACTTGGTCCCTCAGGCAGAGCTGAGGAACTGGACTCCTTGCCTGCAGGAGGTGTGTGCTGCAGGGGGAGTCCATGCTGCCAAGTATAGAGCTGCAGGTCAGCAGCCTGTGTGGCACCAGGGATGCTGAACAGGAGTTTGACCAGATCTTCTATGAGATTCTTTGGGTTTAAGAGCTTGACCCCTCCCAGATGTACTGATGGTAGGCAATACCTGTGTTTATGTTGGGAAATGGAGACCGTTCTGATGGGCAAGGCTTGGAGTTTATGACTACTTGCAGTAGAGAACAGTTCTTGTCTGCCTGTGGATCTGCATCTACAGAGCAGATTCAGTGCCCTGGTTGCACATAAGGGAATGAGAGCTTTTTTGGCATCAGGAGGAAGTAGCAAGGAATAGTTGTGAGTGATTCCCTGCTGGCATGGAGGCTTGCATTGATTGACTTGATCTGCAGTCTAGGGAAATTTTATGCTTGCTTGAGGCTCAGATCCAGGATGTTGTGGAGAGAGTGCAGAGGCTTTTCTGCCTGTGAACTGTTATCCTCTGCTGATCTTCTCTGTGAGCATCAGTGATGATGCCAGAAGAGACATGCAGTGTATAAAGCATGACTACATGGCCCTGGGGTGACTTTCAGGGCCATGACTGTCCAGGTGGTCACCCTGTGATCCTGTTGTTGAGGAGAAAGGACTTCAGAAGATCTTGAAAGCTAACGATTGGCTGTATAGCTGCTGTTGATAACAGATACCTGGGAGTTGTGACCATGGGCCCATCTTTGAGGTTCAAGGACTGCTAAGACTGAGAGGACTGCTAATCTTAGGTCATGGTGCTTGTGTGGGACTTCTGAGGGCTCAGAGAAAGTAAACGTCACTCATTCAAGACAGACAACAAGATGGATCTGGGACCTGCAAGCCAGTCATCCTCACTTGACCTCTGGGAAGGTGATGGAGCAAATAATCCTGGAAACCATTTCCAAGCATATGAAAGACAGGAAGGTGATTGGGAGTAGTGAACATGGATTTATGAAAGGCAAGTCATGCTTAACCAACCTGATAGCCTTCTGTGATGAGGTGACTGGCTTGATGGATGAGGCAAAAGTATTAGGTGTTTTATATCTTGACTTCACTTAGACTTTTATCATCCTCATAGACAAGCTGATGAAGTACAGGTTAGATAAATGAACAGTGTTTCTATGTATGTATAATTAGTTTGGGTAAATATGAGCAAATACAAATGCTGTGATACCTGAAACTACATGTGTGGAACCTGGATTTTTAGTGATCCTCTTGCACCATCTTGTATGACCGGCTTTGCTTTATTGTTAGAAGTTTCAAGAATACAAATGGTTCTTTTAGAATTTCATGTTATTTGCTTTGGAGAGACCTATTCTCTAAGGTGTTCCCTGCTCTAAGATTTGTCTGTGAAATCTTGCCAAGTTTGGGCCTCGTACAAGTTAGAGTATAGAGCAAATTTATGCCCTCTCCTGAAAGTACACATGGTGACATGAGACAGCTTTGCCTACCTTATTTATGCTCTGCATCCTAAATTTTCTGGTACATTGATGCTAGCCTTGCTACTTCTGGCTGTATTCTCTTAATGCATGACTAGAAGAGACAAGTTTCATCTTAATGGTCAGCTGTGGAAACAAGTGTGCTTAATCATCCCACCCTGGTAAGAAAAGACCAGGTTGGTTTGGTCAACACAGAGATCCTCAGGTTATCTGGAGACAATTTACAGCCATATTCCAAGAAATGTGTTTTGTTCAGCCATGCATTACATTCTCATTCCTGGAGATATGGTGTCGCTTTGGAAGTCTTTGAGTATATCTCCAAGGGAGATATTATTCTGACTTTTCTTGAAACAAAAGGGGGTTTTCCGTTAGTCTTAGCCTTTTATTGAAACTAGGTTGACACATTAGTGAGTTAAAACGTTAGTTAAAACACTTATGTTGTTGGTGTGATGAATTCAGCCTCTTTCAGTGCAGAATCTAGTAATTCCCTCCCTAAAATCTACCATTATCTTGTACTTCTATGTTAGCATTTAAAGCTGAAAACTATGGAGTTCTGTGGTTCTGAATTACACAATACATCTCTGTTTTGTACTGATGCGCATTTAAATGAAGCCATCATCAGCTGCAATAGGGAATTCTGCCTATTGCAACATATTGACAGAGGCCAACAACAAAACATGGATCTTTTTTGTCACTCAATTTGCCATGACCCTAGTTGTTTTCTTCTTGCCTGCATTTGTTCCTTCAGGTAACTGTTGTGAGCTGTTTGCTGTTTTCTTCAGGGAGAATACAGAGAAAGTCAAGTGACCTCATGGAATTTCTTGAATGTGAGAACTGCAAGATCTCCAGCAATTTCCCTCTCAGTTGAGCTGGACAACATTGTGATACCAGTTCTGATGGTGGTCTGTGCAGCGTTTGAGGGTTTTCTAAGGTTTCATTCCCCAACTCCACCTTTTTTTTAAAATTAAAACTAAATTTGAAATTAAAATTATTTGAAATTCAAAATTATTGAAAGTTATTACTTGAAATCATAAAAGCCTTCATTTGCAGAGACTGCAGTTTAAAATTTACTATTATTTTACTCTTAGCAAGAGTAAGTCAAGGCTGTTTTCTCAAAAATATTCTAATGAGTTGAAGGTTTTTTTAGCTGGTGCGAGTCACTTGTCCTCTTACCTGCATTTAAGTCTAGGTGCCTGAGCCTGTACTAGATCTTCAAAACTAGACTTACTTTTGATTCTGCTCTGTTTACTGTATATTGATTTTGATGGGTTTTAATGAATAATTTTGGTGATGTTTCTTGTGTTTTTAATAAACACAACTAATCACAGGGTGTTGTTTTGACAATATAGAGAGGTTGCCTGCCTGTGTTTTAGGGTCCACTTACTAGTCAGTTGATAGCGATGGATAAATTCATCAGCAGCTGTGAAGTTGTCCTATCCACTTGTGAATTTTATGATTTAAAATGGATGGTATCAGCAGTAATATTTACATGCGTTCCAGTTATGAATTTATTGCTATGGAAGACAGCAAAATCTTTCCTATATTGAAACACCTTTAATACCAGCTTCAAAGTGCAGTTCAATTCCTTTCTGTTGCCATTGTCTAATGATGGTGGGAGCAAGTGAACCTCATGACAAATCAGTTTGATTTCAGATGAAGTCCTTTATTTTAGGTTAACTGGCTGCTTATATAGACAAGCTAGCCAAACATGAGGTAAACATTGATTGGTCACTTCTGCCCTAGGTTACTTGTCTGCCCTAGTCTTCCTTGGTCACCGACCAACCACATAAGTATGTTGCTAGGTTGCAACTTCTACCCCACATCTTCAGTTACTTCATTAATATAACACAACAGAGTCATCACCACCTTTGTGATTTTACCGGCTCCACCCAGCCATGGTGCTTGGAGAAGCTCATTGTATTTTGCTTCCCAGGAATTGTCTACCTGCAACATTCAGAATAAATAACCGACTGACTGTTCAATTTGCTTTCCATTACTAATCCCAGGCTGGACCACAGAACACTTTACTTGCATTTGAGTCCCTATCAACTTTGTGTATATCTGTGTGGGGAAATCCAGGTCCATCTCACTTCTGGTGAAAGCAGCAGGGCTTCTTTCATGCAAATTTGTACTCTGCTTTTCTTCTGCCTCTGTATAGGATTCCTTACTTAAGCCTGCTTTTAGGCTGGTCACTTGCCCATGCAAAAGGATTTGTGCTTGATCTGCTTGTCTGATGTTGATCTTTTGAGTTTATGCCCTTGTGAGCAAACCTCAAAAAGTAAGGGGTCTCATACAGATAAGCAGTGAGAAATTTTGATGCCCTAGCGCGACACTGATCTTTCCAACATGGCTTTCATGGTTTTGTAGCATTCACAAATCCCTGTGACTTTGGACCTGATTTTTTATTTCTCACTTTTTGCAGTTACTTCCTTTCCTCCAGGGGCAACCAGCTTTGATCAACTGGTCACAGAATTGCTCCCTGCCTCTATTGGAGGAGAGATGTTCAGGGATCTCGTGCTTTCCCCTCTAGAAAAGCAAAAACATCAGAGGGTAGGTGTTCCATAGGAACCAAAGATGGTAGTTAACCTGAAAGTCTCCAGCAACCCTGACAACTAGCGTCCCAGCTACCACAATCATAGAATCACCAGGT
>WAAB01004583.1:26409-36795 GCA_013389865.1 Piaya cayana | reverse complement strand
ATAGACCCCTGGCATAGGTCCTTAATTTGGGATGGACCTGAACAAGAACTTCTACAGAAATTTTCTGTAAATAAGTAGTTGAAGGGATGAGTTGAAGGGAGATTAAATACCTACAGCACTGGAGTTTGAGAACAAGATAGAAATCCCTTGGTAGTTAATAGACCCCTGGCTTAGGTCCTTAAGTTGAGGTGGACCTGAACAAGAACTTCTTCAGAATTTTTCTCTAAATAAGTAGTTGAAGGGATGAGTTTCTTGCCAAAAGCTTCCTCTGTGAATACCTTCAGAGAGCTGCTGAACTCCAGCAATTTGTGCAATCCAGTCATTTGCTCGTTCTTCAGAAAGGATTTATCGACAGGAAATATAAGTTCTAGGATTTAAAGATGGAAAAAAAAAGCATGTTTAACAGTGAATTGTACAAAGCATAAAGGAACGAGGGGGGTTCTGCTACGAAGTTAAATACATAGACTCGCTGGACTTCTAAGCTCATTGTGCCCAGTAATCAAGTGGCTGTTGTAGCATTAAAAAAAAATCTTAGTTATGCTAAGTACTTGCTTTATGTTAGTTTTTAGTAGTCCAGTGGCAATAATCTTGTGTGCTTAGAGCAGCATTATAACTCGTGGAGCTATTCTGTTTCAGAAAAATAGGGAATGTTTGGAGAGCGTGTTGGTTTCCTCACTTTTAAAGTGGAAGGATGCAGGTCTTTCTCCACAAAACTCCATCAAAGCGAGCCAGCACATCTCATTTGCACTTGCATAATTTCATCCTAGAGACCCTTTTCTGAAATTTTTTAGCAAACTTAAATATTTTCAGAGGTCTTCAGAATTCCCTGCCCGTGCCGTATTCGTTTGTGGTCTTTCCGCTTCCCAGGAAGCAGCTACTCTGACTCTCTCAGAGTGCGGAATGGATGGGAGTCATAGCTGAGATTTGAACAGTTGTGGGAACGGCGAGCTTAAATAATGTATGTGCATTAATTTGCATATTTGTAAAGTGCTAATGTCCCAGTGAATATAGCTCTGAGGGAGAAAGTTAATGGCGAGGAATTACGGAATTACAGTGCTCAGGCTCCGCAGCCTGTCCCCAGCGCAGGCACATTCCTAATGGGGGTCTGGGAAAGGGAAGGTGAGAAACCGCTTAGGGAAGAGTGGGGAACCTAAAATTTCTAATTAAGTCATGTATTAGAATCACAGAATCGTAGAATCACCAGGCTGGAAGAGATCCATCGGATCAAGTCCAACCATTCCCATCAATCTCTAACCCATGTCCCTCAGCACCTTGTCCACCCGGCCCTTAAACCCCTCCAGGGAAGGTGAATCAACCCCCTCCGTGGGCAGCCTCTGACACTGCCCAATGACCCTTTGTGTGAAAAAAACCTCCTATTAAAAACCTCCTAATTTCTTTAAGTATTTCTTAGATTTCNGGTGATTGGGCAGTGTCAGAGGCTGCCCAGGGAGGGGGTTGATTCACCTTCCCTGGAGGGGTTTAAGGTGTGGGTGGACGAGGTGCTGAGGGACATGGTTTAATGTTTGATGGGAATGTTGGACTCCATGATCCAGTGGGTCTCTTCCAACCTGGTTGTTCTATGATTCTATGATTTTTACTCCTTCACTCTCTCCTTCTTTCCCCTTGAGTCAATAAAACAGCAGAGCTGCTTCAAAATCACGGGGCGTCTTGTCTCTGTCCTCCTAGCACTGTCCAAAGCAGTGAGCAGAATTAAAGGTAGTTTTAAATCATGAGCTCACTTCACTAATATAGAGCAAAATTGGCTCAGATTATTTTCCTAGTGCTTTGGATAGAATTAAAGTTGTTTGAGAAACACAGCTTAACTGTGTACTTAACAAACATTGTTCTGTTCCTGGAAGATAAGTTCTCTGCTTAGCATTTTCAAGCTGTTTAACATTTTTTATGAGGAAAGTCATTTTTGTAAGGGTTTCATGTGTGAAATAACTGAAGCATTCTTGTTAGTGCGGAGGTTGGAAGGGCTAATTGTGTTTCATGTCAATTTAGCAAGAACTTTTGTAAGCAGAGATTTCTCTTTTTTAAGGACGCGATGCCTTGTTACACGTGTCTCGGTGAGTTGTACGTAAGAAACAATAAAATTGAATCTGCAGCCAGGCCAAAACAGCTCTGACCTTCACTTTTCATGAATGCGGGAAGGAGAGGCCAAAACATTAATATTCCTTCTCTGTGAAAGGTCTGGGACCGATTCGCCTTCCCTGGAGGTGTTTAAGTTATGAGTAGACGAGGTCCTGAGGGACATTGTTTAGTGTTTGGTGGGAGTGGTTGGACTCGATGATCCGATGGGTCTCTTCCAACCCGGTGATTCTGTGATTCTGTGATGGCAAAGGATCACTTAGAGTCATGGAGGAGTTGCACCACCTCATTGCAGCAAGTTCAAAAGTGCAACTTCTGATGATCCACATGGATTAGAGGGAGATCTATGGGTAAAGACCATAGAATCATAGAACTGTTTGGACTGGAAGAGACCGTGAAGGTCGTGTAGTCCAACCCCCCTGCAGTGGGCATGGACGTCTTCAACTAGATCAGGTTGCGTAGACCTCATCCAACCTGGCCTTGAAAGGTTGCTCTTCTCAGTTCATGCAGTGTAGCCCTGCTTACTAAAGCCACCGACTGCTTCCCTGGATAAAATAATTTCTTGCTGTGCTGCTTATGTGAAGCCACCAGTATGGATACTGGCCTCTTCTCCCAAGGGGCAGGGGACAGGACGAGAGGGAATGGCCTCAAGCTCCACCAGGGGAGGGTCAGGCTGGACATTAGGAAAAAATTTTCCCAGAAAGGGTGATTGGTCAGTGTCAGAGGCTGCCCAGGGAGGGGGTTGAGTCACCTTCCCTGGAGGGGTTTAAGGGACGGGTGGACGAGGTGCTGAGGGACATGGGTTAGTGATTGATGGGAATGGTTGGACTTGATGATCCAGTGGGTCTCTTCCAACCTGGTGATTCTATGATTCTGCACAGGGAGGAATTTGTAGATACCCTGGTGGGTCTGTAAATGTCTACAGCTCCACTGGAAGCAACACAGATTTGGAAGCAGAAGTGCCATTTTCACCCAGTGAAGATTCCTGAAAGGTGCAGGAGTCAGTGTCAGAAAGCAGAGGGACACACAATGTCCGTGTCTGTCCTTCCAAACCCCAGAATTCCTGCAAATTCCATTTCAGCTTCACTAACACGTCGTGTCTCTCTTTCCGTGTCCCGCTGCAGTGTCAATCTAAATTTACAAACACACCTTTTATTTTTTTAAGAGTTCTGCATAGTGGCCGTATAGATCTTTTCAGATTAAATACACAATAAAGGCTGCTGATGCTTTTATTTTGCAAGTTGACATCTAATTTTGCATCTATAAAGATAAGAAATGTCAGGCCTCTGTCTGCCTTCTCTGATCGTGTGGAACGGGGCATCATTCACGTGGTTTTTCCACTGTATGAGTGGAGGCGTAAAACGCTGAGCAAAACGTCTCACCCAAAGCGTGTTATGAATTTAAGGGTTTTGAAAGCACAGCAAGGAGGCAGGCTGGATTTTCTTGGTTTTATGCATCGGGAGATAATTTTGAGTTCTTTGGTTTAACAAAAACAGAGATAAGGCCTTTGATGTCTCATGAACTCTGATCAGGGTCAGCTGCTTGCACCCGGTTTGGTTTTGCAGCAGTTTGGGGCATGTGATTGTAAAAAGGCTCTTGCTGCTTGTTCTTTCCCTGTCACGAGCAAGGCTTGGTCTTCGAGGCCCTTGTTTTAAAAGCAAGAAAAGACACATTTAACTCTGTCCCTGATGTGAACTGGAGGGAAGATGCATGTAATACCGATCCGCCATGCTTCCCTTTTGCTTGCTGTGACCATTGTGCCTGGGGGGTGACAAGGTCTAAACTTCCCCAAAGCCTCCGAAATTTGACCTGTGACGCGAGATGATCTCTCAGAGGTGAATTAAACAGCCTCCAAGAGCTGTGTTTATGCAACATCTAAATTAAAGTTTCCTGAAGCCTTGCTAGTAGGTAAATTTGAGGGAGTAAGGGCCCGTTTTTACTGGATACGACCATCCAATTAAGAGACGTTGCGTAACCTCCCCTGACCCCCGGCCACGCAGACGTCACATCGGGCTGCTTGGTGCTCACCAGGCAATTGNGAGGGGGTTGATTCGCCTTCCCTGGAGGTGTTTAAGTCACAAGTAGACGAGGTCCTGAGGGACATGGGTTAGTGTTTGGTGGGAATGGTTGGACTCGATGATCCGATGGGTCTCTTCCAACCCGGTGATTCTGTGATTCTGTGATTCTGTGATTCCACTCCAGCCATGTTGAAACAAAGCCAGTCCTGGTATTCAGACTGGAAAATATTCGCAAATTACACCGTTTCAGTGCACATTTTCCCCTCCACCCATTAAAATAAATGAAAGAAGCAAACCTGCCTCACGTTCTCCTTCCGCAGCCTCTCCTCCCCTCTCCACTTGCATCTGCATATCTTTCCCTCCCCCATGTCTAAAGGTACCACTACCCTTCAGGGCACACATTGGGAATATATATTTTTTTCTTCATTACGTTTAAAAGCTCCTGCTTTAGCAAAAACAGCTTTTGAGCCGTTGGAACGCGAGAACAGCTGTAGCAGTGAGATGAGAAATGGTCCTAATATAGAGAGATTTTGGGGGCTGCATCGCCGAGTTGGAAACGCCATCCATAGAATATCCCCCTAGTGCTAAAACCCATCGAAATAGATTGGAATGACTTCTTGGTTTCTTTATTATTTTTAATGACTGGTTGTGCTATATCCAAAGGAAGTTGGAGAGCGCCGTTCGCTCCTGAACTTAGTCGCAAACGCTCTTCTGCGCATTCGGTCCAGGTCTGCAGGCAAGAGAGGAGATGGAAGGGGAGGGTGTCTTTGTACTAGCAAGGGGAATTGTTTTAAATTCCGTGTCTCCTCGGAAAATAATCTTTTTTTTTTTTTTTTTAACCAGCTCGGGGATTGGATCACATTGCTGAGAACATTCTGTCGTACCTGGATGCCAAATCGTTGTGTGCGGCCGAGCTCGTGTGCAAAGAGTGGTACCGGGTGACGTCGGACGGGATGCTCTGGAAGAAGCTCATCGAGAGAATGGTCAGGACGGACTCCCTGTGGAGGGGGTTGTCGGAGAGGAGAGGATGGTGAGGAACCTGCATCTTCACCTCTTTCGTGCCCCCGTTCAGGCCGGCAGGTGCTGTGTTTCACATACTGTGTTTAAAGAGGGTTGTTTAGCACCCTGAAACATCACCTTGGTTCCAAACCTGGCAGTTGCTTAAACCAAATCTGGGGGTTGGGGAGTTAGGGCATCGCTCGGCTGTGCAGGCAACGTGGGGACGTTTTCCTCACCTTCCTCATCTGATCGTGCTCTTATCCCACCGGTGACAAGTGAGATCTACAGACTGAGATCTTTGCTCCCAGCTGTCATTCGGTTCAAACTCAGAAGCTGCGTGCGCCCCAGGGGAGCTCTAAAATAGTCAGCGGTTCAGAGCAGTAGAGCTTTTTTTAGGGAAGGCGGCGGGGCAGCATGTGCTATGAATTAGTTTTGTGTCCTGATAGGTCTGTTTGTTTTCCTCAGCAGATTTTCGCTATTAGATATCTGTTTAATTTTCAAACTGGAAGCTGAGGGTAGGTACCGCGGAGAATAGGGGACTTTAGAAATGCAGATAGATTAGTTAATAATCATCTGGAATGGCTGTACTACGATGTGGGTCTCACTCAAGTTTGAAGCTGCTCTGTTAACATTTCATTAGAACTTTCCCTCTCAGGGGTACGTCCTTTAATACATAATTTTCTTTTCCAAGGGTGTCCCTGGGATGTTGGCAGAAAGGAAGCTGGGTATGAATATTTCATAAACAAGATAAAAGTGACAGCTCAGGCATTTTGGTTGCTATTAAAAAGAAAAAGACACAGAGTCGCAAACAAAGACTCCTGGTTTGTGGTTGATTTTGTTATACTGTTTGTCTCAGGAAGTAAAGGTGAGTAAATCAGGATTATGAAACATCCTTTATAAATAAATACAGTGTCGAGCTGCTTCCAGTGGTGTAATGTCTATGAAGTGTGTAAAATAAAGACAAGCAGGGCAGTGGTAACCTTTGCGTTCCTTTTACTCCCTCTTCTCTCCAGGACTTCTATTTTTGCTGAGGTCACAGTAATTCCAAAGAGGACCTTGAGAGGTTATTTAGTCCCTCCTGTTTCCCAGAGGAAGAGGCAGGTTTCTCTGAAGTCATCCCAGAGGGTTGTCTAACTTATTCTCAAAAATATTCACTGACAGAGATTTCCCAGGCTTTGCCTGGGCAAGGAATTCCAACATTTTGACTTCAGCATTAGAAAGATTTTCCTAAAATATAGAAAATCATAGAATCACCAGGTTGGAAGAGACCCATCAGATCATCGAGTCCAACCATTCCTGTAGACCATCTTCTTAGCTGAAGTTCAGCAAATTATATTTAGCCTACACAGAAACACAGGACGGTTTCTTATTCTCTTTATTGCATTAGGCTTTTCCATGTTGGAAGATGGTGTTTCCTGCATTTTGGATGCACTAACCAGCCATAATCCTGTGTTGTCCCCGTGTCCTTCTTGGTTTTCTTTGTTTAGATCTTCCCAGTTACTCTGCTTCATTCCTGGAGGACAGTGTAATTAGCTGGTTGTCTTCCTTCTGCTGAGGCACCACTGGAGTTTGGTGGTGTGGAGAACACTGGAGGACGCTCCATTTTATGCTTTCCAGTAGAACACATGCCATGTTTTAACAGTGGTGTGAGGCTGTTTTTAATGACTTGCCCTCTCAGTGGAAGTTCTGCTTGGCCGTTGCTCCTCATCTTGCGTGCTTGTGTTGTTACTCAGTGGTGAAGCTGGCACGTGTCCTTATGGAGTTAGATTCTATTTATTGTTTGGTATTTTTCCATTTTGTCAGAAGCATTATGAAATTAATCTCGTCCTCCAGGGTGCTTGCAGCTTCGGTATCATTGGCCAGGTAATAAATGCACTCTCTGTTCCATTCGTTGTCAATAATTAAAATGCTCGATGGTGACACAGCTAGGACAGACTGCAGGATCCCAGTCGCCATCGTGTTGGACTGGTGAGCTGAGCTTTCCGGCCATTCTGTGTCCTCCCTCCAGCTCTTCCCTGTCGTAGTTCTCTTGCTTAAGTCATGAGAATAGCCCATGAGAAAAAATTGATTCACTTTGACACGGCTACTCTGGATTGGTCAGTGCTGCCAATTATAGAATCATAGAATCACCAAGTTGGAAAAGACCCATCGGATCATCAAGTCCAACCACTCCTATCAAACACTAACCCAGGTGATGGGGAAGAAATACAGGGGCTGGAGAACAGGCCTTATGAGGAGCGGCTGAGAGAGCTGGGGGTGTTTATCCTGGAGAAGAGGAGGCTGAGGGGAGACCTCATTGCTCCCTGCAACTACCTGAGAGGAGGTTGTGGAGAGGAGGGAGCTGGGCTCTTCTGCCAGGGGACAGGGGACAGGACGAGAGGGAATGGCCTCAAGCTCCACCAGGGGAGGCTCAGGTTGGACATTAGGAAAAAAATTCTTCCCAGAAAGGGTGATTGGGCAGTGTCAGAGGCTGCCCAGGGAGGGGGTTGAGTCCCCTTCCCTGGAGGGGTTTAAGGGACGGGTGGACGAGGTGCTGAGGGACATGGGTTAGTGATTGATGGGAATGGTTGGACTTGATGATCCGGTGGGTCTTTTCCAACCTGGTTGTTCTATGATTCTATGATTCTAACTGGAGAGTAAGAATGGTAGGTGACTGGTGGTGTTTGCTTACAGCTCCTCACTTTGCATGTGGGCTGCCTGATCTCAGCATTTGCAGCTCATGGTTTGCAGCAGAGACACCCAGTTCCGCAGCACAGTGGCCTTAGAATCATAGAACAAAGAACAACCAGGTTGGAAGAGACCCACCGGATCATCGACAGCCTTCGCTGACAGCTTGTCAGGGAGCAGTAAGGGTTACACAGATTTAGAGAAATACAGAACAGGAGCCCAGAGTCTGGGCACAGTTGTGTCCATCTGAATCCTTGATTGAGTTGGCCGGTCATCAAAACCTCCGAACAATGGCTCCTTTTATCCCAGAGCCACAGGGTCGCTGGGATGCCGTGGAAATTCCAAGCAATCCTTCGGCTGAACTGTAAACAACTGACTTTAAATGCAGTAAGGCCGAACTTAGAGGTAGAAACCTCGTTAGATCAGCTAGTAAGGTTGGTTAGGACAGGCTTTCAGGCACATACGCTCGTAGGCAGGTTGTCATAGACCTACCCCAAGTCTTCCAGGGTGCGTCCTAGGTATTTTCTGTATTTCCAAAGCATTTTTTGTCTCCCTGGGCCAATAATTATAATTTTCTTGTATGCACTTCCAGATTGGATCACAGTAAATAGGCAACCATCTAGTTAGTGGATTACCTGCATCCCCTGTGTCCCTTCTTCACGTGTGTTTGTCCCCATATGAGTGGCTGCTGGTCACTCTGTTTGAAGACCAGGATGATTCCTCTGTCCAAAGCGGAAAGCGTGTTTTTTCTCAAGTCTTTTCTTAAATTGAATCATAGAATCATCCAGGTTGGAAGAGATCCACTGGATCATCGAGTCCAACCATTCCCATCAATCACTAACCCATGTCCCTCAGCACCTCGTCCACCTGGCCCTTAAACCCCTCCAGGGAAGGCGAATCGACCCTCTCCCTGGGCAGCCTTACACTGCCCAGTGACCCTTTCCATGAAAAATATTTTCCTAATGTCCAGCCTAAATCTCCCCTGGTGGAGCTTTATTTAAGGAGTTATCAAAAGTTCTTTTCTTGAGCATTTGTTATTTTGTTTGTTCAGCGCTGTAGTTGGCGATCGCCTCACAACCTACAAATTTCAGTTAATTTTTTTTTATTTTCCTAGTTGAAATACATCAGGGCTCCTAAGGTACAGCCTGTCAAACAAGTTTCAAGATACCCTGTATGGGAAGGACAAGAAAGAAATTCATAGGGAAGTATGGAACAATTAATTATGCCATAATGGAGCAAGGGAGGGAGAAGTGGAGAGCTGGCCCAGCGTAAACTCCATGCCTGTGATGCCAGGATTACACTCGGAGGCATTTGTGCCTCTCTCCGTTCTGTGAGGCACGTTGCCAGGCAGAGCAGCAGTTAGTGCGCCCATGGTGGGGTTTACTAGCTTCCACACCGTGTTTGGTGGCTTCTTAACTTCAGGATGAGGAATTAAAGTTTTTTACACAGCAGGTAGTGATTGCCGTTTACACAATTTTTTTTGGAGCAAAAATCCAGCTTGGGATGTGAGGGTTCCAAATCAGGGTTGGAATGAGGGAGGCGCCACGGATGAAGCGTCGCTCACCAAAACAGAGCAGTAGCAGTAAAATATTTCTATACCAAAACTGATGCTGTTCCTGCTCTTGCTGATAAAAGTGAGTGCAGAGTGAGTTTGCGTGTTCCCTGGCTTCTTTCATTTTCTTTGTACGTTATATTTTAGAGGTGACCTCTGACGTGGGGTGTGTGTTGCGAGCATGAGCCATTCCCACCTCCTATCGAGCTGAACAGCCTCACATCTCTACTAAGCAATATATTCCCCTTCACTAATTTGGCACAGGTTTTCATGAGTATTTCAGGGTCTAAATGCAACGCTGACTGTTGCAGAGCAAACAAACAAGGAGCCATCCTGTCTTATGAGTAAATCAGGTTTGAGTGTGAATCTCTCTACGCTTTTCCACAGTGGTTACCCATTTATAAAATGCCAGGAGGACCTTTCTCTAAAACGCTGGGGCTTGATCTGTGTTCAATAGGAATTTTCTTTGTCTTTCAGGGGACAGTATCTATTTAAAAATAAACCTCCCGATGGGACTGCACCACCCAACTCCTTCTACAGAGCACTTTACCCCAAAATCATACAGGACATAGAGGTAAGAAGCACCTTCCAGGTATGGTGGGTTTTCTGCCGGTGCGTTTTTTAAATCTTCCTGATTTATTCAGGATGCTGAAAATCTGAGAATATTTTGTTACAATTAAACGTGTAATTAAATCTGATCTGTCTGCGTTTGCCCAGAGTTTGTAGATCTGGGACAGTTACATACGTGTGAGGTCCCAGGTTTTGCTGCTTCCTTAGCCACAGGATGAATTTNGTTTGTAGATCTGGGACAGTTACACATGTGAGGTCAGAGGACAAATTGTATTTTTCCTGGGCTGTTTGCAGATGGGGTCTCTGCACCTCGTACGTCAGGTGTCACAGCAGCACTGCGCCAGCTTAATTTCCTCTGTTATGCAGCACTTTGTTTCACCTGGAGCAGGTGAGACCTAATAAGATGGAATTGTAGAATCACCAGGTTGGAAGAGACACACCGGGTCATGGAGTCCAACCATTCCCATCAATCTCTAACCCATGTCCCTC
>WAAB01004583.1:5127-16505 GCA_013389865.1 Piaya cayana | reverse complement strand
GCTGAGGCATGAGATGCCTCAATTACGAGGTGAATGCACCTTCAGTGGGAGAGATGACAAATACAAGGGGCCTGTTAATTCTCGTACCTTTCGCTGCTGTGTTGATGTCTAAATTTATCTGAGGGTCGTCTCCAAACTGGGGTTGGGCGTGTAGGGGTGCAGGAAGGAGCACGTGCCCTGTGAGGGTGATCTCACCACCTGGAACAAGCTGTCGAGGGGATTGTTAAGTTTCCCTCTCCCAATGTCTTAAAATCAAAGCAGGATGCTTCTATGAAAAATCAGCATCCATAAAATGAAGTTACGAGCCTCGCCGTGAAGGTAATTGGGAGATATCCTGTGTTACTAGCGCAGTGGGTAGCAGACACAACTGGTCTTAAAATTTTTGGATCTCCGACACATTTCCCATGCGATGCTGTAACATCATAGGTTGTGTTGGAAAGCCTGCATCCTCTTCAACAGCAGGGAAAGGAGGGATAGATGTCACTCGTGCTCTCTTTATTGTCTCATCATAATTTATTTCCAAGTTTCCATTAACTACAAGCAAAGACCAAGTTTTTCATTGCGACGATCGGGTGTTCAAAAATTCTTAGCGCTTCTTTCTGTGCTTCTTTCTTTCTTTCCAGGCTGTGGGATATCGAGTGTGGGGCGTGTTTACGAGTGCTGGAAGGCCACGAAGAGTTGGTGAGATGCATACGCTTTGATAACAAGAGGATAGTCAGCGGGGCATACGATGGGTGAGGCTGTCGGTGCAGTCGGTACCTCCTATCTTCCCGTCTGTCTCAGCGTCTCACATCCCACTTTGCTTTATCTTGCATATAAATATTACAATTCTAATTTGTCATACCAAGAGGACCTTTCTGCAGCCAGTAAACCAGGACCATGCTAAAATACAGACCTTTTTTTAGTCTTTTTAAGTAAGCCAGTGTGCTTTGGGGTGTGTGGTCCCGTTCTTTAGATTGTAAGAATATCCCACTGACTCAATCTGAAACCTGTTCTAACTGAACCACCGGTAAGAACAATCTTTCCCATCTGTGATTGTGTTTTCTGGACTGTTTGCTGTTAGAAACTAGATGTCTGCGCTCCCCCATGTTTCTGTTAGTTATTACCACCTGCTTTTAAGGTGGTTCACTTTGTTACAGCATTTTTTTATCTCCCATTAAGCTCTTTAAGCTCTGCAAAGGGGAAGTGCAAGAACCAGGTCTCAAGAGGAGAAGGATTGCTGCAATTTTCCTCAGATTGGTGTATTAGCTAAGCTGTACGAACAGTTAATTTATTTTCTGGAAGCACTTTCTAACAGAGCCGTGGTTTTTGTCTGTTTTCTCACTACCAGGAAAATTAAAGTGTGGGATCTTGTGGCTGCTTTGGACCCTCGTGCTCCAGCAGGGACCCTCTGCTTGCGAACCCTCGTGGTAAGAAGTTTCAATAGGGGCGATAGAAAGGGCAGAAAAATGTGCTTGACGAAAACGATCTCGAGCGATGAAACCTCAAGTCAGTTTAGCCCCAGTCTCAGGATCTAGAAATCGTTTCCAGGGGTCTGGCTGCTTTGGGTGTCCAAATTTTTAATATTGCAAGCTATAAAGTATTAAAGATGAGAACTCCTGGAGGTTTCATTATTTTTGTTAGCAGTTTTGTTCTGTGATTTGAAGTTAATAACTGCATCAACGTTTGAGACTTGTCCTTGAAGTCCACGTGCCAGTGGGTGAACTTCAACCTGTGTTTACCTGATGATGTCGTGTGTTGTCTGAATTGCTGACGTGAAATTTCTTGAAGAAAAGTAGCACGTTCCAAATCAGAGAAACAAGAGTTAAAATACCCTTGGGATTGGTTTTAACTGGCTCTTGGGTGTTTAAGGAGAGGGAAGGTAAGGACTGGAACACACAGTGAAATCGCATCGTCTTTAAACAGGAACTACGACTGTTGTGCTCTCCATCGATACTTAGTGCAGATCTAATGACGATGTGGTTAAAATGTCATCGCGTTAGCGCTAACAGCGTTCACATTCACACTTAACGGTGCCTCTGTGCTGGTCTTAGAATAATATGGAAAGCTCGTGAGAGAAGTGCCAGTACAGCCAAGGCCATGGAATGGTTTCTAGAAGCATCTTTCCATTCCATCCATCCAAAAAAACTTGCGCTGTTGCTGCTCTGACAGTACTTGCCCCGGGAGCAAGGGAAGATTTCAATCTAGTACAAATTTCTCATTAAAAATGTAATAAATGTGTTTATTTTTTTAGGTAAGAAATGTGTGGGCAGTGTTGGAGTTGGGATACGTTAAACATTTTCCTGCTGTGGCAGGTGACTAGTCTGGGCTCTAAATGAGACTGTACTGAGGCTGTCGGGCTTTCTAAATGTGCGGTTGCTCCTCCCCAGTTGAACTGCGCTACCTGGCCTTCTGCACACTCACTGACCACCTGAACTGCCACTGTTGCTGTAGAGTTCGCTCAAGTATTTTACTTGGCATTTGCTGCAGGCTGTGAGGGTCCCTGTGATTCAGCTGATGGGCAGTAGATCATTAAGCCGTGCTAGCTCCTTTCCAATCATGTATTTGGACCGTAAGCCACAGAGTAAGAGCCTGTAAGAGCCGTGGATGCCTGCAGGTGATGTGTTGAGAAACGTTCCTGTTAGCCAAATAGAACCGAAAATAGTTTCGTGGCTGAAATCCAGAGAAACCTTTTGTCATCAGCCACCCGGTTGCGAACTGTGGAACAACTCTGCTCACGCAGCCTGAGAGTCAAAGACTTCAGCTTGGTGTGAACAGCGTTCCAGCTCCAGCCTGAGACAAACGTGTGCCTAGTAACCTGTAGACTTAATTTAACTGGTGTGATTTCCTCGGCATTTTCCAGCAGTGGACAGCCAGAGAGCCCCAGCTAATTATATTATAAATCAGAAGCGGTGGGATGGAAACACTGTGGGAATCTCCAGACATGGATACTCATAAATCCCCGTTTGATGGCAGCGGAGGGGGCCGGGAGGGGGGGGGCACAGTAGTTTGTTGTGGCGCTTTTAGGACTTTTCATGTTTATGACAACAGGGTGTCCTTATACCCGCTTACCCGCGGTTGGATTTTTTTTCCCCCTTCCCCTCGGCCTCCAAAATTAAACCTGGCTGCACAATGAACATCGCGAGTCTCCTGCTGCTCGTGTTCAATTTTCAAACAGTAGGAGGAAAGTGCACGGATAACAAATGCTCGCCGCATGCCAGGTCCCTTCCCGTTTTGTCTTCCGTTCGCTGGAACGGCGGCCGCAGGAATTTGACAGAAGCTTTCCAGGCATGGAATAAGCACACGATGGAGCTTTCCTAATGAGGCTCGAGTCCTCGCGGCCGCAGCTCAGGGTGTGCAGTCTATTTATTGCCGCTGCGGCTGCAAAGGGCAGGTGCTGCCTGGAACTGGTAGGGCAACCGCGCTCGGCCTGCAGTGACTGGGAGGAAAAGGAGAGGTTTGGAGGTGCCTTTCTCTCTCTTGGAGTCTCTCCGAGTAGTCCCTCTGCGAATCTGACTTGCCCTAGTGGTATTTTTTAGCAAGAATTTCATTTACTTACTGCTACAATCACAGAATCACCGGGTTGGAAGAGACCCACCGGATCATCGAGTCCAACCACTCCCACAAAACACTAAACCAAACAACACAGACTCTGGGAAAAAAAAAACACCTTTCTCTTTGGAATAGGTGGGAAGATCAGTGTTTTAAGACAAGTTTGAGTTAGAGTTAGAAGACCAGAAAGGTTCCAATGGCTGGACCTTTTTTTAAAATTTATCTTAAAAGTAGAACCTGGCTTTTATGCATCTGTATTTTCAGTTTGTTTTAACTTAAAATGCAGAGTTTGACTTTAAAGCAGCTCTGGTGTTTAAGTCACGAGCAGACAAGGTCCTGAGGGACATGGTTTAGTGTTTGGTGGGAGTGGTTGGACTCGATGACCTGATGGGTCTCTACTAACCCGGTGATTCTGTGATTCTGTAAACTGAGCTGTGGTTTTGTAGCCGTAAGACAGAGGCTTCTCATTTAGTAGCTAACAGTTCTCTTTGTCTAAATACTTTATAAACCTGTAATATCAGTACTGAAATATTTTAAAGTGTGTTTTTTCCTGACTCAAGGCCCCTCACAACACGTGAGCACTAAAGTGTGTTAATAGAAGAGACGGGGCTCACGCCACTTGTGTGGTTTCTGTTCCCTTTTGACTGCAAAGGCCGCCGAATGCTCTCAGAGCAGAGTAAACACCAAATAAAAATAGACAACAGAGAAGGAAAAGCAATAGTGGGTTTGCTCTGTGATACCCAGGACCTTGCCGCTACCTCCTGTTAATTACAGTCTGGGCTCTTGCCAGGTCGTCAAGCCATTTCCACTCAGCCTCAGAGCAGAATGCAAACGGCCTCTACAGAAGGCGCTTTCTTGTTCATATTTCTAGAACTGTTTAAGAGGAGTTATTGCTGTGTGTAAAGGTTTGAGTCAAAACTTACCCAAAACCCTCACAGTGTCCGCAGCCCCTCCTTGCTTCCACCCCCCCCCCCCCGCAGCCCNAAGAATCCAGAAGACAGATTAATATAAGCTAACAAGAGAAAATAAATCATTACACTCCTCAGACAGCAAAATCACCACTGGCATTCCATGCTGCTCCCACAGAGGCTCAGACCGACATCCGCACCGGAGACCAGACCGAGACAAGAAGGAAGCCGTGGCCGGAAAAGGAATTATGTCCCACCCCCAATTACACCCGTATTTACGTAGAAAAGGTTGCATGGAATACTTGGGATTTGTAGTTTTTCCTCAGCCACAACCTGGCTATTCTGAAGGGGCCAAAATCAAACCATGACACTGTGTCAGTGTTAAGCTCCTTCCCCTTCATTAAGGGCAGCGGTGCCAAGTCTTGAATGAAGAGTTCCCACCTCTCCCCGCTGCAACCTCCTGCCTCTGGGAACGCCGGGATTTCAGGCACCGCGGGACTAGGAGGGCAGCGCTCCTGTGACTCTTTCCAGGCTGAATTCTGTGGTGGAGGCAGCTCTGGCCAGTGCGTGTCCGATATTGGGATTTAAGGAATAACAGGATAACTGTAACGTGAATGTCCTGCAAGAAGAGGACTCAGAGCAAACCCCGAAGGTCACTGAAAGAGGGTTTGATTCGCGCTGCGTGGTGATGATGCACAGTGTGACCCGTGTTTACTGAGAAATGAATGGAAGGGTAGAATCCAAGCCCGAGTTCATCATCAGCTGGGGAAGGGGCTGGAGAACAGGCCTTGTGAGGAGCGGCTGAGAGAGCTGGGGGTGTTTAACCTGGAGAAGAGGAGGCTGAGGGGAGACCTCGTTGCTCTCTCCGACTGCCTTTCAGGCAGTCGGAGAGAGCAACGAGGTCTCCCCTCAGAATGTCTCTGTCCTGAGGTGATGGAGAGCAGTTGGACTCGATAATCCAGTGGGTCTCTTCCAGCCTGATGATTCTATGATTCTCTAATCCCTGTGCCGTCCCAGGTGCCAACAAGTTCACAAAGTAACGTGCTGCTTCTCCCACTTCCATTTAGGAGCATTCCGGACGAGTCTTTCGGCTTCAGTTTGACGAGTTCCAGATCGTCAGCAGCTCGCACGACGACACCATCCTCATCTGGGATTTTCTCAACGACCCGGCTGCCCAAGCAGAATCCACTCGTTCCCCGTCCAGAACATACACCTACATCTCAAGATAAATAACACTACACCGTACCTCACACTTGCACAGGTAAAAAAGAACAAATTAAAAAGGGGCTCAGAGATGACACTGGGTATAGTTGCAAGTGTGCTGCTTTAATAGCTACTTAGGTCTCTCAATATTTCTCATCTTGGCTGGACAGTAATTACAGCTTGTAAAGTCCTGTAGAAGGACAGGAATGGTTTTGATACCTCAGAACAGGGGCTTTATTTTAGGATTTGAGGCATGTGGCATCTATAAGTTCTCCTGAGGAGCATCATCTCCTCTGTCCATCGTCGTTAATAATTAAATCAGCTACCGCTGCTGTCCAGAAGGAAGAGAGTTTCTGCAGAGAGAGCAGAGCAGCTGCTGCCTAACAAGGGGGTGCAGATGGCCTGACCCTGGGCAGTTGTCACCAGGCAGGGAGGTTTTGCCAAGAAGCATCAGCTTTATTCCCTCCCTCTGAGGTGGTGACCGTTCTTCTCACTCTGCAGCAAGCTGATTAAAGAGAACGGTTCGGCTTGGGAAGGAGAGAGACACTGAGGCACGAGCCCAGGCAGATTAAATTGTGAAATAATTTAGTGATAGGGCCTAGCCCTCGTTCTCTGTAGCACAGCACGGGTGTCGAATTCTTCATATCAGACCCTGGCTGGTTTGCTCGTTGTCTTCTTACCTTTTTGTCTTGCCCAGCACGGTGTCGGGGAGGCACTTTTTGTGTGGGTGGGCCAGTTGTAGGGTGGGTTTGGTGTATATGAATGGGATAGCGGGATTCCCACTTTGGGTACGGGCACCGTTACCATTAGTAGCTTGAGAAAAATGGCAGAAGAGCTGACAGGCTTCTTCAGGGGAGTGTCCACTGTGACATTTACCCATGAAAATGCTCTGTCACGAGGCCCAAATCCTATTTGATTGGTAAATATACAGTGATGCTCCAGAGCTGTCACGTCTGCCATCTTGAGTCTCTCGGACGCTCTGAGCAATCACGTGTTCTTTGAAATCATTCAAAGGTTTAGTACAAACGGGGTTTGTTTGGTTTGTTCTGCTTTTTTTTTCTTCCCCAGGACTCATTTAAGCTGCAGTATTTAAATTATCTGCCAATGCCAGGACAAAAGAACTATCCACGTAACCAATACTCGCTGAAGAGAGAGGCTCTCAGACTTGTTTCTGGAACAAAGTTGGCGTGCGGTTGATCTCAGACAGGGTCTGCTCGGCGCGGCTGACTGCTCAAGTGCTGCTATATCAGAAGACGACTTCTATCTTTCGTGAACAGTTAACATTTTTAAACCTTCCCGTCCCTCTCCTCCCTCGCCCCCATCTTCCTGTTCACTCCTCCTCCCTCTCCCCTGTCTGCTTCCCCTCCAAAGCCAGTCACAGATGTCCTATGAATATATTTAAGATGTTGCCAGAATGTGTTGCTTTGCTGTTAAGCAGAAGACTTAGAGCCAGCCTGCTGAGAGAGGCGCTTCGGGGCGGGTGGGAGGGTGAGCGGGAAGGAGGCCGCTGCTCTCAGGCTGGGATCAATATCCATTCTAGGCCTTGGAGAAGGCGTTCAGCTCTGGAGAGCAACAGAAACACTCATCACAGCCAGACCAACCCCCCTGTCCCCAACTTCCCTGCGGCTTTTAGCTCTTCTGACTGCAGACCTATTTTCTGTGGAGAGAGGACCCTTGAAATTTGACTATTATGAGCCAAATCCATCTCTTTCCTCTCCTGCCTGCTCTGCTAACCCTTTGGAAGCTGGATGTGTATCGTAGTCTCCCTTAACATCTGCTTGTCTGGGGAATGCTGGTCAGTGAAAAGCTAAACTCCCCTCTGCCCAAGTCCCAAGCATGTTGGACTGGGGCTGAGATCCCGTTCACCCCACCCTGGGTGGGACGTTGGCCCAGGGCTGTGTTTCTCTAGCAGAGGGACTGTCTGTGCCATCTTCCTCCTGCTCTTCTCCCTGAAGATGATGTTTTGCTGATGGCTTACGAATCATGCGTGAGGACGAATCATGCTTGAGGGCGAATCATGCTTGATCAGCTGGAGGATGTTTGAGGCTGGGGTGAGAAGGGGAGCTGGATATTACTCCTTCCTTTCTTTTCCCCTCAGAGAGGCTGCAGCTGGGTGCTGGACGAGTGAGCCGCTAAATACCTCATGGGGGTCTCAGATGGAGCCACCCTAGAGCAGAGACACTGCATAAACACTCTGGCCACAGCAGTAAGATTTTGCTCACGCGAACACCAGTGGGACACAGTCCATGGTGATGGCAGGTGGGTAGGATGAGTGTGGCCATGAGCTCAGGCAGGGCAGTTAGCAGTGGCTCTAGGCCAGTTCTGCAGCATCTCTGGGCCTTCCTAGGAATATTTGGAGGGGGGGGGAGCCTTTGGGGTGCTTCTCTAACCTCTGTGCATGCTGCGCTGCGGTTTAGGGACACAGGGTGATGAGTCCCTTGGCTGATCGCTGAGCTGGATCCTTGCTTTCTAGCTGAGGCTTTTGCAAATTGCTGTTTAGAAGATAAAAATAGCCCTGAAGAGGAGAGACAACAACGCTGCGTGTCTCTGAAGTAGACATAGAAGTCTTGGGGGAAGCAGCTGGTTTTAAGCAGCTGGAAGGGATTGCAGCACCTGGATCAGGGGGAGACTGTAAAGCAGCCGCTGCCCGTTCCAGGTCTGGACCCACATCTTCCCCTGCAGGTCTTGGACAACCCCCACTGCTTTAGTTTGAGTTTCTCTGATCCCACAGTAGGAAATTGGGGCTGCAGGGCTTTTAAACAGGCTTTGTTTAAACCCTCTAACTTCAGAACTTGCAGATGTGAGACTTCTTTAAGCTGTTGTCATCAGCTTCACTTTGCTGGGGGAGCAGTTGCATTGTTTCCATGTGCTTGGGATGTGCTTTTACCACCAGTGAAATTTTTCAAGGAGCCGAGCCAAGAGTCCCCAAAGCGCGGTCTGCAGGGCTTGAATTATTTTGGTGAGAACTAAGACAGACCAGAAGGCAGTGGAGCTCTGGAGGAAGGGAAAGCTGGTGCTTGGGGAGTACCTAGTGCAGTTTCTGAAGTGCACAGGCAGCCGTGTGGAGCAGCTCGCTGCATTTTCACTGAGCTCACATCACTCTTCAGAGAGGAGCGTGAGGTGATTCTCCTGTTTTCTTTTTCAACTATTAATGTAAAAGAGTCAAAGAGGTTAACACCTCAACTCTGTGCAGGTAGCTGACAAGGGTACTTACCTCTGCAGTCATAAAAGTTCTGAGTCACCAGGCTAAGTTCACCCCCAAATAATTTTTTTGTTATTTTTAAATCTAGGGAGGTTGTTTTGGATTCCAGGCAGGTCTCCATACTGCAGTTCCAAAGACAGAACGGCACAGGAGCAGAGGGAATCAAAGTTCACATCCCAAACTTTGCTGAGTTCACGTGCTGAGTCTTAATGTTATTTGAACATCGTTTCTCTAAATTCAGTTACTACAAGGTTTCATATCAGCAGGGGGTTATATGACCTTGGCTGCTGATTTAATAGTTGTTTTCCTCAGTTTGGGCCATCCCCTCTCTTTCTCACTATCATCTGTTACTCCAGCCTCTGAATGCTGCAGAACTTTTTAATATTTTAATTGCATCTCTGTGGGCCGTACCTGCAAGGATGCATTTTATTTTGCTCTTTGAGAGAACCCGAGGGCTGGCTGGCCAAATACAGAGACGTCGTCATTGCAGGTTGCCCGTGGCTGTCATAGCCCTGCGGCTCCGTGCTGCTGGCCTGTAGCTTCTAAGCATTCTTGGGTCTTCAAGCGACACCACAGTTTAAACTGGGGAGAGTTAGTGAGCAACAGCTGAAATCCATTTTTGGGGACAGGGAAGGAACGGTGTCTTGCCCTCCAGAAGGGACCGTGTCTGGGTTCTTCACACAGAACCGCAGAGGGGGGAGGATTCCTGCCCCACTCCCCAAATTGTACAGATTTTCTGATAGCTAAGAAGGAAACTGAAGTTAACTGATCGAACTTGAACTCGAAACTGCCACAGCCTGAGGTTTGCTGGTGTTTATTGCACACCCAGGGGGGCGTCACCTGGTAAGTTGTTCTCCCAGTGTCAGAAGAAAGTGGCTTTTTCAGACTTCCCTCCCTTAGGATTATGTGTGTGTGTGTGTGAGCGTGCAAGAGTGCATGTGGGAAAGGGGTTTCACCATAAACCAAATGGATGATCCCTAATAATAGCCAGGTTGGAGTAATTGCGGAGCTTATAATGAAGAAGAACTAGAACGTGCCTGCTGAACGGAGATAAAAAAGAGCTGGAAGTGTCTGTGGGCTTCTAAGTGTTGCACATGGCTTTGAAGTGAAATACCTCTGCTGCGTAGAGCTCGGCTCTTCTCCCACTAGTAGGAAGCTCGTAGTAGCCTTCCTCTTGGACTATGGGATGGAAAGAACTGGAGGTGTGGGACACTGAGAGCAGAACAATCCGTTGTGGCCACGCTGTCTCCTGCTCGTGACTCCCTTGCGACTCTGCTCCCCGCTGACGTCCGGAGAGACACGTCCACTGTTGGGACTGAAGGATTCAGGTGACAAGAAGCCTGCGGTCATCAGAAATACTGAAACGCCTGCGCTTGTTTCTAAACTGGAAGCTGACTTGGACCACTGTGCTCTGCCTCCCCGCCTCCTCCTCCAAAGGATCCTTTTTTTCTTTTTTTAAAATTTTTTTTAACACTAAAATAGCTGGAGAGAATCATGGGCATTTATCCACTCCCAGGTATGTTTCCTGCCCCTGCCACGTGTCCCTTTCTCAGCCTGAGCAGAGCTCCAGGCTTGGATCGGAGTGTTTTGCCATTCCAGCTCCAATGGGAAGCACGTCTCTAGGCTGGGCTCCTCTCCTGACTTTGTTAGCTTCCTTCCACACCCTTTTAGATCTGCCTTTTGTGGCTGATGATTCCTAAATTTGCTTGGGGAGGAGTATTTGTGATTTACTAACAGCTCTTTCTAACTAGAGAGGCAAAGGAGAAGGAGCAGGCAGGCTCCCTGCTGCAGGTTCGCTCTTGGTTATGGGAGGAAAGGGAGGAGACAACCTGAGTGGTGGAAAGCAGGGAGGGGGTGCAGGGATTGAGATGGATCTCTACAGACGTAAAGACAATGCTGAAAATAGATCTCTTAGCTTGTGGTGTTGACTCAGAAAAACAGAGATTTTTCTATGAAAAGTCATCAGGAGTTAATCCAATAAGGCCTCCGGTTGCCGAACTCCTTTGTTGATGCCCCTTTGAGGTTGTGCTGGGGGCACGAGGAGAAAGGGACAGTCTGAATTACACTTGTCAAGAGAAGAATGAGCTTAGCCAGGGTCTCCGTGTGGCAGGCATGATGCGTCCGACATGCTGAGCCTTGCCCTGTGTTCACCCTGGAGCGATAGCAGAGGGAAGGGAGAGCAGCCAGTGCCCCAGCTGAGATCCCCCAGAGATCCCCAGATGAAATTCCTCCATCCTCCTGCTGGCGAAGCCCCGCTGGATTGATTGGCACGAGGGGGCCACAGTCCTCCTGTCCCCGCTTTTAATTCAGAGACTGAGGGGAGCAGCAGGTCCCTTGGGTGTGCTCCTCCTGCGGGTTGAGGGGAGCAGCTGCCGGCTGACGCTGAGCGTTTGGCTTCCCTTCCCTCTCACCCCATTTTATTTTTTTTAAATGAGATGTAGCCAAATTGCTGGTAAATTCCCAACATCCTTCCCAGGGTGGGTCTTGGCACATGGCTCTACAAACCGTGCTTTGTCCTGTCAGAAAACTCTTGT
>WAAB01004579.1:9630-26869 GCA_013389865.1 Piaya cayana | reverse complement strand
TTTTTTTTATAAGGTGTGCCTTTCTTTCGGTCTTTCAAGCCCAGGCTTTGCCTTGCTTGCTTTGTTCTACTCCACATGCCTGTATGGTTGGACTCGATGATCCGGTGGGTCTCTTCCAACCTCATGATTCTATGATTCTATGATTTTCTTTCCAGTCTTCTGTAGCACNTTGCTTGCTTTGTTCTACTCCACAAGCCTGTATTTTCTTTTCAGTCTTCTGTAGCATACAGAATTATTTTGTTTTAAGCATGTCACCCTTTTCTCTTACGTTCTTTTTTTTCTTCCTGATCTCTCACACTTTCTGCCTGTGGATTTGGAAGAGTCTCTGCCAAAGGGTTGAGTGTGAGCAGCTCCATCCCACCCTGGTGCTGCTAATCCCTCCCTGGAAGAAATCAGGACGGAGACTCTGGCCCCTTTACAGTGGCTGCAAAAGAGCCCATTGAGTCCAGGGGAGCTGAGGTTTCAGCCTGATTATCGCTACCGCTCATGAAAATACTTCTAAGGCGTTTGCCTTTGGAAAAGGGCAAATTGCCTCAAATGTCAGGTGTCAGCAAAGCCTTTCTGCATCCCTCGGCAGAGTCCCCTCGCCAGCTTCAAATGACACAAAAGGACCCTGTGCGATTCTATTCATACCAGATGCCATCTCCTACCTTTAAAGCTGAGCGAAGTTTGCCTGAAAAGAAACAAGTGAACTTCTTTTCTGATCCTTCCAATCATTCCTTTTCCCCCCGGGATATAAATTTTTAATTGTTCTTATTCTTCCTGAAAGGGATTTGCTTTTTTCATCGTAAGTCCAAAGTGGAAGAACACTTAAAACTTTCCATTTTCAGACCCTGACAAACCTTTCACTTGTGACCTAAACAAACAAAGCCCAAACATGTTTAATGAAACAGTTTTGCTTTTCGGTGTGAATGGTTTCATTTTGATCACAAAGCCACTCATGCTCCAATCCCAGAGACATTTTCCCAAAGCCCATTTAAACCAGCCTTAAAATCTCATTGCAGAGAGGTGCGGCGCACACTTTTTTCCAGCCTGGATTTGCTTCCCCCTCATTAGAACTGTCAGACATGAGATCTATTCTTCTCTGGACACTCTCTAACACCTCAACATCTTTCCTGTACTATTCGGTTGCACCTCCCACGACTGGCACATCCAACACCTGCCTGTGGTCAACAACCCTTGTCTTGATGAGCTAAAAATTCTTTTCTAGCCGACACTGAGCTCAAAACTGCTGCCCATGCAGTTCTTCCTGCCAACAAACTCATTAGCAGAGATACTTATTGAGAGTGAATGTACAGGGGAAACGAACCCAGCCACCCAGGTGCTGGAACAGCTTCACACACACGCCTGCTCTGCCTGCCCATCACCCCAGACCACGGCCACCTTTCGAGGCTGTGACACCCAGCAATGTCAAGGGGGTTGCAGTGCTCTGCAGCACAGGAGAGGCTGAGCGTGGGTCGCTCTCAGAGAAGCAAAGCCAAGCCCAGGTGTTTTTTCCATACCAGTAAAGCTGTGACTTTTTGAAGGAGCCAAACGTTGCTGCCAGGTAGCTCAGCCACTCTGGAAGGAGCTGACCCTCAACAGGGAGGTGCATCCACCCTTTCTTGTTCCCCTAACCCTGCATCCCTTCACATACCTGCAGAATTATCCCTGCACGAGCACCCACACACCGACAGTCATAGAATCATGGAATCACCAGGTTGGAAGAGACCCACTGGATCACTGAGTCCAACCATTCCCATCAAACACTAACCCATGTCCCTCAGCACCTCGTCCACTCGTCGCTTAAACCCCTCCAGGGAAGGGGAATCAACCCCCTCCCTGGGCAGCCTGTTCCAATGCCCAATCACCCCTTCCATGAATTTTTTTTTTCCTAATGTTCAGCCTGAACCTTTCTTGGTGGAGCTTGAGGCCATTCCCTCTCGTCCTGTCCCCTGTCCCTTGGGAGAAGAGCCCAGCTCCCTCCTCTCCACAACCTCCTTTCAGGTAGCTATAGAGGTGCCGAGTCTAGAGGGAGAAGAACCTCCCTGGCCCTGCTGGTCACATCATGTCTGATCCAAGCCAAGATGCCATTTGCCTGCTTGGCCACCTGGGCCACTGCTGGCTCATGGTCAGTTGCTGTCAACCAACACCCCCAGGTCCTTCTCCTCCAGGCACTTTCCAGCCAGACTTCTCCTAGTCTGGAGCTGCTCAGGGTTGTTGTACCCCAAGTGCAGGACCCGCCATTTGGCCTTGTTAAACCTCATCCCCCTGGTCTCAGCCCAGCGGTCCAGCCTGTTCAGATCTTCACAGCTGCTTTTCCCACAGCCGCAGAACCCCAGAGACGGGGCAGGGAGTCTTCTCTTATGGCCCAGCCCGTTCTTCCACTCACCCCTCGTTGCTCACCCTGGGCACAACCCCAGTGATGAGGGCTACCTGGGATGAGCGGTTGGTTGCTGCTGTGGTAGAACCATGGTCACTATCCATCCCAGCTCCTCAAGGGCAGTGTGGGGAACACAGTGTGTTTGCAGTCCAAGGTGGTACCCGAGGCCAGTTCCTTCATCACTGCAGGGCTACACCTGGGAATAGCTCCTCCAGCATCATTACACCTCAAAGCATCTCACTAAAAGCAAGGGAAAAAAAACACATTAATGTCAAGTGGAAAGAAAGCCAAGAGCGTTTGGCAGGTCTGACTTATGGGAAGAGACAAAGGAACTTAACATATAGGCCTGTAAAAGAGGGAAGGGGCAGAGGGGAGACGTGGAGAATACGAGAAAGCTAAAGGAATAACAGCAATAATAAAAATAGTGTTATTTATAAATTGCTCACTCAAGGGCTCGGAGGGACCCAAGCAGACAATTAAAGCACAATAATAATAAACAAGAATAATTAAAACCTCATAAAACATGCCATGGGAGAAAGAAGCAAAATGTTCTCGAGCTCATGAAATCCTGCAGAGGACATAAAATAAACGCGAGGAGGAAAACTTTGCTGAGGTTGACTGAAAATATATCACAGGCGGCAATGGGTTCCAACAGAGGAAAAAGAGACAGAGAAGGGAGAGGCTTGGACTGGGGAGAAGGGAAGATGCTGTAGTCGGTAAGGGCTGTGGGTGGTTGTGGAGGTGCCCAGGGAGGGCTGAGATGTTAGACACACTCAGCCAGTGGTGGAAGCCTGATTGCACAGCCAGGGATTGCTCAGGGTCACCACCTCACCCTCCTGTCCGTAGAGCCGCTCCCACTGCACAAAATCATTTGCTTTCAGTCTCTAACCTGCTCACTTTCCCTTAAATGTTGTTCCCTTCCTATGATTCTATGATTCTATGATTCTATGAAATGTTGGATCATATTCCAGGAAAAAATGGGCATCAAACCCAAACCCAGCAGGATGCCCTGAAACAACATCGCGTTCGCAGGCTCTGCCGTGTTGTCTATGAGTTCCAAGTGGGTTTGGGGGGGGAGGAAAATGCCTCCTGGTTAGGAAGAGAAAGACAAGTGTGAGCTCTCATTCTCTCCCTGTGCGTGTACACGCGCTCAGATCCTCCTTGTACGTTCTGCAGAGACAGGAGTCAGAGATCAGGGGAGTCTAAAATGCAGCATGACTGCAGCACACACACAAGCGGGGAGCGCGCCAGAAAGCCTCTGACAAGTTACACCAATTATAGCCCAGTTATTTGTCACATCTGTTAACGAATCAGTTTGCATTTCAGGTGGCAGCTCTGTCTGGGGACGAGACAGCGGCAGGACAGATTGATGGTGCGGAAGGGTGCTGTTTGCAGCCCTTGCCCAGCTCTTCCCTCGCCCTGGGATGATGCTCCATAAATATTCACGCAGCGTGGCGACGGGGTCTCTCCGCGTTCTGACATGTATTGTATGCTGGAATAACTCCGAGGGATTTCTATACAGCCTAATAATGAGCATGCCCAGTAATAGCTGCCTCTGGGAAAGGAGACAAAGCTGGAGTTGCTGCACCTGTGATTGAATAGTTGGAGAATTGTGATCTTAGGAAAGCAGTTTGCCCTAACGACATCAGCCGTACAGCACGAGCCTCTTGTCTCGTGGAAGCTGCCGGTGGGGGATGTTTGTAGCTAGAGGACTCGGAATGGATGCGTTTTCTGACAGTGAGAAGGTCACCCAGACCCGGAGTGATGCCACCTGCTCCTGTGGTGCTGAAACCTCCCTGCCCTCAGTCGAGCACTGGGGATGGGGAGGCCAGCTGGGAAAACGCTCTTCTGGGAGGATGAAGCCTCTCCTCTCACTATCCTGCAACATGGGATGTTGTGGGAGGCACGGTGGGTGCTCCCTTCCACCAGGCAGCTGGAGTGAGAGAGTCCTGGGAGGGTTCTGAGCTTCACCTTTCATAGAATCATAAAATAACCAGGTTGGAAGAGACCCACCGGATCATCAAGTCCAACCTTTCCCATCAATCACTAACCCATGTCCCTCAGCACCTCATCCACCCGTCCCTTAAACCCCTCCAGGGAAGGTGACTCAACCTCCTCCCTTCCATCCAATAGGAGCTGTCACCTTCCATCTCTCCCAAGGTGGCTTTGGAGCATGGGTGCTGCACATTGACTAATTACACAGACCCAGTATCTCCTGTTTCCAAGGATGGTGAAGCTGTGACCACTCTCAGAGCCACCTGGGCGGCTGCCTGCCCCAGGGAAAACCCTTCCTGACCTCCGCAGCCATTAGCTCACCACCCTCGAGACCGGAGCTGATTAGCCCTCTGCCTCCCACACACGCTTGCATATGTTATTATTGATCATAATAAGATTAGGCAGCTCCTCTTTAAATCCAGCTACAGTTAACTTCATGACCTGGGGCGGCTGCTAATCCTGTAAACGCTGACCTGCCGGTGCCTGCCTGCCCTCCCCATCCCAGAGTGATCCCATGTTCTCCTGCTCCGTGATGGCAAGACAGGCAGCGTCTGCCTCTCACTAGGATCATGGAATGTCCTGAGTGGGAAGGGAACCACAAGGACCATTGAGTCTAATTCCTGTCCCTGCACAGGACGAACTCAACATTCATACTGTGGGGCTGAGGACATTGTCCAAACACTTCTGAAATATCACCTGCCTTGGCACTGTGACTGCTACCCTGGGAGATGTTCCCGTCCTCCACCACCCTCTGTGGGAAGAGTCTGCTCCTGATGTCCAACCTAACACCGTCCTGGTGCATCTTCCTGCCATTCTGTTGGATCCAGAGAGACAAGATCAGCATCTGCTCCTCCGCCCCTTGTGAANTGACTTCAGCCTCTCCTCACACACCTCCCTTCTAAACCCTCCACCAACCCTGTGCCCTCCTCTGGACACCGTCCAGTAGCTTTAGATCCATTTTACCCTGTGGCACCCAAACCTCCACCCAGTGCTCCAGGTGAGGCTGCACCAGAGAGGGATGAAGATGCAGGCACAGGTGTGGATGCTTCCCATGACCTCCCCTCTCCCGGGATAAACAAACCGGTTGCTGTGACAGGTTTTTAATTTCCTCTGCTATGGAGTAGGCTGCGTGCCTTTTGCACAGAGAGCCATTAAAGACTTTGGGAAGCAATTCCAATGTTTTCTATAGGTGCGGGGAGATAATTGAATGCTTTCAAAGAGCACTATGTGGCAGGGAAAGCTCAATTTTTGCAGCACGCTGCGTCCTGCTTTCTCTGAGGTTTGTGCTTCAGCATCACCCCCACCCTCTTTTATTCCCCAGAAGCTGAATCACTCTCAGCCTTTTCCTGTGGCTTCAGTTGATGAAGAACTTGGAGTTGAGAAGCAAAACCAAACTAAAAGTGAACCAACAAAAGGAGGCAACAAAAAAGAGGCTCTGCCAGGGGGGAGACAGGGAGGAGCAGGTGCCTGCTCCTCACACAGCACCCATGGGCACTAACTCTTTGCAAATGTATTTTTAGTCTGAACATTGCTGAACAAGGAGCAGCTCCAGGCAATTTTTCTCTTTTCTTTCTCCCCCTTCTCCTTTATTCCGATTTGTTCAGAATCAGATCAGCAGCTGGGGTTGAGGAGGAGGGTTGGCTGCGCCTGGTGACCTGCACCCACCACACGGAGCTCCTGGCACCACCCCAGCTGCCCCCATCCCTGTGCTAGATCTGGTGCCGCGTGAAATCACAGCCCCAGAACCAAGAGACCAAGATGCATTTTGCTTTTGAGCAAAGGAGGATGGTGTTTCTCCTACAGTCAGATAAATACACCCTTGCTAATACCTGAGGAAGCAGCAGGCGGAAACGTTCAGGTGAAGGTTACCAGCTGGAATTTAAAAGCAGCCAACACCAAAACATGGTGTTTCTCTCTATGAGCTTTCCCTAGCGAGGGGCAGCGAGGGCGCAGGGGTTTGCAAGGGAATTCGGGTTTTGCATTCAGTGCTGGCGACGGTTCCATGCCAGCTAATTGCATCCAGCTTATCTCTGGCTCAAAGAAAAGGCTAATTTAAGTCTGGTTTCTATTGGAAGTGGAGTTGCTCGTGCACAGACACACGCACGCTTCACGGGCTTTGTACCGGCCTCTGAAACAGCAGAGGCTCCAGCCTGAAACAAGCCTAGACAAAAAAAAAAAAATTGTATTGTATTTAAATATTCCTTAAGTCATTTTAATGTATTTAAGTCTTAATTCATCTCCTCCAAGTTCCTTTTCACTACCCCAATGTGATGTATTTGACAGAAAGATGAATGACATTATTAAAGAGTCTCTCTGGCAAATTTCAGTAATAAAATCTCCCTTTCCCCCCGGCTCCTCTCGTTTTCCCAGGCCTTTTTGTTCCTTTCGCCCTCTCAGATTATTCCTGCGTTTCTGGAAGGGTCTCCAGGACACCTCCAGGGTCCTTCCAGTACAAATCGGTTGGACTCCATGATCCGGTGGGTCTCTTCCAACCTGGTTGTTCTATGATTCTATGAAATCACTTAACCTCACGTGCCCATGTTGGGATGCTGTGGGGGAAGACACGGCTGAGTGATGCCGTGTCCCTTGGGAGAGGAACCTCTGACTGTTAAAGCGTCGCCCCTAAACCATTTTTCATGCTGGGAACCATTGGCCAGACCCAAGGTCTGCTGAACACAGCACCCAACCTCTCCAAGCCCATTCCCACCCTGCTCTGGCTCAGCCAGACCTGGGCTCCACCACGTGCACAAGGATTTCACGGCTCAGGAGCAGCGCGCCCTGGCCCTCGGCTGACACAGATGTAGCTTAAAAATAGAAAAAGTCAGGCTGAAATTGCTAAGAGAAACTCGGGCTTGCTGTGTGCTTAATATGAAATATTGAAGATACGGCTCAGAACGGAGCTGCCGGCGCTCTGGGAGTTGGAGAAGGAGCAGGGAGGATGGCTCGGCTCTGTTTGACTCTACAGAGGGAGAGAATACGAGGAGAGGCTTTTGGGGTCATGGCTGGGTGGGGAAGAAAGGGAATCCCTCTGCTGATGTTCTCCTGTGGCGAGTCCTTCCATTCAGGCTACAAAAGGCATCGCGGACCTTGACAAAGCGTCAGGGGAAGCGGGGCACGCGGCAGCCTTGGTGCCTGGGGTCTCGCCTGCCTCCCTGCAGCCCCAGAGCATCACCAAGTGCCTCGTGTTCCGGACACGTGAGGGATTTTATGTGCCAGGCTCTTGCCTTTACAAGTTCTGCTCTTTGCCCTGAACAGGAGGAATTTTACTAACTTTATCTTCTGAATGCTCACACGTGGAAGAAAGGAGAATAAAAATGTGTCACGACCTCCTCCCTCTGCCTGACCTCAAGCAGCAGCAGCAGCCTCAGATGCATCCAGAAATCTTCCCTAGGATGCAGAACAGCAGTCAAGGAGCCAGCAGAGCCCCAGACCTGGGTTCCAGCTAGGCTGGAGGCTGGGAAGAGCAGCACATCCTAAGGGTCCTGCCCAGATCCCACAGGTCTGGGGGTTGAGGGGATTGCAGGTGAAGAGAAAGCATTGAGGGGGGGTGTCTCAGAGTGGGACAGAGTCACAAGCAGCCCCGTAAGCATCTCAGCATCACGGAAAGCTGTACCCAAGGGTGGGCTCTGCACTCCCTACTCTGCACTGGGGTCGTACTGGGTGAGATGAAGGCAGAGGGCTGACCCCTTCTGCAGAAGCATCTCACTCGCAGTAAAGATCTGCTCTCTGCCTGTTTAGACTCCCCAAAGCTTCAGTGATCTACCTAGATTAGGCCTCAACAAGCTGAATTTCTGCTCCAGGTAGTGCAGCTGCTCCTCGCTGAATAAAACATGCCCTTCATGCTGCTGCGCCCCCAAGACAAGCTCCAATAATTCCTTTATTTCTTTTTCTATTCTGGCACTTGCTTATTTTTTGGCAAATGCCTGCAACGAGGGGCACTGCTTGATGCTCCTTTGAGGTTTTCATGCAGGGAATAATGGTGCTGTTTTCATAAGCCTCCCATTGCTTGCCTGGGAGCTGCTGGGTGCTGGCACCCACGCTGTGGATAACACCACAAGCTTCCAGGAGTCATCAGAGGTTCCTCCTCTGTTCACCCAAGGGATTTCCAAGGGATACACATCCAACAACATCCAAGGGGATGGTGTCACTGTTGACTTCACCTTCCCTTTCCCACTCAAACTGCTGCCTTATGGTTTCCAAGGCTTGGGATGAGCCAACCGCAAAGCCAAGCTCAGACTTGGAGACTCAAGTCTGGGTCTCTGCATACAATATAAAATCACAGAATGGCTGGGATCAGATGGGACCTTGAAACCCCTCCAGCTCCAGTTGGGACACCTCCCACTGGATCAGGGGCTCCAAGCCCCGTCCAACCTGGCCTTGAACCCCTCCAGGGATGGGGCAGTCACGATGAACGTAGCTCCATTCATCCTTGAGCTCAAGTGTGGCAAACGGCTTGGTGGTGCTCGCACGTCTTCAGAGAGTTTAATTTGCAATCATTTCCATGGCTGTTGTTAGCATTTTAAAATTATCCACCAGATAGCCTGAGGAATTTTCTGCCTGTTATACCTGGTCCACACTGTCCGCTCAGAGCCTCCCAACTTGCCATTTTCATTTACTTACACGGAATACAGCCGGAACAGATCGTTTCTGCTTTGTGCTGAAGTTTTTAAGTAATAGGGAAAAAAAGACAATGAAGTAATGACAGCAGCATTGCTGTTGTAATTAAGCGACCAGACAGTGCAGCTCCTGGCTGGGACAGGTATTTCTGTTTGGCTCACAGCAGCATCCACACACGCCTGCGCGTGCGAGGGGGCGCGGTGCGTTCACAGCTGTGTTTGCACATGCACGCGGCCCTGGGCAAACACCATCCCCCATCCTCCCAACGTGCCAAGGAGCTCTGGAACCCCTCTCCGCTAGAGCAAGCGAGAGCCTTTTTATAAACACGCGCAGATCTAAGTTTGGCATCTGCTCCCATAATGATATAGCAGATCATTACGACTTGTGACATCCCACTATAAACAGAAAGCTGTAAAACCCTGTAATTTAGAGAGCTGGATCAGGTACTCATGTGTTTTGCATAATCCAAGAGATAGCGGGTTTCAGGCTGAGTTTTCCTTTTCTTTTTTTCGCTCTTGCTTTTCTTGCCTTCCCTCCCGGTTGACATGGTTACGGAATCCTCAGGATGGGGTAATAGGACACGACACGGGTATTCAGACAGGCTCCAAATCCACCCCTTGCTTCCTGGAAAAGTATGGAACGCACATGGTTTAGAGACAATTCATCTCCTTTGTCTCCTTGCGACTCTCTCTCTCTTTCAAAGACATGTTGCATGAAGACATCACCTTCTTTCCCAAGATTTCCACCAGCTTGTGACATCGGAATCGCTTCTGCTGCGACCCACAACCCATGGCAGAGGAGATCCAGGTTTCAGCTGGGGAAATAGCTGGCAGTGGGAGCAAGCTCTTCCAAAAAAAATAAAAGAAGATAGATGGAGGCAAAATTGTTCTTAAATTGAATGTTTTTCACAGCTCTTCCAAGCGGTGTCTGCAGTACTTTAAGATTATTCTCTCCCGGGGGGGCCCATAAAAAGCTGTAAATACTCGGAATAGCTTTCTCGGCCAGCCTTGTGCCAGTTCAGTTCTCAGGAAAATACATGTTAATGCGCGTGGCTGTTGTTAGGGGGGAGACCCTGCCACAGATGCTTTCTCTGCGTCTAGGAAGAAGAGATTTCAGATCGCTGGTGTTTTGCGAAAAGTTAAATACATCCAGGCTTTGAAATGCACTCATCTGCCAAGTAGTGGTTCCCATCTGCCGAATCCCAAGCTCTGGAATTTCTTTGAAGACTACAGATTGAATTTTCCAAGAGATCTGCATCCCTGGAGGTCGATGGGAGCGTGGTGCCGTGCTGCATCGCATCTTTCCAGTAGCAGAGCAGCTGCGGACCGTGTGGCACGAGGATTTGTGGGTGGTGGGCAATGCCATGAGCTCTTCTCACCCACGGAGTTTCAGTTAGGATTCATTTTCATAGGTTTTTCCATGGCACTCGGACAATACACCTGGAGGTTTTGCAGAAAGCAAGAGAGACAAACGAGTTATCAAAACAGGTTTCTGTAGAAGAAGGAGCGTGTTCTGCAGCTTGTGCACAAGTGGCCTCCTCGCTCTGTCTCCTGGAGAGTTTTGTACCTTGTCATCGGTGCCGACACGCAACAAAATGGAAACAAGGCTATTTAAAGGTTCCTGTACGGCACGGCGCTTCAAAAAAAAAAAAAACCACGCTCAAGTGTAAATGTCAAAGGGACTATGACCGTAATGCAGGCGCACACGAAGCTATTTTACTTAATTGAGGCTGAAGGCACTGAAAGGGAAGAAAGAAATAAATCAGGGAGCCGTGCAAATGGAAACAGCCAAGCCCCAGCAGATTTACCACGCCGGATCCAGCACAAGGTTGTTCGAGGTGGCCTGACGCAGGCTGGTGTCGGAGGAGGCATCCACAGGTCGTCTTTAAATCCTGGCTCTTGGGTGAAGGAGGGAACGATGCCGGATCCAAAGGGAGGGTCAGGATGGACCAGCTCCAGAACCAACCGTAGCTGGAGGGACGTCCTCGGGAGGAGAAGCGGTGCCACCAGAACAGGAGGCCAAGGCAACCCAAAGCTTGAACCATCTTCCCTTCTGAGATGGGTTTGCAGCTCCCCTTGGTGGAGGTAAGAGGGGGGACAATTGAGAGTCCATGGACGGGTCAGAGAAGGAATTTTATGGTCCTGTGGCAAGAGAGGTCCTGGCTGCCCTGAAGGGCTCCCCAGAAGCAATTCCATCCATCCAGAAGGCTGCAGGGTTTGGAAATACTGATATCATTCTTGAGTGTGGGATGTTGTTTACTGCTGTCTCGCTACAGCGGTTTCTGCAGTAATCAAATTCTTTCATCCCAGGGGAAAACAAAGGTGCTGAGCTTGCACGGCCACCCAGTCCCTCCAGGAACCGCTGCTGGGAGGTCACCTCCCTGGCACCACCCTGTTCCAGGGGAATCGGGGCTCTCAGCCCCTGAAATTAGCCCTGAAATTCCTCTCTCCCGTTCTTCCGAAGTGTCCTTTGCTTTCACACTGTGTTTATCATGCATGATTGATATTTGACATTACGATGTGCCGGGAACACGCGCAGCATCGCTCCGCTGGGATACAACGCTCTTCCCGCAAACACATCCATCAGAGCCGCCAGTGCCGCCCCGACAAGAGGGCAACGGAGGAGTCATCCTGGGGGAGAGATAAAGGCTGGAGTCCCACCGGGGGATCTCGCTGCGCATCTGTGAGCTCGGGGAGCGCGGGGAGGCGCAGGGAATTAGAGGTTCCTGCTGTTGGAGCCCCTGCTGAAAGCCTTTCCCAGCTCTCCGGGCTGGTGGCATCGCTGCCGTCAGACAGGCTGAAGGATGCTGTCTGCACTCCGCTGCCCCTGGGCTGCGAGCGCCCTTGGAAGACGGCTGAGAAATCCTTGACAAGAGTGAGGGGAAAGGAGGGCTCTTGGTGTGCTTGGCTCTCGCAGCCAAGGGGAAGGAGGGAGAGCAGCTCACACGGAGAGCCAGGAACACCACAGTCTTTAGCGGGTGGAGATAACAGGAGAAGTATCGATCCCAATTTGCCGTCGCTGTCGTTTGTGAGGCGGCGGCTGGAAGACTGTATTATCCTCCTGATCCGAGCTCGCGTGCATGCGCACCAGGAAGAGAGGAGATGTGATTCATTAGGCAATTCTTCTGCAAATCCCACGGTATAAGAAGTAAAAAAAGACTGCGGCTAAATAATTCGAGAGCCTGATGCTCATCACCAAACGAGACCTCTCAGGCTCCAGCAGAGCCAGCAGGAGAAGCTTTCCGGGGTCACAGGACCGACTGATGCCCCGTGGCACAGTGAGGATGCCCTTGTCCAAGGAAAGGGGTGTCTGCAGAGCCCCACCAGGGCTGAATTCTGCTCCACCGAGGCCTCCGAAGCCAGAATTAACAGATCCTCATTGATTTTTGTTTAACTCCCATTTATTACAATGCTGGGGATAGAGATTAACTTTCCTTGCTTGGTATTTATTATTGTTTCACTCGCTTTCAAACGGAAACTGAAGGTGCTTTGATAAATGATCCGAGAGCTCTGCCTGGCTCTGCTGTTCCTCTGGGAAAGGGGGTTTCTGCACAGCCAGGGTGCCCCTTGGGTCCCCAAGGCTCTCCTTGAACCCAGCCGAGCAGCAGGCAGACCGAGCCGGCACCTCACACTCCCCAAACAAATCATTAATATGCATTTCTCTAACGTACCCGAAGTCACTTGTGGTGAAGTGCTGCATCTAATTGATTTGAGATGCACCAGCCGAGGCTCACGGCCGGCTCTGTTGGGCCCACGTGTAATAAGTGCAACGCGCTGGAAAGAGGGGAATTGCTCTTGACACTGGGATTATATCTCTGCCAACAGCATCAATATTCTATTAAAGATATGTGATAATATAACACTAATTACCAATTGAGGGGCCATTAAAGGGAACCTACAAACAGCGGTTCGATCTCACCTTTCAGATTAAAAACACCACAATGATTTCCTGTTCCCTGTACTTTATTTCTGTGTTTTCTGCCCATGCATAATGCAGCAATGCAAATTGCCAGCGAATACCTAGAAGGCTGTTGCCTTCACCTGCATCCAACAGCTGTCTAAGCCCAGATCGAGCAAGAAAAGAAGAGAAGCCACGTCTACAAGCTGAGAACAGGATGGAGGAAAAAGTCCTCTCCCATTTCCATTTGGCCGCATGCCTAAGGGCAGCGTAATGAGTGGCTCTGATTTAACAAAAGAGGAAAACATGAGATGCATGGGATGAACCAGCACCAGCCCAGCCCTGCAAAGCCTTCTGGTGACTCTGCATTCAGCCTCTGGAAGAAACACAGTTTTTCTTTCCCTGCTCCTACTCCATTCCCACTGGCCCCGCTGGCACCAGCAGCAATTTCACAGAAAGCAATTTAAAAGCTGAGAGCAGTCACACTCGGGCTGAGATCTGTGCCCAGAGCACACACCCCGCACAGCATCCGAGGCCACTGAGCACTGGGGCTGGAATGACCTCTCCATGCACCTTAGCAAGATGCAACAAACATCACAAATACTGAAGGGAACAAGGAACTTCCACCCAGTGCTGCAGCCCCAGTGCTTTACATAGAATCACCATCATGGAATGGTTTAGGTTGGAAGGGACCTCAAAGCCCATCCAGTTCCACCCCTGCCATGGAGAAGGACAGTTTCCACTGGATCAGGAGCTCCAAGCCCCATCCAACCTGGCCTTGAACCCCTCCAGGGATGGGGCAGCCACCACTGCTCTGGTCAACCTGGGCAGTCATGAGGTTAATGACATTGAAATGAAGAGTATAAACTCCAAAACCTCCTCATCTGAACCTGCCACGGAATCACAGAGCCCAAAGCTGCAGAACGCTTTGCAGGATGAGGGCTTGAAAGACCAAACCAGATTCTTGGATCATCCCCATCAGCACCAACACTTGGGAGCAGACACAACCCTCACTAGAAATTCAGTTACTGGTGAGGACACCATGAATATCATAGTAACAGAGGGAAAACCTTTCCTAGGGAGAAGGAGAGGAATTAGAATCTGACTCTTGCTCCCAGCTAATGTTAACAGCATGATTTAACTCCGAGCAATCCTTTCAGAAGACAGCACTGAGGAGTACGTTGAATAAATATCTAATAAAGGACTGAGAGGGTCCCCACATGATGTTACGGGAGGTAACAAGGGAGCATCAGTGAGGAGCTGCCCCTCCTGCCCTGCCATCGCTCTCCGGGGCAGCCACAAAAGAGGGAACTCCCTGAATATTTGTTTGACTGCGTGCAGCAGCGCCAACCATCCATGCGTTATTTTAATGAGACACAATAATATTCTATCAGTTCTACAAGCTATAGATTGAAGCCTCAAAGAGAAATCGTCTGAGCCGCCATATGATCAATCTTGTCAAAACACGTTCGCTTAATCCCTTACAAATGAAAGGAAGACGCGTTTAAAATGTCATCCTTGGGGTCTGGGAGCCAGGTTCCCATAAATCAGTCAAACCCAGGTAAACCGTATTATTTAGGAGCGATTTGACAGCAGACGTGCCAGAAAACGCTTCTAAACTAGGCTCACAAGGTTTACATCATCTCAGATGTAAAAACAATACGTTTATTTTGTTTGTTTTGCCTTGCCCTCACCACACGGCAGTGCAGGGGGGAAGAAGACGGATGAGTGGGGGTTACTCAAGGGTGCGTCAACTCACGGCACGGGGGTAAATCCACAGAGCAGTGAGCTCACAGACCTGAGAAGAAGGGACAACAACGTAAGAAATGTCATGCGATACCTTATTCTGCCAGGGGAACTCAGCCCTTGCCCAACAGAGGCACCTTTGCAGCCAGAACCCAGAATAGAATCATGTCCCGAGAGCCCCCCCAGCTCCCAGCAAAGGGAGGAGGCTGCGAACGCGCTGCTGAGACACCATCCCCAGCGGCATCACCTGGGGAAAGTGCCGATGCCCTCGCTTGCAGCGGGTTCACTGCTCTCCAGCAACAGACGCGTGGCAAATAAGCAACCTGGGGACCATTTTTCTGTGACACCTCCGGCAAGGACTGACCTCGCAGCACGGCTCCGGAGCATCGATTTGCTTCGTACCGCTGGGCGAAGCGCTTCACCTCTTGAATCTCATTTAGCTTATGGGCTTACTAACCTTCACCCTTGCCCGAGGTAAGATGTAAAGCATCCCCCCGACATCCAAGCCGGCTGCCCAAAGGAACTTGTGGCACGTCCCACACCATCCTCAGACCTTTTTTCCTACGGGATCGAGGTTTTTGGGCGAACACCCACGTGCCTGTTTAGCAGAAAAGATGTTTGACAGATATGACAACGGACAGGGATCGGTTGGGTTCTTTATTGGTTCTGAAGGTGCTTATATTTAAAACAATTTGTTAGGCTCCCTGTGATTTACTGCCATGCTGGAAAATGGGGCTGAGTATTGATTCTTTGCCTTTTCTATTGCAAATGGGTGTAATGTTTTATAGTATGTCAGAATAATAGCAGCGGGCACTTTATCAATGTCAAATGTTAAAAATGATCAGCTATTGTGATGTAGGAGATTAAATATGAAAGCTTGATGGGTATATAAAAGCAAAATGGCAATAATAAAGGGATTTTTATGTTCAACTCGTTGCTCTGCCGAATCTACTTGGGGAGCTATTAGAACCAATTGTGCTGATCAGTGACACATCACCATGGGTTAGAGGATGGGAAAGCGCGGGGCTTAATTCCCCAGGGGGGTCTTTGTGTTGCTTGGCTGCTGTGGGGGCTGAAAGTTGAGGCCTGTCCTTCCCCGCCGGGGCTCTTTGTGGAGTTTCCCACCTCTCTGAGTTGCACGCAGCTGCTAAACTCGAAGCTTGGAGGTGGAACCTTCACCTGGCTCTGCAGAACCAAGCAGTCTCTTGGAGCTCTTCTCTCCCACAAAGCCATGAGCCACCAGGATGCTTCCAAGGAGGAAGCCACTGACCAAACTACTTCAAATTCAGTGCAGAACAAGCTCAACAACTCTCAACTGCAAAGCCAGAGGAGTTTAGAGTTACCTGCACTATGCAAACGGACCCCTCTCTGCAATGAGCCCAAACCAGACCAGAAAACCCTGTCTTTCTCATTTCCCCACACTTCTATAACCCAGGCAAGCAAATTAATTGCAGAGTGACTTAACGTATTGATTGGGAAGGCTGAGATGCAATAACTAACATAAAGCATTCAGCTAGGACCTGTCCCTGGGACCTGCTGAGAGCAGCAGCATTGAGTTTCAGCTCTCAGCGTGGTTTGCAAGATGTGAAATACACCTACATGATTTTTTTTTCAACTCAAAAGTGAAGACTTTTCCATGAATTGTTAAAGCCCAGAGCACGAGCACCTGTCAAACACCTCTGTTCCCCACCAAGTAAAACTCAACGAGCTGAGCTGACGTGAAGTGGCTGCTGGCTGCTGACCATAACTGCGGGAGAGACAGCGGAGAGAGAGGCAGAAGAAGCCATTTCAAGAGCGGAGAAGAGCTTCCCACAGCTCAAGTGCAAGGAAAGAGAGGAGCCTGAAGCCAGCAAGACCTGAAGAGCCTCACCTCTGTGCCCGCCACGTGCTCACCTCCTGGGCTCATCACCCATCATTGTACATCTCCATCACTTGGGCTGGAGGAAGCACCACAGCTTCATTGCTAAAAACTGCTAAAAATAACATTTCCTCTTCCCTAGCACACAAATCTCCCCCTCAGCAGCCAGAACCCTACATACCCCCAGCACCAGCCCTTTTACAGCCGTGGCAGATCCTAATTCCTGACAGCCTGTCTGCAAATCCTTGTCAGCTGAGCTCCTCCATCAGCCAAGCCTGCCCTTAACTCCTTCCCCACCAGCCCCTGCCCACCGCTGGAGCAGAATTAAAGGGCAATTCCATTAGAAAAAGGTGAGATTTGGATGGGGGAGGTTGCAATTAGCTGGATGGGTGAAATAATAAATGCAACCCAGTGCAAACCCAGGAGAATAACCCAGGGAGGTTCTTCTCCCTCTGGACTCAGCACTGGTGAGACCGCTCCTCAAATCCTGTGTGCAGTTGTGGGCCCCTCAGCACAAGAAGGATGTTGAGGCTCTGCAGTGAGTCCAGAGAAGAGCAACAAAGCTGGGGAAGGGGCTGGAGAAGAAGAGGAGCAGCTGAGAGAGCTGGGGGTGTTTATCCTGGAGAAGAGGAGGCTGAGGGGAGACCTCATTGTTCTCTGCAACTACCTGAGAGGAGGTTGTGGAGAGGAGGGAGCTGGGCTCTTCTCCCAAGGGACAGGTTGAGAGGGAATGGCCTCAAGCTCCACCAGGGGAGGGTCAGGCT
>WAAB01004577.1:42062-52515 GCA_013389865.1 Piaya cayana | reverse complement strand
TGAGAAACAAGAGAAGCATTACAGCAGAACAATTGCTTAATGTTGTAAAAGAAACTTTGAGCCTGTGTAAGCCTTTGTCTTCATGGTGTGTACTTGCAAAACTATGCATACAAAGCTGCAAAGCCTTATGTCTTTATTTCATTTAGCATAAGTTGTTCAGTGCTTGCAGATGCTCAATAAATGGCCTCTGGCCTGTAACCACCCATCACCTATGTGCCCCCATAGGCTTGTGAACACCTATTTGGTCAAGCAGGTCTCTAACTATTTTATCTTGGACCATTGGAGCTTCATTCTGTTCCTCCTTCCTGTCTACTGGCTCAGAAGGCTGAATACCCAGAGGTCATCTTAGCTTACTATTAAAGATTGAGGTAAAGAAGGCATTAAGTACCTCAGCCAATGACTTATGAAATCATTGTGTAAAAAACATTTGGTTGGGCATCTGGAATATACAGACAAGAACATTTCTTACTGTCTGGAACTACCTTACATTAATAAGATAATATTTACCTGTACCTTACCCTCTTTTATGTATCATAACTTAACTATTTTATGCATATAAAATGTAATTTTTGGCATATAGGAACACACAAGACACTAAATATGAAGTCTTTAATGATTTGAAAAAGATAGTAATTGGATGATGAGACAAGAAACCATAGAGAATGGTCTAGAGGAATAAAGATAGATTATTTTTTCTCCTGTGTAAAGTCTAGTATAGTTGATTGTTCAAGATAGTCTGCCCATAAAGAACAATATCTGATGAGGATGGATGTATCAACTAAGTGTATCAGAAATTGCTGCAGCAGGGAAAGAATTGTGATGCATGTGGAGGGCTCTTTTTTCGTTCAGCTCTCTCTTATATGACTGATTTTGAAAATGGAGGAAAGTGATATTTGTCTACATTCTACATTTGGTAAAATAATATTATAGAAACAAATGTTAACCTGATTTACATATTTAGATTTTAAAGATTCTTTGTTTTCCAGAAGGAATATTTCAAATGTCATTCCTTTAATATTAGTACAAAATGAAGATGAGCTAACAAAGATAAGAAAACTATTTTATAAAGGAATAGAGATTTACTTATGAAGAGATTTAGGCAGAACTATTAGTGTCATTAATGGTCAAAGAGTATATGTTTTTATGAGTAAGAGATAGAAATATAAGAAAAACGTGTCTGTCCTTTGGAGAAAGCAAAATGTACCGGTTTAATACTGAAGGAGTTTTCTCAGTGCTGTTTCTATGCACTCAACAACAAAAGCAAATAGACACTTTAGCACTTGTTACAGGTATTTAGTGTGCTGTTCATTAGAAATAAACATCATGAGCAGGCTTGAATTGTCATCTTGGAACAGCAAATTTGAAAAGGAGTGTAAGACTAACCATTTCAAAGTGTTTCAGGACAGTAGAAGTTTTACCACTTAGAGGATTTGTTCATTTGCTTTATGATGAAAGAAACTTTCCTGTAAGAAAGAACAGAAGAAAGTAAATATGGGAAATAAGAGTTATGTAGATTGTTATGCTCTTAAAAAAAAGGGGGAAGTTAGATATACACATATACTGGAAGAACAGGTTTTTTCTAAAGCGGCTTAGAATCTTGAAAGTCTTTCTCTCCTGAAAATATGCAGTCTAACTGCTAGCTGTCATTCACTTCTGGAGAGAATGAAATGGCTTTCTTCCTTGGAGAAAGGTACTTGATGCCACTCAGCCCTGCACATGAGAAACAAATGGACAGGGGTTGGTCTGCACCTCCGGGACAACCTTGAGCTAGTGATGATGCATGCAGCTAAGAAAATTACAATAGAGGCATCTCACCTCAGGAGAAACACTGAGCATCATTAAGTAAGTCCCTCCACATCACAGGAAGGTCCCTGCAGGGTCTGACCCTCCTGGGAAGCCGGGGTGCTTTGTCCTTCGGTGGCCTTGCAGCCCACACTGTCTTGGTGGGGCCATCACAGGATCGTGGAATGGCTTGGGTTGGATGGGACCTCAAGGCCCATCCAGTTCCAACCCCTCAGCTACGGGCAGGGATGCCTCCCACTGGATCAGGTTCCCCAAAGCCCCATCCGACCCAGTTTGTCACTGTGCTCTTGCAGGAGGGACCCCAATTGCGGGGACCAAACCTCATCCGTGGGTCACCTCCAGCACAAATCCTTGCTGGTGTGAGATTTGCTGCTCTTCTTTCTTTTCCTACAAGAGTTTAAACCAATAATCAATGTTTTCAAGCCTTTGCCAGGCAGAGAAATCCAGAAGCGTGGATGAAATTCCTTTAGGGAAGAGGCTTTTTGAGCTTTGCTCCGCGCAGACCTCGCTGGGCGGCCGTGCTCCTCCAGGAGCATCCAAGCTGCTTGCTGGCTTCCAGGACACGAGGAGTAGGATTATTTTGATAGGAGTATTTTTTGATGGGAATATTTTGGTGGGAGTGGTTGGACTCACTTTGGTGGGAATGGTTGGACTTGATGATCCAGTGGGTCTTTTCCAACCTGGTGATTCTGTGATTCTGTGATTCTGTGATTCTGTGATTGTATATGCCACCTTAGCTGTTCATGCTGTCATCTGCAGACAGCGAAGGAAAACATTTTTAATATATACTCAGCCTTTCATCACCCACTCAGTGATGAAGTTGTGCATTTACTCACTGCTGAACACAGGCCAAAAGTTAAAATACATTGTACCAAGTCCAAAGGCACAGGACAGATATATGCAACTTTGTGCATGAGTATGTCACCCAAACAATAGTTTGGCACTCAGGGTAACTTTGAAAGGATTCAGAAAAGCAATCAAGTTCACAGGTAATGGATAGTTCTGATTTTTACCTAAGTGATTCTTCTTCGTTATCTTCAAAACTAAGGAAGAATCATAGAATCATAGAATAATAGAATCACCAGGTTGGAAAAGACCCCTTAGATCATCGAGTCCAACCATTCCTCTCCGTCACTAAACCATATCATTGAGTAACTCAAAAACTTTGAGAAGCTTTCAAAACAAAGCTTTGAAAGCTCTGCATGCCTTGACTGTTGAAAGACAGCCTAACTGAAGAATCAGTAATCAGAAGCCAGGAAACAGAACATGATCTCATCTTCAAAGCAGCAAGTACTCCAGCCAAGAAGATTTAGGGAGCTGTGGGAGGTAGACAGACATGCATCAGGTATCTGCAACAGAGCTCCTGTTCCATACAAGCACACACAGAGGGGCATCTCTAGTGGATCACATGGCTGTTACCAGTAAAGCCCTCTTGTAGCCACTCTTACAGATGCTTCAGTAGTTTATAAGGGGAGCACAGGCAGAAGCAAGATTAATAATGTGCATCGACCTTAAGAATAAATGACCTTTCCCTTTTAGACATCAAATTACGAAGTATTTGACAAGTATTATTAAAAGAAAAGGGAGTTGAAAGATGGCACATCACAAATTTTCTTTGAATTCACTCACTTTGCTCTTACAATGCATTTCCAGTTAATTCCAGTTCCCTACCACTTCCTTCCTTCCTGCTTTCACGTTAGAAGTACGTCAGCTTTTTCGTTAAAAACTCAGATTTAGCACTAGAGAAAACACACAAGTGTGGGAGTTTTTGGCAGCTTGGAAAGACTCATGACAACTCCTCTGTCCCATCCAACAGCCTACATGAAATCTGACCTCCTTTTTCATTCTCAGCTTTTATGATTCCACTACCAGTATCAGCATCACAAAGCCTTCCTATCACTTGCAGAGAGCCTCCTGCAACTATGCAGATGCATTATTAGTCCACAAGTGGTAGATGCAATCCATCTATCTCTACTTTAATACAGAGAACCATCCACCCAGGCCATTCAAGTCACCGGAGAGGAACGTGGTCGAGACTGGAGGCAGAGTTTGTGAGCCAAGCCCCACATTCTGGCTTCTTTACCTGTTTCTTTTTTTTTTCAAATGCCTCATCTTGAAAAAAAAATCAAGAGGATAGATAGGAGCTGAAACTCCATGACTCATGCCAGGAGAGAGGGAACAAAAAGGCCACAGCTGACTCACTGTGAGATACCTTAAGACATATGGTTTTAATATAGGTTACACTAGGTGAACAGCTAACTTCAGATCAAAGCATGGCAAGGATCTTTTCTCACAACACATTTATCACATCACTGTCTGTTTACAGCTAAAAAGTTTTTAAATTTTATAAATAATTCAAAGTTTTAGGGTGTCCTTGATATCATGGAAAAACAGGTTCTCTCTACATTCTAGTTCTGCGTATATTTTGAACACTCTGGCATTGTCTATTTGAGCCACATGTCCCAACCTCTGCATCACTACATGATAAACATTCTCAATAGACTCCATAATTGCTAGACAGTTCATTCAAAAGCAAGGATAGCTGTGATCAGTTCTGCATCTGTTGCCATTAGAGCTAACATCTACAAAGTGAGATTAAAACTGGATCAAACCATACTGAAAGTATAAAAACCAATCATGCTTGCTGTTACGAGACTGAAAGGCCACCAGCCTAGTCTTTGTCTATGTGCTTCTCAGTGTAAAAAGATTAAACAACTCTCCTACAGTCCCAAAATAAGATGTGAATCATGCTCTAGCAGACACAGGTTGTGTTATGCAGTTATAAATGCAACACACTCTAGACAATTATAACAATGGTTTCTAAGAAATTAATTAGGTGTAAAATTTCAATCAGAAATAGCCTTTTAGGCTAAAGCCTTCAAGTACAGTTATTCTCAAGGCTGTTATCATCTAGCCCTTCTATCTAAACAATATTATTAATGTAAAAATTTTTCTTGATGTAGTTATAATCAAAATGACCAACATGCCTGACACTGTTGATCAAAATAGAGCAACAAAACTAATGTGACACTGAAAGCAGTAATACAACTTTGTAGATTTCCAAGGTCATCAGAATGGAAGTGATTAAAAAAATGCAAACTTTCATGTCCTGGATTTTGTCATTCAACACTGGCAAGGAAGTTAAGAGGAGTTACACTAGTTCAATCTATGACCTGATGCAATCTTTTTTTGCATTCAGAATACTACTAGGTCTAAGTCAATGTGTTTACTATGAAGAGCTATACTTGTTCATTTTGAAGTCCTGTAGAAGAATAAAATACATCATTATATTTAAAAATACAACATTTTTTGTGCATAACAAATAGAAGAGAAGGCTCAAACACACAATTGCTCATGTTCTGGAAATCTAAATCTGGTGTGTCATGACAAAGCTGTTCTAGTAACCATATCTACTGCTTTCATCTGTCTATCCTAAATAGATCAGAGGATTTATACTCCAAAGAATTTTCAAGAAACAAGAAAAGATCAGTATCTTTATTAAAGGCCGATGTGTATGTAATCCCTGTGGGAAAATCAGAGGTACCAGAAAAGTGCCTGTTTCAACTCATGCTTTTTAATAGATTTTTTTTTCATCATCTATTTTTTGTTGGCATTACCTTGTTTACATTACATTATTACCAGTGATAGAGAGCACAGTGAATGCATCATTATATCTTATTAGCAACAGAATGCATTGTCCTTGGACTGCATTGTATGCAAATGGAATGATCTTGTACTGTTCAGAGAGGTCATACCTTTTGTTCTGTTAAATTTTGTGCTATGCTTAGCCATCAAAGCAGTAGCTGATTTGTAACAGACTAAAATTAATAGTTAATAATTATTTTTGTTGACATTACTTTTTGTACGAGAGCTCACTTCAGTGCTCCTGTATTTGCAATTCATTCCATATACCACTGCATACTCAAGATTACTGTATGTACATTTAATATTTTAAAATAACATTTGTCATAAGCTGTAGACAATTTAAGAGATGCTTTCATAAAAACACCTGCATAAAAATTAAAAGGTCATGAGTTTTAGTCTTTTAGTTAGACTTCTATTTCTCTGTCCCTTTTTTCAATTCCTTTATCCTTGCCCTACTTCTCTTCATTCTAACTTGATCACCATTTTTCTCAACAACTGTTTCTCACCCTATATCATCCTCCTTTAAAATATATACTTGAGCTTCATATTAGGATAGAAGTATGAGAGACTAAATTCTACTGGAGATCAAGGTCTAGGGTGTTGAAAAGTAAAAGAGTTTTCCATACGTGATGCAGTGAATGATTGACTCGGCTTCTTTCACCACTGACCTAAAGTCCTTCTTTCCTTTCTGACCCAACATCTGGCTGGAAACAACCCTGAAGCAATCTTTCTTGTTGTGTCTTTGTTAAAACTTTGTCAAACTAGACTAAAAGCATGAACCTGGAGAACAAAATACTTATTTTCAAATCCCAAGGTACCTGATAAAGAGAGATGTCCCAGAACACCTCACCTTTGGTGCCAGGGAAGTCACAAGATTCACAATATTCAAAATGAATCTGCACTATAGAATATTTTGAGTCCATTCCTTCAATTATTCTTAATGAGAAAAAGGAAGAAAGGAATATAGAAATAAGCCCAGGAACATCAGTTTCCATAAATTACAGTACATAAGACTTAAAATTCTTAATTTTCTCTTCAGGTTCTGTTACTGTTGTGATTTAGACAGAGAATGCATTGAAGAGCTTAGCACAACGTAGCTTTATCCATTTTTGGTCTAGGCCATCACTGCTATAAACAAAATTAATGAAAATAATAACAGGGTAAGAACTTCAAATATATTTTTTGTTTGGATTCATTCTCATGAGTCCATTCTTTATGGCCATTGTCTGCAAGTAATTCTTCTCAGAAAGGAAAGGCCTATGGCTGAAAATTATTCAGATGCCTATTGTGAAAAATCAATTCAGAGCCTATAATTATGATAATAATGACACCATCAGTAATCATAAATCACCATTTTGAATGCATGATCATCAATTATTGTAGCACTGGGGTTTTACTTAGTACCCTGTAGTATTTTAGAAGCTACATGACAAACTGAGAATATTGGCAAAGTAAACTTTACTGCAATGAGGTTGCTAATTTACAGTGTAATGTTTCTTAAAATATTATGATTTCTTCTTTATCTGTTTTCCCATTAAAGTATATTTAAATGGGCTACTTGCGAACAATTCACTAAATTATTCAAACGTGATAGCATCACACATTCTAAGATGCAACTAATTACAAGAATGTACTGGAGTCTTCTATAATCTGGAATATTGTTTTTTAATCTAATTGTGCTTCTGAGATAATTATTCAGAATCAATCACTGTCAGGATTATAGCAATAATCAGATTAGAGTTAGAAGCTGCTGATAGTATCTTAGAGTCCAATTTCTCTCCATGATAAAGAGATCAAATCAATTCAGCAACTGAGAATTACATTACGATTATTCTAAATATAGTCTGCATGCATCATTTCACATTTTTTTACCTTAGGTTTATGTTCACTTTATTTGGAATAAATACAACCACATCAAATTTCAGACAGTATTTTAAAAATAAAACCAGTGATTCTCAATTTATCTGGACAGTGGCGTTCATTGCAAGAACTACAGCTTTTTTTTCTATTTCCAGGACTGATCCATGGCTCAAGAGAAAGACAACTAAATGGGTCCTGAATGTTTCTCTTTGAGTCCTGAAAGAAAAACACTAAGCACGAAATGCTAAACCATTGATTTGCTAAGTATGGCCATATATTTGATTACCAACTACTAATAAAGTTACAGCATCTATGTATTTAGCCATTTTCATCTAAAAATTACAGTAAATATTCTTTTACATAATTGTAGTAAATATTCTGTCTTAAAACCATATTAAAAATATACTCTGGGTTTGAATATAACAAAAAATGAAGTTTTGAACAGTGTTTTCCAAGGAGAAAAATGATCTTATATATTTGGAAGTATTCCAAGCTTTTCAGGGGAAAAATAATTAACTTAGTATGTAGGAATGTATTAACGATATCACCTTGCCAAAATCAGGCTGCAAAACCAGTTTCACATTTTTTTTTCTGTTTTATTGGTAATTACTTACATATGTTTACTGGATTCAGAGGTTATTTCTTCAGCCTCTTGATGTATTCTTTTAATGATTTTGTATCTTCTATTGCCCTATTATACAAGAAATGAGTTAGCAATTCACTGTTACATTATCTGTGGTCTTGAAAAGTCATAGATACATAGCCAATTGCAAGTCTTCCTGAATACTGCCAGTTTATTTTTTTTAACCAGGGATATTATTATTGGCAATTTTGCTGACCTTTACCTAAGTGAATCATTTTTTCTGTATGTTGCCTCTTCAGCAGATGGAGCATGACATTTCCTTTCCACACAAGAAAGAAGAGATATAAAAGGGCTCAGAAGTAAAAGTGAAAACAAACAAAATACATAGATGGTCCAAGAAAGAGAACAGAGACAAAATATATAGTAGCACAGAAGAAGCTGATACACATTGGTGAAATCTAACAAAAAATCTTTCTATAAATACATTAACAATAAAAATAGGACCAGGGAGAATATTCAGTCATTATTGGATGTAAACAAAACAACTCTGACAAAGGATGAGTACAAGGTTGAGGTAAATAATGCTTTCTTTACCTCAGTCTTTAACAGTAAGGAAAGTTGTTCCCTGTGTGTACAAACCCAGGAGTTAGAGAAGTAGAATAAAGCTCCCATGATCCAAGAGGAGGTGGTTAGAGACTTGCTTGCCCAGCAAGACACCCACAAGTCTATGGGGCCAGATGGGATCCATCCAAGAGTGTTGAGGGAGCTGGTGGATGACTTTGCCAAACCCTTTCCATCATTTTCCAACAGTCCTGGCTGACTGGGGAAGTTCCCCTGGACTGGAGGCTGGCTGATGTTGTGCCCATCTACAAGAAGGGGCACAGGGAGGATCCAGGGAACTACAGGCCTGTCAGTCTGACCTCAGTGCCAGGAAAAGTAACAGGTGATCCACACCCTTAGCAAGTTTATGGATGACACTAAGCTGTGTGGAAGTGTCGATCTGATGGAGGGTGGGGAGGCTCCAAATGGATCTGAATAGGCTGGACTACTGGGCTGAGACCAGTGGCATGAGGTTTAACAAGGCCAAATGCTGGGTCCTGCACTTGGGGCACAACAAGCTTGTGTAGTGCTACAGACTAGGAGAAGAGTGGCTAGAAAGCTGCATGGAGGAGAAGGACCTGGGGATGCTGATTGACAGATTACTGAACATGAGCCAGCAGTGTGGCCAGGTGACCAAGAAGGCCAATGGCATCTTGGCTTGTATCAGAAACAGCACGACCAGTAGGTCCAGGGAGGTTATTCTCCCTCTGTACTCAGCACTGGTGAGACTGCTCCTTGAATACTGTGTTCATTTCTGGGCCTCTCATTATAAGAAGGATGTTGAGGCTCTGGAGTGAGTCCAGAGAAGAGCAATGAAGTTGGTGAAAGGGCTGGGGAACAGCCCCTGTCTTACGAGGTGAGGCTGAGGGAGCTGAGTTCGTTTAGCCTGGAGGAGGCTGAAAGGAGGCCTCATTTCTCTCTATAACTACCTGAAAGGATGTTGCAGAGAGGAGGGAGCTGGGCTCTTCTCCAAAGTGACAGGAGACAGGACAAGGAGGAATGTGTTGTTGGGAGCATCACAGAATCAAATGCAGAGATCAATATGATAAGAAAGTGTTTGATTTATTGAGCTTAGCTGTCTCTTTATAATCTCTTCTTGGTTACATAACTGGGTGCCCACGAGGGTATCTACAGTGTATTATTGGTTAAAGGTAGCTGTCCATAAAGCTATTACTAACATATTATTGGCTAAACTACCGCACATGCTAAGAAACCAAGCTACACTAAAATTAACTATGTTGATAGTTCTCTTTAATTGTTTTTCTTTCAGCTGGCACTTGTTTATCTTTGAGTTCTCTGTTTCAAGGCCTTCTTCTCTGTAAAATGTTTCCACAATTCCCCCTTCTTGTTTTTCGATGACTAAATGTTCAGGTGACACATATGATGGACTTGATGTTGTATACACAGTAACACACCAGATAATTGTTAAAGCAATTAACACCATTAAAAATAACATTCCTCCTTTGACCAACAGTTCTCATACCCATCCTGTAATATACACATTCTTTCAAGAATCAGTCACCCAGGGACATACTTTAACTACCACCCACAGGATTAAGAGCATCCACAATGTTTACATCCTCCTCATTCTTGTTGACTGTTTTCGTGGTTGGGGCTTAACAGTTGTCACACAGCAACGTGGGCTTGATCCCCCTTGCAGGTGCCCGAAGTGGTCCTGTATCTGTTAAAACACAAGCATAACCTCATCCCCGTGTTAATAGCTTATACAGACCTGTCCATTGCCCATAGTAACTGTTTTTCAATAGCACTTTCACATTGTCTTGTACTTGCTCTAATTTTGACAACATGGTTTATATATGCTTCAACATCAGCACAATTTGATCATCTCCTGCTAAGCAAAAAATTCATTACATATTGCACCTTCATCAATCTGTTTTGTGGTTTCTCTCCTGATTCCTCTCCCTCTCCCCTTTTTTTTTGTTGTTGTTGGGTTTTTTATTT
>WAAB01004577.1:16066-41513 GCA_013389865.1 Piaya cayana | reverse complement strand
ACATATGGTACTGGAAACATACAACAATTAAAATATGTACATGCATTATGTAATAAGGCTTATATCAATTGTCTAACAAATATTTCACTTATGGTAATGCTTCTTTTTTTCTTTTAATTTTTCTGTGTTGATAGAATCATGGACTGGTCAGTTGAACCACAGCTTCTGTCTCCCTGTGTGATTTCCTTCATGGGGTACAATTGCTGAAAAACAAATCAGCTGAGTAATTCTAGTGCCCTTTGATATAAAGTCAGGAGGCATAGGCATCCAAGCTATTACTTGCATCGCTTTCGTAAAGTCAGTATCAGACAATTCTGGTAAAACAAACAATCTTTGTAACAGGTGATCATGCAATCAACAGCGCACTAAGTCCATTTTTGCATTCTCTAAGTTTAATTGTTTAAGCAACACTTATCTAACGGTGATATTGTCTGCCTGCTTATTTAAGACTTCTTGTAGCTTGTCTAGAAAAGTCATGTAATAAACACCATTTTCCACATTTCTTTTTTTATCACGAATACAGGTGTGTTCCAAGGACTATTAAATGGGACAATATGCCTGTGATCTATTTGCTCCTCCACTAAAGTTTGCAATGCACCCAGTTTTTCACTCATTCATAGTTCCAATGCCTATTCTGGTTGCAGTTAACACATCTCTCCCCCATAAGATTAGTGGAACATGCATAACTAAGGGTTACACTACAGCTTTCAGTTGTTCTTGCACTAGATCCTGAATAATTTGCAGCTGTTCTTGTTTTAATGGCCATTGATCCACCCAGATGGGTGTTTGGGATTTCCAGGTGATTTTTAAAACCAGTTGCTCATCAATGACCATTCCTCAAAAGGACGAGTAATCAATACAGTATGCAATTGACCAAAAATATCACACTCAATTAGGGTTATGGGGACTTCCATAACATAAGATCTAGTACTAATCTGCGCACTGTCAGGAAATTGGAAACATATGGGATCTGAACTGACGCGTGTGGCTTGAGCATCACCTGTTCTGAAAACTGGGTGCCCACGAGAGTATCTGCAGGGTATTATTGGTTAAAGGTAGCTGTCCATAAAGCTATTACTAACATATTATTGGCTAAACTACCTCACATGCTAAGAAACCAGGCTACACTAAAATTAACTATATTAATAGTTCTCTTTAATTGTTTTTCTTTCAGCTGGTACTCATTCCCACTGAACTATCTGTTGTATTCCTTTCAGCTGGCATTTGTTTATCTTTGAGTTCTCTGTTTCAAGGCCTTCCTCTCTGTAAAATGTTCCCGCAGGAATGGCCTCAAGCTCTGCTAGAGGAGGTTCAGGCTGCATATCAGAAAAAAATATATCACAGAAAGGGTCATTGGACACTGGAATCGGCTGCCCAGGGAGGTGGCTGAATCACCATCCCTAGAGGTATTTAAAAGACAGGTGGATGAGGTGCTGAGGGACATGGTTTATTGCTTGATGGGAATGGTTGGACTCAGTGGTCCTGGGAGTCTTTTCCAACTTAGTGATTCTGTGTGATTCTATGTGATTCTATGTGAAACAGAAAGATTAATATAGTAAAATGAAAAATATCTGTTTGTCAAGTATATAAGCACACAAAATACCTCATGTTATGTCAATATTCACAATTCTCTACACAGTTGCTAGTAGGTGAGGTAGCCCCATGACGCATTTTAAAATCTTGTCAGGCATCTGTCTCCCTTTTATGAATTTAAACACTGAAAATTCTGTCTAATATCCTAATATACTTCTAAAAATTTTACATTCAGGAAGTCATGGAAAGTTACAAAACTACAATGCCCAAACAAAAAATGTTACACACTTCAGTACAATTCACTTCCCCCAGATATGCCAGCAAAATATACATAAAAATATACATAAAAGCATATGTAAATTAGTGTAACTTTAATTTATATATAGTAAGATTCTGGAATAATACCGATAACACTGTATGCCATTCTTACACTGTTAAGGAACATTGAAGTGGAAATAAATTACATTACATTCACCTCACTTTGTTGCTATGCTATATGGGTAGAGACATACAAAGAGAAAAATTGGGCTTCAATATGAAGAGATTTGGACTTTTAATATGTACCTAGTTATAAGCCCTAGAACTGTTTGAAAGTCTGAGAAAGTGAGAAGATAGAATAATTTATACAGAAGTTGTTAGAATTTAAGCTTTCTAGCTCGTCTTCTGGCATTCATTAATTATTAGATCATATCACATTTAAGAGAGAAATTTCATATCCCTTATAAAACCATTACTTATCTTTTCTCAAGGCAAGTAGACTTTCGCAGACAGAGACCTGAATGACTACACAGTCAGCAGATGAATTCTCAAGCTTCTTTTTAAAAGTATGTTTCTAAAAATGGCAGATGTAATGCCTCCAGAATTAAGTGGGAAAACAATGCAAGGCTGAAGGCCAGACCTTATGGACAGCATTAAAACTGCCTGACACGAGTTCTCTTTGGCTCTGTAGTTTCTTTGATGGATAGCACAACACACATGCAAACAAAATTCCAAGTGAAAATCAGTAACAGTTTGTTGTATACATCATGACAGTAAGAAGAATCTGCAATGTTTCTCTCATCTTTTTTTTGGAAATTGGAAACACTCATCCACTTTGTATGTGAACAAAGTTTACTGGTAAACATCCCCTAACACATACAATTTACTTTTCAGGCAAGCTATAAACAAGACTTTTCCTCCAGGCCCCAGTGTCAGGTCATCCTAGCTGGCATCAACCACACTCAGCAAGGATACAAACAGAACCATGGGACCCAGGTGCTTGTCCTGCTTTATCACAGTGGCAGTGATTCAGAGTGCCACAGCTCTAGCAGATGTTCAAACAATTATTTCAAAATGACTTGTGAGTTTTTTTCAACAAAAGATCAATTTGTGGTCTTCTGGATCCCAAAATCAGACTCTGGGAATATCAGTCATATTTATAAATATTTGGACAGGAGTTTAAACTCTCCACAAGTGAGCAGGTTGAACAAAAATCAACAACACACAACACATATGTGTGGTTAGTAATATTCAGATAGCATGTGAAAAAGAAATATATTCCTTTTATCCTAAAGTACTAGTACTTGTTACACTACTGTGTTAAAGTTATAGACCATCCGAAGCCACTGGAACAGATGTTTTTCATTATACCATAATAATGAATTGTATTATCTCTTTTCATATGCTTTTTGAAAGTGTAAAATGACACCTTAGCTCATCCCCATGTCTTCCTAATCTGTCTACCTTCCTTCATTAACAACATGAGAGAGTCCTCAGCAGTATGTGTACCATCAACTTGTGAGTCTGCGTCTGACGAGGCTATGCACCAGGGTCTGAGCCCTGATCCAGTGAGCTTTTTTTTATCACCTGGAATAGAACCAGATTCCCTGAAAATACAACTCCCCAGGTAGCTGGGAATCACTTCCAAATGACTGCAGTCTCGCCTAGTCTGCTGTAAAGCAGCATGCTATCAGGAGGCTCTTTGTGCCTTCTTATACTGCCTTGTCACTGGCCTCTTACTAAAAAGAAAATTGAAGAAGAGGAAAGAACAATAAGAGCCTGGTTTAACCTTGTTTCCTGTCCCAGGAGGTTCACTGAAGCTCACCTGGGGAGTAACAGTACTGCTTGGCTCAGTGGGTCTAATTCCCTGCTTCAAGGAGTAAGACTGAAAAAGACAAAAGTTACTCAATTTCCCATGCAAACTTTAAGTGCCATCAGCTTGTGCCTTGATTCTCAGAAAATTATCATTGCTGCTGAGTTAAACCAGAAATTCAACATATATTTAAAGGAACAGGATCCAGAATGCCCATTTCCAAGTTAAAAGATGTTTCTGTCATCTTCTTTTTTTTAAACGTGGCACTCCAGCCATTTTTCATGTCTCAGATGACAATGGAGAGGTTTTATGTCAGTTCAAGAGAAATAAACAACTCTCTGATGAAACTTTACATTTGAAATATAGCTTTACCTTATTAAGCCAGAGGGAAGTTGGAGTTATATCCAAACTACAAGCATTTTGAAGATAACAGGATGAGATATATCAAATATGCTTATGGATATACATTTTGAGAATTTACCAAGTAGATATTAATGAGGCACATATTCCCCATCTTCTTGCCTTTAAAAATGCTATGTATTCCCTCCAAGTTACAGTAAACACTGTAGTTATCTAACTATGATGACTTTTGTCCCACAAATCACAACTCAGGGCCCAGTTTCTGCAGTGAGTAGCACTTAAATCAGGCAGCTGCTTTGCTGACTTCACATGTTACCCATAATGTGTGGTTATACATGGCTAAGTACAAATTACAAAGACAGGAGAGGAAGAACTGGCTCCACAGTCACTGTTCCCTTAGAGCATTCATTTATTGCTTGAGTAGCAGAGCAGGTCAAACAGAACTCCTCATAAACAATTTGGTCTACTGGTCTCGACAAATTGAGATAAAATAGATTAAAATAGCAAATTCCTCATGCTATAAATACTCCAAAACATGTTCACATCAGACAAATTCTGCTTCAATAAGGCTCCAACATTCTCTTCAAGCTCACGTTTTCATTTTCTGTTATACCATTGCTGACATTAGAAAAGTATTCACAGTAGAAATGTCACGTGATAAAACAATATAATTGCTCTAGCCACATCAAACCAAAACATTTTAATTATTTTCTGGGGAAAGGGCAATGAAATTGATGCATAGGTGTTGATTATCTTGTATTCATGAACCTTTTCACAGTGTAAAATTTTTCTAATAGCAAAAGTACTGCTAGCTGTTTAGCTACTCCTAATCCAAGATGAGGGTTATATTTCAAATCCTGGTGATATGTTCTTAACTTATTGCAAGTTAAAATGGAAATTCAGGGAGGTTATTCTCCCTCTGTACTCATCACTGGTGAGACCACTCCTCGAATACTGTGTGCAGTTCTGGGCCCCTCACCACAAGAAGGATGTTGAGGCTCTGGGGCGAGTCCAGAGAAGAGCAACAAAGCTGGTAAAGGGGCTGGAGAACAGGTCCTATGAAGAACGGCTGAGGGAGCTGGGGTTGTTTAGCCTGGAGAAGAGGAGGCTGAGGGGAGACCTCGTTCCTCTCTACAACTACCTGAAAGGAGGTTGTGGAGAGGAGAGTGCTGGTCTCTTCTCCCAAGTGACAGGGGGCAGAACAAGAGGGAATGGCCTCAAGCTCTGCCAGGGGAGGTTCAGGCTAGACATTAGGAAAAAAAATTTGCAGAAAGGGTCATTGGACACTGGAACAGGCTATCCAGGGAGGTGGTTGAGTCACCTTCCCTGGAGGTGTTTAAAAGATGGGTAGATGAGGTACTCAGGGACATGGTTTAATAGTTGATAGGAACGGTTGGACTCGATCCAATGGTTCTTTTCCAACCTGCTGGTGATTCTATCATTCTATGATTCTAATAGAATCATGACAATTTGAAAATATGTAAACCATCAGCATTGTCATTTATATATATTTGCTTTTTTAAATTATTATTGATCACAATAAACACAGGTAACTCTCTGAACAATGGGAGCACTGAATGGCTGGAATTCATAAAAGAACTTTGCAATAGGTTAATACTGCACATGCAGCCCAGTGCACAAGGTGCTGTGCCACAGTATTCAGAAAAGAACAATAAATTTACACAGCTCACTTTCTCATATCTCTGTGAAAAAAAAACCCCTCTGAAACAGACTTGAGCACAGGATTGCTGTTTGCAGGCCCAGACTGTCTGGCGTATCTTTTTCAAAACAAGGGTGTCTCCAGTCTTCTTTTCCATGGTCTGCATGGTGCAAATAGATCCTTTACCAATTAGTTTTGCTTGGATTTTGGATACCTGAATAGTTGCTACCTGGAAACACTAAAGTCAGTCAGACTAGATAATCTGCATATCTGTGATTGAACTTTTCTTACTTTAATCTTCTGCATGTAGGAATGACACCAACCTTTTAAAGATGCAGTAGGCTCTGAAAGCAGTAGACCATCTGTGTAAGCCATGAAAGCTGCCAACAACAGACTTCGCCCCCATGCTCTGCTTTTTAAATAGGCTCCTTGGGGAATAGCAGTTGAGATTCACAGTGTCTCAAAGCAATCTAAGAATCAGGGAAATTAGATGCCCAGTGGTGTGACAGCAAATCCCTCAGGCTTTGATGTTAGGTAGGGTGGAGATGATGATGATGGTGACAGTACACTAATGAGGACAATGATGCTGTAGACTAAGCTACCTAGAATTCCTTAATTAGAGATGTTCAAAGCATATAACTAACTTGTCTTGTCTAATTTACATCATGATAGTTCATATGTGGGTATTCACTTTATCCTTCAAAGATTGTCCCTAACCTTACCTAGACTCTTAAAGTCTGTTGCCTCAAAATAATTTCATATCCACGTTTTCTGTTAGCTTGGCCTTCCCTTCTCACAACAAATATCTGTATAATATTTACAAGTTAAATTACAATGTCTTTCAACTTTAAGTCTATTTGTGATATGTAAAACTCTTCTTTTTAAACCAAACGTTCTTTAGAGCTTGTCACCCTCCTTGCGTGATAAAAAAACCTGTGATGTTTTTGTGACATCAAATTTGTAACGAATTTTGTAATATCAAATTTTCATCAACAGCATGTTAAAATAAGGGAAATGCAGGAGTCATGACAGAATTTTACTGAAGCAAAAGAAAACTCAAATTTAATTTAACAAACATTCTAAGTGTATCAAAGTTAAATAAAATGCTTGTGTGCACTCCTGCAAACCAAAACTGCCAAGCTTCATATTATTTAAAGGCAACACAGTTTTCTGTAAAGACAACTATATTTAATACTTTAAGATTTCAAAAACTCATATTATCATGTGTTCAAAGATATGTTCATTCTCTCCAAATATCTTTACACTTTCAAAGGACACAGAAGCATATTTGCCACGAAGTAATGGCAAAATTATACTGTTTCTACCAGATGAAAGAAAACACTGTATTTTGAGGGGCAGAATAAGAAAATGCAAAGGCCCAACAAAGAAGCCTACATGTTCTTGTTTGTGTTTCCATATATTTTTTTGTCAATGATACTGCAGATCTCGGTGCCACCGTAGTATCATTAGCAAAGCTCCCATTTGCATCAGCAAAGACAGTGGTCCTTCTGTTAGCAAGCACTGTATTGACGTGCAGTGCAAGTATGATAGGTAATACTGTGATATCTACCACTTTACACTTAGAGGGTGTTTTCTTTATTGACAGGATATAAGCTTGTGTATTATTTTAAGGGGTTTTGTCATGATTAAGTTTTGTCTAACAGCTTTTTGTTTAGCACTGTCAGCTCTAATAGGGGAAATGACTGATCAGGGTGTCTGACAGAAATCTCTCCTTCAAAATTGCAGCGTACCAAAGCGTCAGGTTCAAACACTGTGGCAACTTATGCACTTATGCACTGAATTGCAAATAAGGACTCACCATGATTATGCAAGCACGCTCAAACTTGTATGTTTAAACAGAAGTATTAAGCTTGTATTTGTTTTGCATTCCAAATACATCATGACAAGATACTGTAACACAAATTAAGGTCTCAAGCCTGGAATGCATTCAGCAAAGCTGAACCTCATTGATTTCAATTACATCCTTATGAATCCTCTGATCAGAATTCATTACTCTATCAGTAGTTATATCAATCACTGTTTTTACTTAGTCTTTGTTGTTAGGGACAATTTTGTTCTTAGGTAAAGTGTTGTGTCTGCTCCCTTCCCTCTTTGTTTTTCCTCAAAAACATTCATCATACCAGAATATCTAAATAAATTGTCTTTTTATTTATGCAGTCTTTTATTGTTGAAATATATCTATCATGTTAAAAAGTGCAAGCTTTACCAAGCAGTCAAGATATGAATAATGTAACATCTGATTTTCAGCAGTGGGACTTAGACGAACTTAGAAGCTAAAATTCAAAAATTGGATACAGTAACCCTCCAGTTACTTCTGAATGTTGCTCCCATGTTACTGATGTTTCTTCTGGTGCTTATATGTCAAGAGGTTGTGGAACACTCAAGGTGTAGGACTCAAAATGATTCTCCAACAGTACTCACAACCTAGCCATTCCTAATGTATCTACTTTAAGGTATATGTCTACCTAAGTATCTTGTTCATTGTATGATCTTTGTCTTACATAACTTACTTACAATAGGACCTTTTTAATCTCTTCTAGGTTTGTGTATGTAAAAATGCTCCTTTGGATCTTTGGCACTTATAAATTGCTAGTACTCTGGCAATTACAAAGGCAATTTAGGATTGGAATAATTATTGATACTTTTCTGTAGTTGCCTCTCATGGTGTTCATTTGGGTCTGAGTTTCTTGGTTTTCCCCTATCAAAAGCTGTCATGCAAAAGGATGATCTAGTAGCAGCACTGAAACATTTCACAAAATCCTTCCACCTCCCCTTCCAAGTAAGTACCAGACCATGACATTCAATTTTGATTTTTTTTTCTGTCATTAAAGGCAATACTCTCAATTTTAAAGCTTTATTAACTAATATAATTCGTTCCCAGTGAAGAATGTTATGCTATAGTAGTAGAGAACTGAGGACTGGCAGCAACATAGAAGAGTAAATAAGGAATAAAGGCATTTAAAAAAAAGGAATGCATGTAGATATTCAGATGCATCCATACATTAATGGAATTGTTAATTAGAATGTTGTTAATGGTGGAATTACTTTTTTGTTACCACTTTGAAACAGGAACAAGAAATAACTTCACATGAATTTATCTGCATTTTGTAAGGCTATTTTTTTTAAACAACTTGTACATCGAGCGGAATAAAAACATTTTCAGTTAAGTAAGACTAATGAAAAAAAGTCACACTAAAAAATCTTTTTGTATCAAAATCATTCCTGTCATGTCATAAATACCCTCTGTTAACTCACCAGTTTCATCAAGCTTGGAAGTAATTTAGGTTCCTCAGTTGCTGTGTAAGCCTTTCCAAATCTTCCTTTGCTGGTTAACAAACCATTTCTAATTTCCAGTTTAAATTTATACATTTGTGTCCATTTAATTTTCTGTAACTACTATCCGTTGATATTTATGCCTTTACATTTATTTCCACAATGTACTTAGGAAAAATAGTCAGAAATTTCTCAACATTTATTTTGTTAGGCTGAAAAAAACAATTCCCTTTAATCTCTTTATACATGATAAATCCTCTGTTTCCTCTAGTTATACAAGTAGTCCTCATTTGCTCCTGTTCCAGCCTCAGCAAACTTTATTAGTTCATTCCAGACACAGATTGCTTAATGCAGTATTACTGTATTTTAAGCGTTCTCCTACTAATAGCCTCGCAAAGCAACTATCCAAAGTCTGCAATAGCATTTCCCCTGAAAATATGTCACATTATATACTGCAAAATTGACACCTTTTTCCATGGGTGATGTTTACCCATTATTCTGTTCATTTAGGTTTGTTCTTCTTCCATCACACTAAATTAATGAACAACAACTGCTTAAAACAAATATTTTATCAACCTTTCCAGTACACATGATCTTGTACTCAATCTGAGTTATCTCAATTTTATCTGTCCATCCCTTTAACTTATGTCATATGATAATCTTATCTTTGACCAAACTGATGGTAAAGCTCGGATTGGTATCATCTCTACTTATTTTACATCACTAAGGTCATTAATACAAATATTAAGTATTGGTTACAAAAAAAGCAGGACCCAAAGAAATTAACAAGTAGTCAGCTTTTTATTCACCATATAATAAACTTAATGCACCCCGTTATGTCAAATTCTTTTTCTTCTATGCAGATATACAAAGTTCATGAATTTACCATTTTTCAGAGAAATAAGTTATCTTACTTTTTGTAAAGCCATTGTAAACTTTAGTTTACTTTCTATTTATACCTGCTTCCCTTACATAACACTCTCAGACTGCAATGAGCAGATATCTCCTGGACTACTTCCCATTGATGTGCGGGCATAAACATTAGTTAGAAAAACTATAGAAATGTTAAGTAAACTTAAACAGCTTAGACTGCTGAAATACGCACTGTCTGCTAACAAAGGCCTTGAAGACCTCGGATGTTGATAAGAAAGAAACTGGAATGCAGCAAACAGCTCAGCTCGACCAGGATGAGACTGCGCCTGCACAGAGATTAAATTCATGGGGGCAGTTCTTGAAGAAGATGAAGATGACTTCAGCCCTGAGTCCCAGACCACAACATCGCACCTGCACAAGTATAGAAGAAGCTTCTCGAATCTAATTATAATAAGGAATGGGGAAGGTCATGAATATGTAATAGGCACTTATGAATAGGCATGTCTTCATACTATATCTATCTGCTTGTTAGACTGTTTGGTGTACGAGTTAGGAGGATTACCCCCTCGCATCCACTGGCGAATAAACACATACCTGCTTTATAACCCTTAACAGAGTTACAGAGTTTGATTCTGCAAAACACCATCACACTCTTTTTTCAAAAGTAGATACTGCTGAAATTTTATTTGTAGCTTTCAATGTCATAAGTCCAATTCCCCCACTAACAAATAAACTGAAAACATTACTGCCAGATTTGCAAACTAATTTCCTAATTCTCCTAGTATTTTCAAATGGTGGTTAAATTTTAACAAATTGGTGGCCTATATACTGTTTCCATCACAGATTTGGCAGCTTTCATTACTCATTGTGAATTTTCATGAGTACCTACAACTATCTATATGTACATTACTGTCCAGGTCAAACCTGTAAATAAATTATCCATTTACTTTCTGGGTCACAGACTTTCTTCAGCCTTGAATGTATCCTTGGTACTTGCAATATATTGCACAGGCCTCATCTTTTATCTTTTTATTTATGTGGCTGAAAGCTGGTTTATTGCTTTTATTTCAGTTTTCAGGGTGAAGAACTCCTCAGCTTTTAGCTATTTCCACTTTATGCCTGAATTCCCTTAATATCAAGAATGAACTCTTTTGTTCATCATTCTTTTTCCCCCTACTTTGGCTACATAATTTTTCTGAATACCTGTGTGAACTGCTTATTCTTTACTCATTACTTATCCTTTGTCAGTTTATTTTCTTCTCTCTGAGATAGAAATTCAAGAAAATATTTGCATTTAGTTAAAGTAAAGTACATAGCCATTCTCCATGTTCAAATTCTTTGGTCTTCTACTCAGTAAATCGCATTAACAAGTTTCTTCCACTTCCCAGATTTTGCTCTTTCCAACATTTCTACTTTTCTCTAATTGACATTTTAAGAAGTACTGAAGCAGCTCAGGATTGTACACTCCCAGTCTTTTTTCCATTATCTGCTCTCAGGAAGCTCCATGATTCATTAATTCTAACAAGCTAATTAATTAATTAATTATAATTTTTATCCTCCATAACAATTTTGTAGAAGAATTTGCTACCTGCTCCACCAAAGATATGAGCCTACAACAAGAAGAAAGAACTAGAAAGGACAAGATAATAGGAAAAGTAAAGTATAAAAGATTAAGAAATGTGGACAGGACACAATGCAAGGGAGCAGAAGGAGGGAGAGAATGAAAAAAAAAAAAAAGAAAGAAAGAAAAAATTCAAACAAATACAGTTAGATGGGGCCAAAAAACATAAACCATACATTTTCTAGGGAGAAAGAACCCTAGACAGCCAAGACAGGAGTGATGGTGGAAAGCAGTTCAGACAGCAGTATGAAATACAGCAGCAAAAGCAAGTCAGTGCAATTTCAGTCTGTCTGTGCATTTATGTCATTCATGACATCTGGAAAAAAGAAAAGTAGCTCAAGAATTTAAGGATGTTTCTGTTGTGCACCTTATACAGGCAAACGTGATTGTATCTTATACTGCAACCACCATAGCTCTACTTCCAAATATATTTGGAAAATGGCTGGGTCAGACTACATTCAGTTATCTAATGCTGACTTTGTTGTAACATCATTTTTAGATGTACAATGTGACTTCCATATTGGCTGCAATATTACTGGCCGCAGGATTCATAACTGGGGAAACTGAAGAAAAACATAGTGCAGGTTTGGTCCTTATTAAACTTTCTGTTTGCATCATTAAAAAACTAAAAGAAGTCATATGTATTTCTCCCTGGGGCCTCTGAATTCAGCCCAGGAAGGCATAGTCTACCTAAGACCTACAGAAAGTGTAAGAACCTAAGCATTAGATCAGTCCATTCCAGCTCTGCCATACAAAAGTAATCCCAATTCCAGAATATGAAGATTAGTCCTCTTTCCTATTTCTTGGATTCCACAGTGTTACTACCTTTTAAAACCAGGATTTCTCTAGTATTTCACCAACACTCAGACTTCTTCATGACAAGCTGTTACCCTGACTGTTCAGTTATAAAAAATTAGTACTGTTTTGTAGCATTTTAAAGTATTTATTGTTATCATATGGCAGAAATCTAGTCTTTCTGATATGCACAAGGCAATGTGGTTTCACACTTTACTGACTACTAAAAAGAGGTGACAGTACTGAACACAGAATCATTAGTACTCCCTAAGAAAGCAGAGTAATGCTCTGTAACCCTAAAACCCTCCTCTGAGACTCTCATCTCTTTTCCATCTTCCTCTGAATGACTATTCCTCTTTTGCTGATGGCAGAATCTCTTAGTAGGCTGCTATCTGAATAACCTAAGACAGTGAATACAGTAGAGTGACTTTGTAGCAGAGCACTAATACCATTTATCAGGTGTTTGTATATAATTCTGTAAATACCTGCCACTGGTTTCCTCTGTGCTTCTCTGTTTCAAGGACACTCATGTTTGCAAGACCTTTTCAGTAGGAAAATGCCTAGAGCTCCGAGCCAAGTTGCATACACAAGGTAGCAAACAGTGTGATAACTATGCTCCCCAAACACTACAGCATGGATCTCCTCTCATTAAGAATTCACCATGTACTGTATCAGACATGAAATATTTTATAACATGAAAATTGCAATTTGGCTGAGAAACTTTTATGACAGGTAGTATAAGTAGAATACAGGAAAAATTATATCTAGCAGCAATGTATAGTTAGGAAAAATCCTTTGAGTTTTGCCATTTAGTTTTACCTTTCTTGATATCTGAATATGGTATTTGGAGTTTGGTTTGAATCCTGGATGAGAATGTGAATGGACCTCTTATTTTAGATAGGAGTCATAGAGCCTATCTATTTGTTGATCCTCATTTGCAAAACCTAAAACAATTCCTGGGCCCATATATTTTTATTTATGCCGTATTAGTCATCTATCTATTTAGTGTAGCTAGGACACCATATTTCTCTATTCTATTTCTCCCTCCTATGTCATCATGTCATCAACATATTTTGGTCATTTATCAAAATGTATTTTGTTTCAGTAACTATTTTCCTCCTACTATGCCCCACACGCTCAGTTTCCAGATCAGTCTTGAGTGGGATGTCCTGTGAATTTTAATCACTGAAATCATATTCATATCTACACACAAACTCTGCTTCTAAATTTATATCAAAGTCAGTCTTGGGCTCACCTGTTTTAAGGATTTATTTTCAAATGCTCTACTAGAATCTATAGATGTTTGAGTTCACATATTACTGAATGATTTGATAGAGTGATACAAATGTTTAGTACCTTAAATCATTATCTGACCTATACTTGGGTTTTGATTCCTACACCAACTATGTCTATAATCTTTAAAGCAAACATGGATTACAACCTTGAATGAAAATTGATATGATAGTGCATATTGTCAGTGGAACTATTTCACCAGCTTATGGGATTTTCAAGAAGTATGACAGCATTGATGGCATCTCTTGTTTGTCTTGATTTAAAGCCAACAGAATTTTACATTAGAAATTAATATTTATAGCCATTTGTCTAAGTGCAATCAGAAACTGAGTAAGGTCTATTTATTATACCACAAGTAGTTTTCATGAAGGTGGCTGCTTTAAATTAAGCTCTAGAAAATGCAGTGTTTATCCTGCTAGAAAAATTAAATATTTCTTGACAACACATTCCTTGTGTTCCTTATATTCCTATACATGGTCATGTGAATTTGGGTAGAAATTATATTTTATCTTCTGTATCTACAAGATGGGAAAAAGCAAAAGTTTTCCTTCCTGGTCATAAGACTTAAAAAACTGAATCATAAAGCACAGCTTTGGCATGAAAATTAAAATGTAGATATTTCAAGGGATATTTCCCATAGTAAATGTGATGGAAGAGTGATTATACTTCCCTCCTAATGAGAAAGAGGCAGGAGTCAGAACCTTTTTCTGTTTTCAATGCTGAACCTGAATGATAAATGAATAACTGATCATTTAGAGTGGCCTACAAGTATTAGACTTGTCCCTCTCCTTACCACTGCCGTGGAACCTGGCGTGATTTAATGCAGTCTTACTGAAGCTCTGCAGGTTAAAACGTCTTGGTCTGGATGTTTCCTCATGTACAAAGAATATTTCGAGTCAGCTCAAAGAAGCCAACTGAGTCAAGAACTGTACTACTGTTCTTAGGGTTGATTCTGCTACAAAAGGGGTGGCACCATTGATTCTAGTTAGAAGAAATGTCAGAAATAAGAGTGTATAGTAAGGGGTTCTGAGTTGGATTCTTTGTTTCTAGACTATCAGAACCAAAAGAGATTGTTCTGGAGAGAATATAGCTATTCACATAAACTACATTCAACTGTTATGAATGTAATAATGTGAGCAAAAAGAACAGAAGTCAATTTTTTAAAATGTAAAGTTTGTAAAGTCTCATCTATTTTCTTTTTATTTAATTTCTAATGGCTTAAAAGTATTTGGAGATTTAAAAAAATAATTTCAAATCTACTTTCCTTCTCCTATAAGTATTAAGAAATTATTTGTACTCACTCTTAAATCAGAGATTACCTCTCTAGAAATCTCCCGTGATTCAAACTGCATGATTTTACTATCCTTTTAAGACATATTTACTATTTTCATGGTCTGCATATTTTTAATATTCTCGTAGTGAAGTAACATTTTGCCTTAATTAAAATAAGTCACATTAATTTATGAATCTCTGATTAGAATTTGTCAAATAGTGATTAAGGTGTAATAGAAACATGCAATCATATTTACCAGGAATTCAGCAGTTGTCTCACAGTGAGAGTCTCTTGACCTTACAACTCATTTGCTCTTCGGCTTGGCCTGGTAATCTCCAGAAGGAAATGATGTGGAACATATGAGAGTTCAGGTCAGAACCTTGTTAGAATCAGTGTGAAAGAGCAAAAGATTATTAGGGCTCAATAAATGATGACTGAAATTTTTTTCAAGGCAAAATTATGCTACAATGCAAAAGGATCAAGCATAAAAATTAAGTAATGTACTTTCATTCCAATGAAACCACATCAAGCCTTATGTGTATGACACTATTCAAAATGCCTGCTTAGGAAAAGACTGTTTTTCTATGTTACATGGTAAATATTTCAGTTTTCAGATGCTTCTTGCTATTCATGATAATAGATGTCAAGAAACACATACAAAGCTCTATAGAGGGGTGTATGTATGTGTATGGGGGGTTTTCCTATTTGCTCCACTTCTCAGACTTATACGGTCTTGTAGTAACAATATGCAAAAATGTCTGGACTATAAACAGTCATGTCTTTTTATTTGCAAGCAATCAAAATCTCTCTCAAAACACCATCAAAAACCTTCGTTCTCACACTCTAATACTGCACTTGTTCACAGACCTTTTTACTGCATAAAAGAGTACAAAAAAAACCCTTGAAGTTTGTACACAAATTAGAGGCAGCACAATATGTCTAAAATCATAATTGGCAATATCTGAACAAAAGATGCTCTTCAGCAGGTTGCACTTGGGTTATTTGCTTTCTGTATGTTTGCTACTACTTCCTACCTGGAAATGATTAAATGTTTTTTAACATCATTTTCTTATTTTCCCACAGTTTCCCACTGCTTGTACCTTGAATCCAGACCTTATCTAAACTCTCTCAGTTCAAGGAGTGATATCTCATACAGTCCTACCACATCTGTCTATTCCAAATCTCTAAGCTCTACAGTTAGCTCTTTGCCTACTTTCCAAGTTTCCCACAACCTCTCTACTAGAATAATGCTTATTATTCTTATATTAACTGTAAATAAAAATATAGCTATTTCTGATCTGTCTTTTCTTCTAGTTACTGACTACTGATGGCACACCCTTTTCAATACTATGATCTAAATTTTTCCCGAGGGACTTAAAATCCAGTAAAAATTTCAAAGGATGATTATGCTTTGGGTTGTTAATTGCATGTTTCAGCCTAACAACACACCTAAAAGACAGGAGGATTCTCAGTTACCTTTTGGCTTCATCATGTTCTTAAAGTCCAGAAATGTGGCTGTCCTATTCAACACCAACAGAGGTTATCTCCAACAGAAAGTGTCCTTTCTGCTTCCAAGACACTTTCTGATGAAGGATGAACGGCTCTAAAACACATACACACTTATTCACCCAAGTAAATGCATATACAAGGGAAGTAATCTTAAGCAACAATGTCAATGTCTGGAAAAATCAAATCACTCAAAAGACAAGACCTCTGTAAACTGAAGTAAAATAAATAGTAAGCAATTAAATACTTCAGGGTGATTGCAAAAGTAGAGTTTGTCAGAGAAGTATGTTCTTTCAGATNCAACCTCCCTTCAGGTATTTGTAGAGAGTAATGAGGTCTCCCCTCAGCCTCCTCTTCTCCAGGCTAAACAACCCCAGCTCTCTCAGCCGCTCCTCATAAGGCCTGTTCTCGAGCCCCTTCACCAGTTTTGTTGCTCTTCTCTGGACACTCTCCAGAGCGTCAACATCCTTCTTGTGCTGAGGGGCCCAGAATTGGACACAGTACTCAAGGAGCGGTCTCACCAGTGCCGAGTACAGAGGGAGAATAACCTCCCTGGACCTGCTGGTCACACCATTTCTGATACAAGCCAAGATGCCATTTTGTATTGCTACCAAGTACCTAGCAGAGTGAGGAAGGAAAGAAACTACTGAGAGCAAAATCTCTGTAATACGTACTTTCAAAAATGTACTTTAGGATCAGTTAATAGATGCTATTGTTACATATCTAGTGACACATACACCACCTTGCAAAATCAGTATAATTCTTGCATCAATGTTTCTTGCATTTGGTGCAATGTTTAAAAATACTTTCTTGACATCATAACTGCCATTAAGACATTTTCCCAAATTCCTTGCCATTGTACAGGAAACCACCAGATGGCGACTAGAAACGCAGCTCTTCATCATTTCATGAGACTGCAAAATGTTCTGTTCCTGTCTTCAGAACTAGCGTCTTGGTGGCCTCGAAGGGCAGACAACTTAGAGCCGATTAACAGAAACCATTTATCACCTTCTGCAGTTTACATCTGCTTTCTAGCCAAAGCAAGCAACTTAAACTTACACTGATCTGTTCATAATGTTGTATTCTGCTACAAAATTTATTCTGGAAGTTCTCCTTGCCCCAGCAACATGTACAGTCCCTGAATATTGCAAAGAAATAAATCTGCTGTTTTACTCTTGAAATTCTAGGGCATCTATCATTGCGGTGTCTGAGAGCAAGTCACATTGTAACAGGGAACAAAAGCCCAACTGATACAAGAGATAAAGTAGAATATATTAGCAGAAGAAGAAAATCAAAGCAGTAAAGGGGAAAAGGCTGGTGACAGAACTGGAAAAGTTTTTCTACTATTATAATGATGTACATATTTATTACTCTGCCTCAGTTTGCATTAGTCACAAAACTATAGTTGTATGTCAAATCAATGAGAGTCATCTTGTAGCTGGTGTGTCAGCTTAACTGGGTTTATGATTTTCTTTGTTCCATCTGCTTCATTACTTTGTTTTATATGACCTGTGAAACTACTGGAACATATTTTGCTGCTAAATAAATGATGTGGACAGGATTTATAAGTGGATATTCAGTCTGCAGTTGCCTTCCAGTTGTTATAAACCACTCTTTGAGATACCAAAGCTAATTACAAAATGTCCACAGTTCTTGAATCATAGAATCGTAGAATCATAGAATTATAGGATCATAGGATGGTTTGGGTTGGAAGGGACCTTAAAGATCATCTAGTTCTAATCCCCTGCCATAGGAAGGACTACCTCACACTAGACCAGGTTTTTCAAGGCCCCATCCAGCCTGACCTTGAACAGCTGCAGGGAGCGGCCATTCACAGTCATCTAGTTCGATTAGCTTTGCAGCTTCTATGGCTACTGGTACTTACATTTGCTTATGTCTCTGTGAGTGCCCTGCATCTTGCTCAAAAAGAACATGTTTGCTATATTTGAATTGTGTGCATTGAGAATTTGGAGATGTAAACAAGTGTTTAGAAGACTAAATGAACCTTTATGTTTTTTCAGTCTATATAAGGAAAAGTAAAACAGATGTATGGACCAGAGTCTTCTGATGTATTCAGAAGGTGATCTTTCTACCTTTACCCTGTGACACTTAGTGTGGGAAGTCTTATTCAAGAATGCCTTAGCCAGAAGGGATACAGATAAGCTAGGAGGCCTTGATAAGGGTGCAAAGGGATTAATGAGACCCTGGTTAGATCTACGATGGGAAGAATGCAAGGGAGCGAATCTCATAGCACCCAACTGCACTTGGGGGGATGGGTAGTTTATCTCAGCACACTTTAGCTTACTGACCAATTAGGAGCTCAGCTTTTGCAATATGTATGAACCTCATTATTGACTGTATTTAACTAATCACCACTCTTAATAAAATGGGGACTTGCTGATGATCATCGGATGTCCTTGTCTCCCTTCGCCAACAACTTAGCTCCTTTGGGTGCTCTTAGAAAAACATTTTCTAGGAACTTAAATGGGAAGCTAAAGTACGTGGAGAAAAATGAATACATTTGTGTACTAAATTCCTCTTCAAATACATGAATTTCAAGCAGGACTTTGTGTCATTGTTAGTGCTTATCCAGGATGAACAATCTTGGAAGACAGAGTAGTTCATATGATTGAACCATACAGAGAGATTTGGAAAAACATTTCAGCTGTATCACCCCACATGACCAAGAAAACTACCAAATTTTATTGTCATTTCCAGGTGGGCAGTTGTATCTATACTGTTTCTTTAAACAAGCTGCATGGAATTAATACATCAAGGTAACAGTAGATATGCTTGTATATCCTGCAATCATAAATTAATGCTTTCATCAATGTAATCCATAAACAGAGAGAAATAGGGGATTTTAAGCTATCAAAGCATCTAAGCTCCTCCATGCAAACAACCACCTGCAAATATTGGAGGAATAATAAGCATGACTATAAAAAATTTTACTCACAGTAATTCTGCATGTTTAAAAATGAACACTCACTCTCCTCTGTTTAGTAGCAGCTGATAGTAAACCATAGAAATCATATTGGTATATTTTTTGTGAGGAACAAAGCTGACAGTGTAGCAGTATAAATAGATACATTCAATTAAATTGAATGTTTTCTTGTCATCAGTAATTCCTGAAAAATAAATTATGTACTTCTTATAGAATGCTCAGAATTCATGTGACTCAACACATTTAAGAAGGCTGCAGCAAAACGACTTCAGACATTATTTTGTATAGAATGGTAGTGCCTATATCTGCTATGGACTTACCTCTTCTTTCATCTGATTGTTGGATGAACATGACTGCTTTACATTCATATGAATATTCTTCCTTGTTTTGTAAAGTAATGGAACTCTAGCAATGATTTACATAAAGACTGGGATTCAAATCTCCTGATTTCAATTATCTAAACCTTTGACATTAAATGCAAACCGCTTTTCCAGACACCATGTAGTCACTGAAATGGTAACCACCTCCAAATAACAATTCATCCAGTTCTTGGATGGAGGGATTGTTCCCTGGAGGTGTGTGTTCCTTGCCATTGACTAGAGAAAGGACCAAGATTATATAGATCCTTAGCTTTTAAATAGTAGGATTTCACTGGGATAAGCACCATTCAGGGGGCATGACACTAGTATGTAGCTTTCCTACAGCAAGATTCCAATATTACTCTTTCATCTTAATGTGTATGGTCAGCTTTGCTTTATCCTGATCCTTTCTATAGTCTCCTTCTCCTGGCTTGGCTGTCTGTGGACTCTCATCCCTGTAATACAAGCCTTGAGGAATCTTCCATTTATACTTTCCCCTTGATGAAGAACTATCATTTATTTTGAAATAAAGATTTAAAGTGGGGTTTGTGGGCTCTATTGGGATTTGGGGTTTGGGGATTTTGTGGGGGGGAGGTGAGGGGTGTGTGATGGCTTTTTAAATCACATTATTTCCTTCTATTCTGAACTTATTCATCAAAGATCAAAGTAGAAACTTTCTCCAAACACCTTGATAGTTTACCAAAGAATTGGAGTCAGTATAGTTATTGTATCAAGCACAAATATTTAGTATTAGAGGAATTAAACATACAATTATCTGCAGGTGTAACTTGATAAGGATACAGTACACTTTAAGTTTTGACAACTGGCTTATAATTTCAGTTATGTGATATTACATAGCCAATGTAAATTGTCCTTTACATTTAACCACTATTGTTTTAATTTCTTTGCCCCTTGTAGGCAGAGATTTTTAAAAAAATAAAAACAATCTTCTGACCTCAGATCCAATTAACAATATGAACATATTATCTTTATTAGCTGGGTGTGGCCATAGTTTTCTAAGAGTCCATACAGAGTATATTAGGTATTTAATTTATAGTCATATTCAATTAGAATGCATCTTGATGTTGTTGCTTTTTTCCTTAACCTAATAGATGTACTGAGATGTGTCCAAAAATAATTAAAATCTTATATGGAAGACAGAAAAGATTAATATTTTATCCAAAGTGTTGGAAGCAACCCACTAGTTTATTGCAATGCATCCCAGAGCAATTTGCTCTATTTGCAGATTAGCTCTCTGACAAATATTACTTTCAAAATAAAATGTAAAAAAAAACCCATAGCATTATGAAATATAGCTGCAATATGTTCTTATCTTCCAGAAACTCTGTTTACCCATAATAGAGAAGATTGTTCAAATTGATTAAAATTTGAGCTTGTTTTGGTAAGCCCAGATCGTTGGCGAGTGGAATATGAGTTCTACTGATTTGTTTTTCAGTCGCTTTTTCAAAAATTTTTGGAAGTGAAACTGGCCCTGATTGATGCCTAAAGCTTAAGGTACAGAAAGTGTTATCCCACTCTGGAAGTTGTGCTACATAGGTACATTGCCTCAGGAACAGCACTGAAATTAAAGTGTTTCCAGGAAATATCATGTTATTACTACTAGTTTTCAGCACTCCTCTAGGTATTCCAGCATGCCTTCCCCTCACATCCAGCCAGCCCCACCTGAGCTGTGTAAAGGTGTGAGGGAATAAAGTAATTTCCTGTTTTCTTCAAGCATCCTTGAACAGCTGCACCACAGTTCTCCTGGTATCCTTACAGAGGTAAGTCAGATGCCTTATAGGTACTATAGGAATAGAGGAGATGAGAGATAAAAATGTAATGCTTCTTACTCTTAAGACTCTCTTAGTGTTCTGCAGGTGTTTACTGCTATGTTTCTGAGTATATTCAGTTGTCTGGATTTCATCCTGAGCTGAACTACTGACTCTGAAAAACTGTTTGCTTTCTTGTTAATGTATGAGACACAGATACAACAGCGAGTACAAATGAAGTTTTGACAGTAGCCCTCTTCTCCTAAGCCATCATTCTGGGGTAGAAGCCATCATCTTCTCCTATGTTCAATGCTACATAAACTAGGCAATCTGCCAAGTCCTCCATTCTTTCTAATATAAGATCAGATTAAAACCAGTCCAAGAAAACACCTCCATTAATGGTGCATCAAGCTGCTGAACCAAAACACCTAACTACCTTAAAATTAGAAGCATAACCCAAAGCTGACTTTAGAAACCAGAAATACAAAAAGAGAAGGTGACAATGAGGAAATATATCATTTTGGTGCTGTTTCTTGTAGTCTGACTTTCCTCCAAGCAGGGCAACCAGGAAGACGGTAATTTGAAAGCCCCACACTCTCCCACTCAAATTCTTCTCCTTCAGAAGAAGCAAAGTGACTACAATTACCATCTGTCAACAAATCCCAGGAGATAATAACCATTAAGAAGCATCATTGCTTGATGTGATGTAAACAAAATTTGTTAATAAGTATCTCAGGTATGCTCACCCCAAAATGCAGACAAACTCTTAAATTGCAGTAATTAAATCAAAAGGTTATTTCAAAATACTTATGGAAAAAGAAGGTGTTGCTGATTTGGCCTACTTATCCATACAGATCTTAACCATAAGGACAACTGTGAGAACAGTTTGAACCTCCAATTGTTCAGTCTTTTTTATTGCTAATTTCTGTGTTTATTCATAGAGTTTCTAGGAATTGGTTTTGTGTGAGAGAAGCTGCAGTCTCACATTACAGTGAGGCAAAGATACAATTTCTCTCCATAAACTGACATGCTTCCACCAGAAACTCTTGTGTCTACATTTTAGCTATAGTGTGGCAGAGAGATCCTCATAAAGCATGATTTCAAAGACAAGAAGATTTTGCACAATTTTCATTAACGTTTTGTTAAGCCTTTGTTTTATGCTCTATTTCTGGGCTTCACTGTGCTTTGACGCTAAAAGTAGTTACAGTCGAAATGTCTACATGATAAATCTCAACTCTCCAGATGTGTCAGCAAATGGTCCAAAATCCAGACTATACAGGACAGTCTACTGATGTCCACAGAGATCTTATTTTGAGATAAGGACTTTTTAATTTTTTTTTTCTTATATAATGGCAATAGTAAAGCAACAGATGGAATGCTAAGAGGGGCTGTGAAATTCCTGTCTTTGGAGATTCTGAAAACTCAGCCATACAGGTCATCCCTGTAGGATTCACTACGTCTCAGTCCTCTACAGGTCACTAAGTGGATTGTCCAGCCTAGATCTCTCTATAATTAAAAAAAAAATACAGGACATTGAGTAGTTTCTGTTACAATTCCATTATTAAAATGGCAGCTGAGAGTCACTTTCGACACTCATCTCCAGGGAGTTGTGGGAGGCTGTATTGTCTTGTCTTTCCACCAGACAACACTGTAGACCTGTCTGGTACTCATTTCCTGGATCACTCATTCCCAGAACTTATGATTTCTCAGATCAGAGGGTATGATCCTTTCTTACTTACTACCACCTCCTGCCCCCTCCTCTATTTTTCCTTTCCTCCTTCTGTGTTGGCCTGTGGATTCACCAAGAAAGCAAGGCATAGTAACCTGAACGTGATGTTCATCACATTAAAAGAAACAGTGAAAAGGTACATTTCCTGGGCAGTAGCAGTTTTCTGTGCTGTTTATTAGGCTCTCCTGATTAACAGGCTGCCCTAAGTATGGTATCTCACTTTTCAACTCAAAGATAGGTTGAGAGACCTAGAGGAAAGAACTATCTCCCTGCTTATCATTTGCAGATGTGTAGAATACTAAGGTTATAGATTTCTACTGGGGAGTTGTTGCTTTGCTAAAAGATGAAGTCAGAATGCACTTAAATCTTTTAAAAACTGTTACTATTCCTATCCTTCTATACAAACTTTCATTTTAAGTGGAAAATGAATAGGACAATCCAGTGTGAGAAATTCTGAAGGAAACATATTCTAAATAACTCAAGGTTCAAGTACAACACCCAGTCACTATGAGCTAAAGTAAAACTCCCACTGACTTCAGTAGGAGTTTTGACTGAGTAAGTACTTAATTGATCCAATGTCAATAAACTCATAAATGCAATAATATAAAGAAGAAAAAGCAAATGCCAAAGAAGTGACTGTTACAATGCTCAGTTCCAAAATGTGAGTTCTGAAATATCTGTTTCCCAGCCCTGGAAATTAGCAGTTGAAGGTTTACTAATAGCTCAAGATGAAATAAAGTCTGTGCTGAGGTGTACAAGTAAACAGATACTTGAAATAGAAGAAATAAAAATACCAATAACAAATAAGAACAATAGCAAAAATGGTTCTTTCAAACCAGTAATTTGAGGACCCTTCACAAACAAGGCTTTAGTATGCCCATTGTATTGCTGAAAAAGTAAACCCATGAGGCACATGAAGAAAAGAGGACAGAAATTTATGAGGACTTAGACATAAACTAGGCTGCAAGCCTTTCAAAAGACACCTCTGAAAGAAATTCTCTCCAAGATAAATGTAGGTGTCTTTTGTACCATTAATTGGGCTGTGTAAACCATAAGAGATTTTCAGCTCTTCTGTCTAATGAATAAAAAATAACTGTTTTCTTTTAGTAACTATGTGCTACTTGATACTAATTTTTCTAAAGAACCCTTTTCCAGGATGTGTTAGCTGTAGTCTTGAGTGAAACCTGACTGTATGTTTCCTCTTTCAGCAAACAAGAAGGTAAAAACTAATGCAGAGTGAAATGGTGTTCCTATCAGTCTGACTTCAAATAAGACTAGGAGGTTCCTGAAGGCTGATGGGGCTGTGGGATTGTCTCTGTGATAACAGGTGGTGTTCAGGAGCTGGGTGTAACACTTTACACCTAGTGCAGGAGTCACACTGAGTGACCTGAGTCAGCTAGGAGAAGCACTCTATCCTCTTCCTAATGTTGCTCTGTAGTGTGACATGGAGATATGGTATACGAGTGCATGTGTATGCAAAAAGACAGAAAACACTAGAAATAAGCTACACAGGTCTTCTAAAAGCAATTTATAAAATGTTACATGAAGAAGCTAATAGCTAGAAGGAGGCTCAGACATAAATTTGCTCTTTATTGTATACATTTCTTGTTTCAGGTGGACTGGAGACCAATTGTTGTATCCTCATGAAATACCTGTAAGGTAAGAAACATTATTGTGCTCAATTCTGAGCAGGGAATTGAAGCACTGGAAATTAAGTCAATTGCCCAAAGTGATAAAGGTAGCAAGGAATAAATCCTAGTCTTCTGACATGAACTAAATGCTGTAGTAATCCTCTCAGTTACAGCTGCTGTAAGAAAACAAGTTTGATCCCTTGTAAATATTACATAGGCCTTCAGATGGGTAATCCTGGTTGAATGTGTGATGTCTGCTTCATTGTTTGGAGAACTGAAAGCCAGTTAACCATTCATAAGCATCATTGTAATGCTTGAACACTGCCTGTGACCATGCGGGATAGTGCTGACATTCTACTGTTGCTGCTTTGCATGGCCACGGTAATGTCATGTCAGAATCTGCAGAGATGTAGAATTATAGATTCTTCTTCTATCAAAATGTTAAATAATGGTTTTGAAATTTCATGTGTGCACAAAAGATTAAATTTGTAAATGTACCAATATCACATAGCACAAAAGCTGTTCTCATGATCAATATGGGCTGCAAATTTCTAGAAGATCACAGAATCACAGAATCACCGGGTTGGAAGAGCCCCACTGGATCATCGAGTCCAACCACTCCCACAAAACACTAAACCATGTCCCTCAGGACCCCGTCCACCCGTAACTTAAACACCTCCAGGGAAGGCGAATCAACCACCTCCCTGGGCAGCATATTCCAGTGCCTAATGACCCT
>WAAB01004577.1:0-15362 GCA_013389865.1 Piaya cayana | reverse complement strand
ACAGCCTTTCCCTCATCCAGTAGACGTGTCACTGTGTCATAGAAGGCGATCAGGTTGGTTTGGCAGGACCTGCCTTTTGTAAACCCATGTTGGCTGGGCCTGATCACCCGGTTCTCTTGCAAGTGCCTCATGATAGCACTCAAGATCACCTGCTCCATGACTTTCCCTGGCACTGAGGTGATTTTTCATTCTGTACTGGTTTTTTCTGCTTTTAGACATTATCTTAACACTCATTCTGTCCTGGATCTCATCCACCACCACTGAAATCTTAGCCCTTTATTTGTACATCTTACACCTTGTTCCATCCTCACACCTTGTCACCAAAGTTAGATGACTGAACAAAGATGCTTGGCCCCAAATCCTTCAGGCTGCCCCACTGTCACCTCATTACAAGCAGAAACCAATAAACCTCAAAGATCAAGCTGTGGTTCTCTCTGCTTTGGAGGGGTCTGCTACCTTACTCAGAAGAGCTCATATAGAATGGAAAAAAAATCAGAAATATGAAAACAAGAAACTGGGAGTAAAGGGGAGGTAAACCAAAGCAAATGGATGTAAAAGATCCTCACTGGATGCCAACCATCAGAGAAGAGGGCTGGACCCTCATGATCCTTCAGCTTTATACTGAGTACGATGTATATAGAATGGAATATTCTGTTGATCAGTTTTGGGTCTGCTGTCCTGTCTGTTCCATGTAGATGTGACCCTTTTTCACCCTTTTGTTTTATGGCATTCCACCAACTCAAGGATGGCTTTGGTTTCTACAAGAATTAAGTATAAATAATGGCATTTCTGCATATGAATGCCCCATTATTTTGCTGATGATTATAAACATTAAGCATTATCACTTCTAGAGACAGACACTGAAAAACTTGTTCACTCTCAGAAAATGAAGCTAAAATTTTGCCACAACAGAAGAAGAGACCTCACTTAAAGTAGTCATAGCTCAGTTGTGCAGTTACATGCATATAAGGGTCCTTAGTTTAAGGTCCTCCATTGTCCAGTGCAGACAAGGACATTTTTTTCCTCCCAATTGAGTATCTTGGCTATGGAAAGACAATGTGTCATACCCTTTCTTTAGCACTGTGATATTATGTATAAACAATCCATTGGGCCAGCTACTTGAAGGCTGACCCAGTGTTCATCATATTCCCTTGAGAAGCAAGAAACAGACACCCAGGTCCCCACTGTGATAAATAGTTAATCAGTTATCTGATGTGAAACAACTCCAATAAGACAACTTGGAAAAAGACACTACATTCTGGTAGCTACTGCACATATCTAGTTGGCAGGCTAGTCCTTGCTTATCTTACTCTATCTATAATGGAGCTGCCAAAGGAAGGCAAACATAATAATAGAGAGCTTTCTGTTCAAGCACACTGCTTTGATCACTACAAAGACTAGAAAAGTTCATATGGGAAACAAGGAGAACAGTTTTAGGTAGAACTGTTTATTGATTACAGTGATGGGTTTTTCACCCATTGTTGTTTTTTAAATCAAGATGTTGTCCAGGTTGAAACAGTTATTGTTCAGGGAAATCTCAAGGCCAAGCTTGTCAGGAGGGCTGATTAGGTGATTACAGTAATTCATCTGGGCTATGTAAGCTCAAAATTTATGAAGACAACGCAATACAAAAAGGCACATCAGGAGAGAAGGACAAAGAGGTATTTGTTTTTAGCTTTGTGTGAGTGACCTACTGAACTCATTGAAGTGTTATACATTTGGTCTGAACAAGACACAGAGAAAATAGACAGTGGACAAAGTTCTTTCAAGTCTGAGGATGAATATGCTAGCCTGAACAAGCATGTGACATTATGAATGGAAAAGTGTCTTTTGATCCTCTCCACAAATCCGAAAGAGAAGCAGAAATCAGCTCTTTTCTTCTAATGTCATGTGCTATTTAAGCAGTCAGAACTGTGATGATAAAGTAATATTCCTCTATGAAGTTCTTTTTTAACCTGAGTATTCTTCTATTGAATTGCCTTTCAGACACCCGAGTCACTAGTACTTGAAACAAAAGGACATGAAATTCTTACTCTAGATATCTACCATCTAGCCTGTCTACAACAGACTTACTGTTTGGATTCTGTTATAGTCTTGGAGAGCTAATCAATACAGTTAATGGAGTTTAAAGTACAATTCATCTGACCAAATATAGGACAAGATTTACTGCTCTCTACATGCCATTGACTGTATTGGCTATATCTCCATTGACTATAACGGGACTTATACAATTAATTCAAGCATGGAAAAATGCATTACATACAACCAAGACAAAATGAATCTCAACCAGAGCTTTTCCATTATGTGGATAATGAGAACTCCTACAGCTACATTAAACAGTGTACATGATATGCCTGTGCTAGATCTTTTTGTTTAAATCTCTTTGTTTCACTTCAAATTGAACAGAAGACTAATCTCTTTGTTTCACTTCAAATTGAACAGAAGACTACTCTCAGCCTTCATCATGGCTAAGAAGTTGAGAGCAATCAGATATGTCGCTAATACTACTGTTCCTTGTGTAATACGGCATAAAAGAACTACTGTATCTTAGCAATGCAGTACTGGCAGCCCATCTAAGTTGATCAGATTACTGAATTTGATGTGTATATGAATATGCATATATATATATCTCTGGAAATCAAATTGTGTCCATATCTGTTTATAAAAAAATATCCAATTGAGTAATACAGGTGCTAGCTTCGAGGTTGAAATTTTTAAATATTTAACTGTCTTATCTTAAATTGTTTGGAAAGGAGAGCATTGGATCTTCAGTATTCCACCATTACTTGTCTTAGACTTTAAAATGTGCTTAGTTATGTGCAATAAAGTTTAATTTTTTAACATATATTTGAATCTCAGCAGATGAGTACAAAAAAATCTAAATATAGGGGGAAAAAAAGCAGAAATAAAAATACTATGGAAGCCTCAGAAAGAGCCACAATATTTTAAAGAATGATGGAAGATAGAAAGTTTCTGCAAGAGCTGTTCTTGTGAAGTATATGTTCACTATAATGAATAAAAGATTATTAAATGCTTTTATATGTTGAATCTGTGTTTGGCTCAAATTTATCTCATGAAGAATTTGGTGCTGAAATCATATGTGCCAGATGGCATTGCAATTGTAGGTCCAAGGAACACGGACTAATTCCTTCAGGTGAAATGTTTCCAGACAGGACATAGAAGTAGTGGTCTCCTCTACTCTCTGAAAGTTCAACAGAGACCAATAGTTTGTCTAAAAATACAGTTATACATTTCAGTGTAATTCCAATACCTTAACTGATAGGAATACAATTTCTTATAGCCAGCCAGGGTGTTCCATATAAGCTTCCAATCAGAATCAATAACAAGGAATAATCAGTGAGGTTTTCTTCAGAAGTTCAGTAGTAGAGAATAATTGCTTTCTGGAGAATTATAGGTTTCGTGGATGTTTTAGATTTGGTATTGCAATTAAATTGTCTTGGTTTCATTACTGACAACATTTCTCTAAGTTCCTGATTTCAAAAAATTCTGTTCCTGTCTGGACATATATTATTTACTGGTAAAATTAAGCAGCAGGATATTGATTCTCCAAATCCATAGAATAACCTTCAGTTCATATGTGAGGTGACAGCAAAGAAATTCTTCATAGTTTTACAGCTGAATATATGAAACTTGCATATGCAGACCACTGGCTATGTGATTTTGAAAAGGGATCCATGTCACTCTTAACACGTAATTATCAACAAGCACAGCAGCCTTCTGTCAGTATGTAAACAACAAGCAAAAGCATAAAGAAACTCCATCTGAGCTTTTAAAACCACAGAGAGGTAAAAAAGACATATCAAGCAGATAAAAATAAGCATGATACATAAATACAAACCTAATCAATTTCTACTCCTTCGAGACATGATATGTTGTTTACGTAGGCTATCCTGAGCAGTGAAATTATGGGAAGAAGTAAATACGAAAAATAAAAAGGAAGGCAGATATGTGAGTTTGGTAGTCAGATGGTAAAGAAAAGCTGCCAAAAAGTCCTTTATGATTCACAACTATAGTTCTGTTATCCCAGAAATATTCTCTTCTGCTTAAAAGTCTGCCCAAGGACATGAACCCTGGAAGCAGCTCTGTGCAAATGTAAAATAAAATTGAAGACCTTTTTCTGGATGTCATCTGGGAGCCAGACCACATATGCTTGGTTACAAACTAAAGTTATCATACCATTGTTTGTTGGAAGTACGCATTTCAGTATGACAATAGGACAGTAGTATTTTTAAAGTATGGCCACCCTGAGTGTCTCACTTAATATTTGGGCTTTTAAACAGTATGTGGAAAGAGCTGTTTACCAGGAAGTATCAATTTTGACTCAGCAAAATTACATATTTTTTTGTTGATTGGCAGGTTCTCAGACAGAACAATAATGCTCAGGGAGGAGCTTCACAGATTCCTTCTCTTTACTCCCAAAGAGAGAGGCCCTGTAACTTGACCTGGATGGAAAGCTCTGCCAATGAAATTTAACTGCTAAAATAGCATATAAACACTGCTATGCAAATGATCCTGAGTATCAGTGGACTACACAGGATGAAAAACTAACCACAACAGCCCCATTCGGATCTTCTAGAAAACTATACCTTATGTTATATAGAATTATGACCCATATGTTAGTAATTATTTGCTTATAAAGCCACATCAGTGTATTAAGTATTGTGGCTCCATTAGATAATGCTGTGCTGCTACCCACATACATATTCATTTAATATATGTATGTAACCTCAACATGTCAATAATAGTTAAAAAGACTTGTAACAATGCTTCATTTTCTTCTCTCTTTTTTCAGTTGTCTGTCTGTTTAACAGCACTGTGCTGATTTCAGTTTCACTCTACAGGCTTTTGGAGTAACACAAAATAACCAGAACTGATTGTCAGCAAATATCAGGGAAATATTTTCAAAGCGGGAGGAAGAGAGAAGATATTTGTGACTGAGTTTTTGACCTGTCCCAGAGGCCCTGTTAAGCACAGCATAAAACTTCATGAAAGAAAATATTAGTTTAAAATGGTCTCCGATGCCTAGTACGGTGCAGCAGAAATTGTAGGCTGTTCTTACAAGTTTCTTCAGGGTGCTATCCATATTCAGTGCGTAGAATTTTTTCTTGGTTTGCACCAGGGTCCTGTACTGATCGTAGCAGTATACTCAATGCCTCACAGATCCTAGATTTACTTTTCAGCCTGTCACACAGCTTTGGGTCAGCTTAACATGTGGGTACATACTTAGTTCAGTGACATTTCTTTGACAATAAATACTTTGCCAAGAAGTGCTGAGCATTTCTAACTGTTGACTTTCCAGAGTTGTAAACACAAAAATAATCAATTCCGTTTGCAGAAATCCAGATTAGAATAGTGGCATTAAACCACAGTAATCCTTCTGCTTTGATGTACATCTTCATTATCCAGCAGTAACAATCACCGTAGTAGGGAAGACAGTAACAGTTCATCTCCTAATGCTCACAGAGTTCAGCTACAATCTCTGAGTTTTAGCAAAGAGATCAACCATTAATACTCTGAAACCAAATTAGAACATAAGACAAACTAGGTTTGTTTCAATTCCCAGCTTCCTGAGATTTTCTCAGTTTCCTTTACAACAGTTATAATCTCAGCCTAAGACCTTTAAATTCCATAATCCTCCCTCTTGCTGCATGGTCTATAACCTCTGAATGCAAATCAAGGAACCTCAGCTGGTGGTTGAGGCTGGCTGCTAAAGAGTCTTCTTGCACTCCTATTGAAGTCCCTTCGTATTACACAGAAATGCTCCCTAATTCAGTTATAGCTACCTTAAATTTTTGAAAAAAGCATGGTGCAAAGCATTTGAACTGAACCCCTTCGCACTTGTATATTCCTGCAAAGATGTTTTGGTATCAATAAATTCATAACAATTTTATACTTGGAGAAGAGCATTGCTCCGAGCCAAGAAGAATTCCACAGTGCTTTGGATCTGATTCATACCAGTTCGTCTAATGGGCCAGAGATCATCTTTGTGTCTGTCCCTTACTCCTGGCCTTGGATATGAACATAGTCCATCTGTGCTAGACTGTGTCTTTCATTTTTACCTGAAAAATATTAATTTTTTTTTTGTTTTCACTAACCAATATCTTCAGCAATATCATCCAGTAATGAGAGACACTCAAGTAAAAACAACATTTGACAGCCCAGAAAACAGTGAATGCACTCTGTATATACTTCAGGATAAATTTGTAAGAAGATTCTGCATTCAATTAACCCTGTCTCCCATCTTTTCTCTCTCTTTTGCTGCATTTATTCACAAGTGCCATCCAAAGGGTAATTAAAAAGGCTGATTAACATCAGCAACCTGAGGACCTATAAGTCACTTGGGAACAACCCTTAGAAGACTAGGAACAAGCAACATCTACATCACATTTGCAAGACTGACCATAGTCAGAGGAGCTGAGACAAGCCCTACTTACAAGAGGTAATTTGTTCCAGTCTGAGTTTCCTGCTGCAAACACTGAAGGCTTTGCTGAGCTAATTATTAGAGTAAAGACATAGCAAGTTCTTTGCAGATTCCACAATATATTTTGAGCTTATCCTGACTTTGCTCTAAGATCTCTGCAGGACATGACTGATGTGTGCACTATTAGAACATAAGTGAAAAAAATCGCAGCCAAATATAGATATCATGGGTGGGGTTTTTTTCTTCCATCTTCTGTAAGAGCCAAGAATCTGGATTTCTGATTGAGAAAGGGGGTGGTCAGATCCTTTTCCTTTCCAGAGTATACAATGCAGCAAACAGGGGGTTTCTCTCTAGAAAAAGAAAAAAAACACATTATCTTGAAAGTTAGAGGAGGTCAAAATTATACCTTTGCCATGTAAAGTGCAACTTTTTAAAATGGATATTTGATTACCAAATAAACATTTGATTACCAAATAAATGCATTACCAGAAAATGAATATTCCTTATAAATAAGTGTGGTTGGCATGCTTTTGACCTCCACTCTTGGGGAAAGGTGATGATGCTACACAGGGCTCTCTTGGTCTGTTGTTCCTGAATAATAGTGTCGAAATAAAGTCCTAGCATGTTGTATAGGAATATAAATCAGCACACAAGTTAGAAAACATCAGGAGCATATCAAGTTTGGGAGTTATTTTCTGAACTATTCCTCTGGGGGTATAGAAAAAAGGTTCCTGCCTTGCTGATCTTTATTGAAACAACTTCACTGAGTTTCTTATGCTCTACCTGCTCTGTAATGATTGACTAGGTCTTCTGGAGGGGCTGAGTAACTATTTCCCATGAACCTAAATGCCTTCAGAACTATCCCAAACTGTCTGAGAGTGACAAAAGTACTCAGAAGTTATATGCTAGAACTGAGAAGTAAAGGTATCACAGGCACACATTTATGCATTTCACATACAGATGTAGAGTATGACTACTTGGATCTCTTTCATTCACAAGACTAGACTGAAAAACATTCACAGAAAATATGTGGAGACTTTTATTTAGTGTCTGGTGAGAAGAGTATTTTGATCTGACTCATGCAGTCTTTAGGACACACTAATTATATGGGCTGACATTTCCCACAGGCAACAAGAAAAGAGCTGCCATCAACAGTCATATACGTCTAAGATGTCCTTTTGTACAGAAGTATTACTTTGTTTGTAGTGGGACTAAAAGGATGTGGAGGTAAAAGGATGGATATATTTTGCAAGATTAAAGCAAGGTATCAGACTCAACCACTATCTGCTTATGATTTTAAAAATACCAAAAAATATCATCTTCTTGTTTTCCTATGCCACCAAACAGCTATTTGTCCCTGCTTATCTTCCACTACCAATAAAGTAAAAAATCTCCTTACTTATAGAGTAAAAGAAACAAGAATTGTGCTGGTTTTAAACATGGGAGAGGATGGAGAAGTTGTGGTACATTAAAAGTTCCCTGTATAAAGGTGGCAGCAGTAGAAATAAGGACAGGTTTCCCTCACCCCACAGAGAAAATTTCAGAACAGAACATTAAGACACAAAAAACAAGTCAAATCATGTTATTTTTAACAAATAAATAGCAATATTGTGACATAGTCTAGTTATCTTTTTTTACCTTTTATTTTCCCAGAGGCATTCCATTTTTTCCTACTAGAATATCAAAAACAAAGAACAGCAACATTCTTTATCTACTTTGAAAATATTATTTACAAAAATGAATCCCTCTCAGCAATTTTATTAAAATAAAGTTGAATATATTCTGCTTTCAAAAGTGGAAATGATTCTGTGCTTTTAATTTCTTTGTGAAGTAACAAATTGCACAGCACCAGAATGCTGCTTACCATTCCTGGTCCAGGCCTTAGGGAATGTTACTTTATTACCTTTCCAAACCATACTTCAGAGGAATTAATTAATTGATGCTCTCAGCAGTCTCATCCTGACAAAAACATATGATACTAAAATGTTAAACATGGAAGCTAAGATGAAACTGTCAGGAGAAGGCTGAAAGTGGTTATTAATATGGGTTTTGATAAATATCTTCTCAGGCTCACACTGTGCCTCGTCTACTTTCATCTTGGAATGTAGTTAATCTGATTGATGAAGATCCTGTTTCAGATTGTCTCCATGCTGAGTTTAATAACTGCACTTTTTTTTTTTCAAAAATAAAAAAGTCCTTTATTGCAAGTCAAAAAGCTTTTGCATTGGAGTGTTTTGCAATGGTATAACAAGCCTGACAGTGGAACTCTTGTTTTTTTACTCTCTCTGTGCTTGAACAGTGTTGCTTAATTACCACACCATCCCATAGATGACAGCATCCAATCAAGATCCTTCTCCCTGTGTGCTTTGCAAAGCAGAGTCTGATAAGAAAATTGTCACATGCTGCTAATGTTAAGCCTTAGGCTTAAAAGAGCACGCTCATCATGGCATCCTATCAGGCCTTCAGCACAAAGGGTGACACAGCATGCCAGTTTTGTGTCATTACTAATGTTCCAGTGTTAAATATGAACAAGTTGATTTTTTTGTTATTGCTTAAATTCTATTATTGTTTTAAGCATAGAGTCATAGTTATGGTTCGTGAGTTGAATAAAAAGTTGTATCTCTGTTGCACAGATTTCTATACAATTATTCACGTTTAAAAGAGCAAGATCTTCAAAATATGGTATATTTTAAATAGGAGAAAACTTCAAATACACAGTGCTACTGTACAGATATATTAAAAACAGGAAATGGGTTTGTTAGTAATTATTTAATCAGTTTGGGTTATAAATGTCCTCCTAATGTGTCTACAGAAAATTCTTCTGTTATTTTGAACCTTAAATATTTTTCCCATGAATGGACTGAAGCACAATGAGAGGGTGTACTGACATAGTTATCTCTGTAATCATGGCAATGCAGTTCACTGTGCAACCTATTCCCTATTCACTCTGCTGCATTAAGATCTCAGGACATTGCTTTATCTCTATCACCTCTCTTTTTTAATTCCACCACTGACTCCCCTTTGTCAATAATAATAATGAATGGAAATTATTTCCTTTGTGTCCACAGCTTACAAATAAGACTGCAAATTTAACCCCAGCCTCATGGTTAGCCTGTCCTTCGTTACCTTTTTAGTTTCAGAGAATGGCTGAGGTTAGAAAGGACCTCAGGAAGTCATCTTGTGCAAACTCCCCCTGCTTAAGCAGGGCCACATAGAGTTAAGCTTTTGAATATCTTGAAGTGTAGAGCCTCCATTGGGCCACCTGTGGCTAATGGTTAGGACACCACCCCTCTCAAATATCTCCTTATTGAAATGACTGGAAAAACTTGACAACTATTATGTTGATGGTACCATCTGCCACACCAACCTGTATCATCCCACTGTCACTCTGAACAACCTTGACTGATTGGCATCTGTATAGTCCTGGGCAGTGACACTTTTATTTTCAGGGAAAAAAGGTCCTGCAGTCAGAGTACTAAAAATATGATATATTCAAAACCTGCAAGGAAAGTCCCATTAGAATATGTTCTAAATAACTAATTCTACAACTAAATCTGGATAACACTGAGGGCTAATATGTGGGTTGAAATTAATAGGCTGTGCAATACTGAGAAACAGGTATTTCATTGCATTCACAGTCTAGCCAAGAATACAACCCTTCAGGAAATTATCTGGCAAATGTTACTTTGTGTGAAAATATTGACTCATCAGAAAATAAATTTAGAATGGTTCAGTTTCAATTGTTTTTCTGTCCCAAAAGCTACGTAACAAAAAGGGGGGTTCTCTATGTTGTCTAAAAGACCTCTATATTTCAGATTTTCGTTGCTTTTTCTAATTAAAAAATGAAATGAAAATATTTCTAAGTGATGGTAAAAAAAATTGTTTCAATTCACTGACTCTATTTGTACACTGCTACCATGTAAAAATTACTGCAAGGGCAGTGAAAAGTTTTCAATTTGTAAAGAAGTATAGCACATTAAGGCAAAACCCCCTGAAGTCTTCTCTCAGCAGTGTAGACAAACTCAATTTTGATCCTGTAAGACCAAGTGGTCTGCTGGGGCCAGACTGCTCCTTTTTGAAGCAACTGGGGCATACGCAGATATCTGAGGAGACATAGAAGATGTGAATCTGTATACACTGATGGGAAATCACCTGGAAAGCCAGGATTGCCATTCCTCGTAGCAGCAGGGAATAGGCAAGATGAGAGTTGAGACTACACATCTATAAAAGACAGGTGCTACCACATACCCAAACCTCTTTTTAGTGGTACTGAAGAAAATTACATGGCTTTTGAGGGCTGAAACACTGATAAAGGAGATAGCAAAGGCACAGAGCATTTTGTTCCCAGTTCCCAGCTGTTCTCAGCAGCTGCTTCCCTGGGTTTGCCTATAGACAGCTCAGTAGCTCTGACGAAAGGAGTCCAGTGGCTCTGCTGCTCTCTTCTACAGATAGCAACGTGTCTTTCATGCTTGCCAAGCTTGTTCCTCTGACTAGCAGGAAGGGCTAGAAAATAAGTTTATTAATTAGATGACTTGAGTAGGACCTGGGAGATAGATCAACTGATCCTTCGCCTTTGACTTTGGGTGAACCACTTGATTTCCCCCATTCATTCATCCCCAGATGTAAACTAGTACTATTCCTTCCTTCCCTCACCAGAACTAGTATGTATTAGTAGTTATTTACTGCAAGGGAAGTTGGACCACGCCTGCAAATGTCACTATGCACTGTGCATGGCAAAGGCACTGTGGCATAACAGTGGGAATCTGAGTTTGCTGACAGTCAAAAGACTGATGATATCTCTGCCTCATTTGAAACAGAGAAAAAGCTTCTCACATCCCTGGGGAAGGGAAGGGAAGTCACTCTTTCCTGAAAGTTACAGTCTTGATAAATACACCATAATACAATGGTGTGAAAGGGCACCCAATTATGCTGCTTGTAACAATCCTAAACGTTGCAGAAGTGCCTGTGTTGCTGCATCATTTTAGGTGCACTTTCCTAGAGGAACAGCATACTGATCCAGCTGCTAGTAAACCTAGAACACAAAATTTGCAGGGGAAATCTGGAAACACTCGGGCTGCCTATCGTCATAGGAGCAGGTGGTGAATTTTCACAACACATCAAAATTGTTTGTTTTGTTTTGTTTGAGATAAGTTACAGAGACTGCAGGAAGGAGGAATCAGTTGATCCCAGGGGTAAACAGAGCCTGTTTCATACTAAAATGGAGATAAAAGCCCACTGTACTTACTTTTTTTAAAAAAGGAAAATTTTAAAAGGGTATTTTTAGTGTGGCAAATCAGGTTTAATCTTGTGCTTTGTCTTTCTATGGTCTCACGGTGGAAGAGAGGACAATAAGGAACTGCATAGCTGCTATCAGGAATTATCTTTGCTTGAGTGTCCCAGTAGGGGAGCAAAGCAGGGATGGATTTTGATGTAATAGGCTGTGTCACTCAGTCCTGTACCAAAACTGATAGATTATGTATTAAGAAAATAGCATTAGGACTGGGATGAGACGAGCTCACTCATTCGCAATTATAAGGATGACTTCCTGAATAGCAGTCTTTCACACCCAAAAGGACACTCTGCAAAACTACAACTGACTACATCATCAGAACTTCGCTCCTCAAATTTCTTCATGATCAACACATTTTTGTTAAGTACCAAAACCAAATTTGTTTTTTCAGAAGGGTATTATTAAAATGTGCATAAAGAAAAGAAGATATCTAGCTTTTCTGAAGTCTCCTCATACATGCTGGACTTCATTCTATTATTCTTACTCATTCTGGAAGAAACAAGCAACTTTGACTGTATGCTGGTGGTAATTTGATATAACCTGAGAGAGACGTGGTTTCCTCTCCTGAAAAGTAGAGCATGAGTTTCCTTAGTACTGTGGGGAATGAAAGTGAGATTTCTCAGTACAAGAGAGGAAAAATCAGTTTAAAAAAAAAAAAAAAAGTATTCTTGGTAGATGGAGTGGATTTTCCTTGGTAGTGTAAACAGGGAAATGTTGTTAATATGAGAAATTTTTGGAGTTGAAAAGAGAAGTGCTGATTCCATCCATGATGATTCATAGTGGAGAAATTAGTATAACTCCTCCCCTCTTTCCTCACTAGCTGCTGGCCACATTCAATCTCCTTCCTATAGCACTGAATGGTTTGTAGCAGAAGAAAAGCTCAGGGAAACATGTTCTCTTAAAATTTCTTAGCCAATCATATCAATAGTAACTATCACCAGGTGACTGATTTTTCCCATTCCATCCTATTATATTCTGATTTGCTTTCTGTTTTATGTATGGTATTCTTACTCACTCACTTTCCTCCTATACTAATACTGGTTGGTCTTACTGAATCTGGGAAAATCATACAATGTGACTCAACATCTCATCTTGGGTTACAATCTTATAATATTTAAGGCAAATATTGAATGAGCAAATTTATTTTCTAAATGAGCACATTTGAGTACTTTAGATTGCCAAACCCCACTATTTTGTTTCTTTGCTATTCCTACATTTTATACGTAGAAAACAATCCATCTTCAGGAAAAAATGAGAGCTGAGGTTTAATTTATTTCAAGGAGACACATGGAAGCTTCATGCCACCAAATAATAGTTCTACAAAAAAATAGGCCTTACTGTTGTCAAATGACAATTAAGAACTGCAATTCTAAGAATACAAAGATGTATCCAAATTAACAACACCTCGGAGAATCTGTAAGGATACACATTAGTTGCTTTAACAGCTATGGAAGAAACTGTAGGCCTAAGTGTCTTGCTTTTGTTTGTATCAATCTCTGTGACTGTTAAAGAGATAAGTATGTCTGACAAGTTTCATTTCAAAGAGACTTCTTTGTGACTAACAATGAGTTGATCTCATTACCTGCTTCTGGTACCATTCTGGTGAAATAGTAAATCTGAAGTTCAATTTGTCAGTCTTCTTAATCAGTCTAGGAAAAATGCCTTTAAACTAAAGAAAATATTTCACCAAAAAAAAAAAAAAAAAGAAAAACTCAATGTTCTAATCTTTTCAAATCTAGGCTTTTGCTGGAAGCTACATTTTTTTTATTAAAATAGCTTTTATCAACCTAAGAAATTAACTAGTCTAGAAAGAACATTTATCAAAACTTCACTTATTCCCTGAAAAGCAGTTAGATCTGTGCAAAATGAAATTAAATAAGAAAATTCAGTGTCACTGTGGAACATCCCCAAAAGCAGTGCAAGTGAAAGAGAAAATAAAACTGCCAAGATACGTTAAGTAGTTTAGCACATGCCATACAGAACAAGTCATTGCAAAATTATAATTAAAGTTACTTAATAGTATTCCTACAATATTATTGCCAAAAGCAAAAACTTTCAGTCATATGTGTGAGTCTCATTACTGAGACTCCTTGTCAACTTTGAGTTTACAAGCATCCACAATACAGTGAATCAAAACACCAGATACTCTCTAGGGTATCTGCTGTGTCTCCTGTATCACCTCATTTTGTATAGAATGACCATTTTAAGAAAGTATTGGCTGGCTTTAAGTCTTGTTGCTTAAACCTAATTTTAAGGCAACTGAAATTAATCATAAAGAATTTCAGTTGCCTCAAAGTTTGAGAGTAAATTAGAGACTCTCAAGAGTACAGTGCTATCTTCAAGTGGTAGGAAATAAAGAACGCTTAGTGAAATGATAATATCCTAACGAAGTTAGGGAGTGAGGAATAGGGCAAGGCAGAGTAGCATTAGAGAGTGAAACAGTAAAAGATAGTGGACAAATCAGAAAGAAAACAGTGTTTTTTAACATGGACTGAAATAAGGGCAAAGTCTAAGAATTAGCAAGGTGAGCCCAAACACACTCAGGGTCAAGAAAGCACCTGAAGTGGGAAAAGACTTAAAGTGTCTAAGTCTAATAAATTTCTGGAGGAGTATTGCAGAGTTCAAGGTGAGATTAAGCAAACAATCTGAGCTAGAAATAGAAAATGCAACATTCAAAATAAAAGGGGTTTTTTTAGTATTAAAAATAATTATTCAGGTCTTCAAAGATCAGATTGTGGGGTAAAATAAATATATATATTTGGAAATGTTTAAGTCAAATATTTCAGCTTTGTTTTGCAATCTTGTGCCACAGGAGGCACTATTCAGAAAAGAAAGTTCAAACGCTCATGCTTTTACAGGAGTTCAAAAGATCACGTCAGCTTCTTCAATTTTAACAAGGGTTTGGAAAAAAAATCATTGGCTTTGCCCTCTGTAAAGATCTAAAAAGATGTGCAGAATAAATATGTATGGAAATGAGTTATGAGCAAAAATCCCACACAACAAAAAATTTGTGCTGGGTGGGGAAGATTTGCTAAATTAGGCATTAGGCAGTACCTGCTTCTTGTCACTGGCATTTTCCTAGTCAGGGCTGTATAACACAGCGGGTTTTTTGGTACATTTGTTCAGTATAGCTGGCTCATCTCACTTACCTTCAGAAAACCCTGTTTTCAGGTCCTGCTGCCCCATCACTGCATTACCTGTACTTGAGTTAGTAAGAAAATTTGCTCCCTGGTTTTAGCATATATTAGTGGGGAACACCTGCTGGATCTCTTCTTTCCTGCCCTGTATTTATGTTACACCCTGACACCTGCTAGACAAAATCTTATTAGGCATTCTCATTTGGATACCTGTGATATTTTCTTCTATGAGCTTGGATTTTTTTAATGAATTATACCTTTCATAATATACCAAGTTTATAGGGTTTCCACTACATTTCTGAAAACGAGGTAAAGATGGAGCTGGAGTATATTAAGAAACATGTAGTCCATGAAAGAACTTTAACCACAAGGGAGCAGAATGTCTATTTTCATCATTCTACTAAAAAATTTTTTGAGTCAAAGACATGTTGGTTTAAATATGTGTACATGCATGTAATATGTAATGACATTGGGAAACTTCAATCTTCCTGAT
>WAAB01004567.1:0-62963 GCA_013389865.1 Piaya cayana | reverse complement strand
CCCCCCCCCCCCCCCCAGTTAGCACTCTACTTTAAAGGAGGTCTTTGCTGTTTATCACAGCCACATTTCTAGTGCTGCTACAGTTGTTTTCTGTCTGCTGTTTTGTGCTTACACTTATACGCCTTATTGAAAAAGAGCTGGAAGGTACTTCCAGCATTTTTATCACACTCCTATTTTTCTACCCTGCACTCTGCTGCTGGTGGTTGAACCTGTTCACTCCCAGGTTTTACATTATTGGCCCAGTAGGATCTCATAGCGAGTTACCCTTGCTTCCTTATGCACATTGTGTATTGAAGATGAGATTTTTCATTTCTGCCAGGCTTTACACAAATTCCATCCCATTAATAATGCCTGCCCATATTAATCAAGCCTGTGGTGTCTACAGAGGCAGGACATTTTGCGTGTATGTTATCGCACAAAAGGAAAAAGAATAAAATCACCCCTCATTCAGGCTTAGCAGCTTACATACTTCATGCTGGGTTTTCTGTCAAGGCATTTCTGCTCCAGTGCACTCAGTTGTCTTTTGCTGCCTTTTAAACCTGCTTGAGGGGATTTTTTTTTTTTCCTCTCCTCTGGTCTCTTTTGCACTATTTGCCAGACCTGGGCTGAGGGCTCTCTGAAAACTGCTGGTCACTTTGAGTAAGCCTGCTTCTGCAATATTGTCAGGCTCAGAACCATGATTGTTTCACTGGGAGCTGTTCCAGTGCTCCACCATCCTCTGGGGGAAGAACCATTTCCTAATGTCCAACATAATCCTCCCCTGGCATCTCCGTGCCATCCCTCGGGTCCTGTCATTGGTAACTGGAGAGAAGAGCTCAGTGCCTGCTTCTCCTTCTCCTCTTGCAAGGAAGTTGCTGACCACAATGAGGTCTCCTCTCAGTCTCCGTTTCTTCAGTTTGAACAGACAGGTGACTTCAGCCACTGCTTATGTGACTTCACTCTCTAAACATTTCTCCAACTCCGTGACCTCCTCTGGACCCTCTCCAGGTGCTTTAGATCCTTCTTATTGTGTGGTGCCCCAAACTGCCCCGGGTGGTCATGATGGGGCTGCACCAGTGGGAGAAGAGCAGGACAACCCCCACTCCGAATAGCTGGCAATGCCCTGCAGGATGCACCCCGGGGCACGGTTGTCTCATGTTCAATTGGTACAAAAAAAAGATGTTTTATATGAATGATTCAATGAAAGAATATTTTAGTCTACTAGTGCAATGTGTCCATCTGTGAGAGAAAGCGATGAAGCACGGGGTCATGCAGTTCCCTGAGGATAGTAATCAACAAAGTTTGCATTTTGGAGGGGAAAAGGAGGTTACTACTGATAAGAAAGGCTCTATTTGATTCTAATCTGTTTCACCTGTTGAACAATTATTGATGACTTTCATTAATAGTGATTTGTTGCCATGCTATGTAAAAGAGAATAATAAGTCCTGCATTAAGCTACATGTAAAAAGTCTGTCTTTATTTGCATGGTAATGAAGTACTACCTGAGGTGTTAGAAGTTGAATCAATAGGCTAATGAGATTCTATGCAAACAATCTCAAGTAACAACCTGGTCTCACACTTAGATAAAAGGATTTGTTTGAAGAAGGAAAATACTTTAAAGTTTTTTTTAAAAGAAGATGTATCTTTATTTCAGTGCAAATTGAAACATGAAAAAACTTTTTTTTAGTGTAAAGTATTACAGAAAAGAATTCTAATCCATCTCCATATAGTAGTAAATAATAACTCAATTAGGCTGATTCTAGCAAGAATGGGTATTGTCTTGCACATCAGTTTCACTGTTTTTGTTGATACTAATAATTAGCCTCAGGGATGGAGTATCTGGAAGTCCTCAGCTCGATACAAACCATCCTCTCTGAGATAAAAAAAAAAGAAATAGGATAAATATTGCCTACAACTTCCCTGGTAACATTCACTTTGCAGCTGGCTTGTGTAAGGCATGGAAAACCAACCTGATTCTGTATTAACAGGACAGTTAATGATGCACAGCTCTAAGATTCTATATGATGAAGTACAGAACTGTGGGTTCAGCTGTGTGACATAGTTAGAAACATCACAGCACACACACAAGTTGCAGTGTAAACTCTGCTAGTTTATTAGACAGACATGCAAAAAAGTGAGCAAGGCACAATCAAGAACCTCATGCAAAACCAAGAAAAAAAATTGGTAGAGGTAGAGCTAAATGATTCTCATTTCCCATTTTCCCAGCTAGTTCAAGCGTGACACAGAAAAACACATTTTTATCCAGAAAACTACCCTCTTACCAAAAATCTCCATTCTCTTTGCATAGGAAATAAAGCACTTTTATGTATTTTCTCAAGTGCTCTGGTGCTTCTGAACGGCTTTGTTTTCATCAGCCAGTACCATGGGTACTGTCTGTCTTGTGTCTGTCTAAGTGTCTGTCTTGTAGTCAGAGACAAACTGAGATGGACTTCAACGAAAAGGGCAGGGAGAAGGGGAAAGTTTCCTACATCCTAGCACTTCAGGATGCACTTTGCCTTTCAGATGCTCCTCACACGGGAGTGAGAGTTGTTCATAGTTGGACTAGGCGTGTGCAGCTCTGAAATCATAGAATCATAAAATCCTAGAATCACCAGGTTGGAAGAGACCCACCAGATCATGGAGTCAAACCAATGGCAGAGATGCTGCTGAACCTGTGTTGCAGTGTCTTGTAGCAGAATCACTCACTACCTCCAAGTGTTGCCTTTATTCATGAATGCTCAGAAGTGGATGGAGGTAAAGGTTAATGTTATCTTAAGCGAAATTTGGGTTGCACAATAGAAATATGTCTTAATTGCAAATTTGACTCATTGTATGACTCAGAATAAGAAGTGCTTGGATGCTGTTGCCTCTTGTCTCAATAGACGTAATTCTCCATCTGTTTAAGAGACTCTGTTCTCTCCTATCACCCCTTCTCTAAGGCTGACAGTGCCCACAGTGAATGTTGCTCTCCCTCTACTTCACATGTTGCTTTTGGTAATGGAGGAGAGAGAATTGTCCAAGGTGATTTAGGGTTAGGAGACTTTTGAGAGTGCTTGTCTCTGAAAAGATGAGCGTCTTTCATCTCAATTACTTTGCTTTACTTAGAGATGCCAGAACTTTCCAGCCAAGTAGCTTCTGTGTTTTGTTCCAGAACCAAAAATATATCTAAACTACCTGTTTTGCTAATGAATAGAAAAACTGAATGGATTTGCATTGAAATAAAATGAGTCCTTGCTGAAAATGCTAATGTGTCCCGTTCCTTATAAGAATAAGACAGAACTGCATTTGTCACTTACTGCTTTCTTTTTTTTTCTGGTTTTTTTTTTTTTTTTTTGCTTGCTGATGAAATTAAGCCCCCTGAGAAGAGGGCAAAGCAGCATTTCATGGCAGAGCACTTGCGAAACATGCCCTGTCTTGAGATGTGTCTACTTTGAATTTCTCGGATACTGCCAAGATGCTCTTTGACAGACAGCGCTGCAAGTGAAAGGAGTGAAAGGAGTGCTCCTGGAGGTGAGCGATGCTTCATTTGACTTGAAGATTGTGAACTGTGCTTGGGAAAGAGACTCAACAACCCTAACAGCTTTTGTCAGACAGGGTTGTTTTAGTGTGTGTGTTGTTTTGTTTGGTGTAGGGAAGTGGATGAAAAAGCCGTGGCTTTTTGTCTTCTAGGAATGTAAATGCTGTTGCATCAGTCCTGGTGTGTTCTCACTGATTTCTTTTCACCCCCTCCCCTTCATACACATACTTTGGCTGCAGACCAAGTGAGGTCTGTGCACGTGTGAGCATGAAAATGCTACTCTGACACCAAGTGACTTGTTCAAGCAGATTCCAGCTCTGCTTTCTCCACTGTCAGCACTGTCAGCCACATTTCTGAAACAAAAAGTAAAATACCTAAACTTTCTGGCTGTCCCTGCTGGACATTGACAGGGCAATGTTCCTGTTGGGTGGAGGCAGGGAGCCAGATTCCACACAACAGGCTCTGCTTTCTAGGTTAATGGTGGGTTGAAAGCCACAGAGTTGGAAAATGGGAGATTTAAACAGATAGGAGAGAAAAAGACTTTTGGTTGGCATGTTGTTTTCCATCTGATCTTTTCATAATTTTGTTTACTGAAAAAACCATAAGTTTTCAATTATGTATTTATAGGATTTTTAATCGAAAGGACTATTATTAAAACCATCTGACAAGCTAGATAAGGCTTTCTGGTTTGATTTTAACAAGTCTGCTGAAAACTTATGATATAATCTATAACTATTTATGAGTTAATTTCTTTCACTGATATAAATTTTTTTTTAATCTTTCTGCAAGGTCCTTCAGCTTCTCCTACTGTGGAGCCCAAGGGAACTAGAAAATTAAAATCTAAGGCAGCGATCACAGTGAATTATAATTTTACTGTTTCCCATATGAAGAATTAGTTTCTTTCATTTCTCATTTCTGTTACAACCTTTGTCATGAGCATAAATTATCAAAAATTTTCATTGTTTAATATTCCTTGAAAATTCAAGTGGAACACAGATGGTTTGACCTCTGTGCTGCACTGCTTTCTGCTTTGGATTTCTTTTCCTGGGTCTTTAATGAAAGAATAATCAAAACAGTTGACTTCTTGCTGTTTTTAATAGCAGAACTGTTGAGATGTTAGTGCTTCATGGTCCTTAGGTATGGAGATGCCCTGTGCAGAAAGGTGATGGCAAAGGGTTAACCTGTGTGGAATTTCCACTTCTTATGACTTGCTCTGATTTCTTGTATAGCCTCCAAAATGGAATTGAACTCACTCTGCTGTGGGACAGGGACAGATTAGATGTCTGGTGACAATTCAAGTAATGACCTAATCTCTGCTATTTTATCGTGAGTTTGGAAAAGAGCATAAAGTGGTTCTTGAGGGTCTCAAACAGGAAATTCTGGTAGCATAGTCAGACTTTTCATAGATGTACTGCAAACTCCTGTGGAAATCTGACTTGAGCTTTGAGTTAACAACAAAATCTCCGATCTCAAGCCAGCTATTGGTTTTGCTATGGATCTGGCAGGACTTGGCATAGGTTTCTATGAAACTCTAGAATGAAAAAAAAAATTTCTACTTTTTTTTTTTTTAAAACAGTGAAGTGGGTTTTTTTAATTAGGCTTTCCCTCTGCCCCCCAGTAATTTTCAGTGAGGAAGCACTGGTGCATCACAGTCACGGATGTTACAGTGAAGATGACCTAAGGCCCCCAGAACTTTGTAATGTTCATTCATTTTTGATGCTTTTTTCCTTCAAGGAAATTCAGTATATTGGTTTTTTTAGAAGTACAAAGAATCATAGGAATTGGGTTTTGCACATTCTCTTTAGCACCAGCTTATTTTCCTATGTATGTACCATTGCCCTTTCCTGACTCTTAATTATATTAACCTGCTCATTTACATCCTTTCTAGAGAAGCAGCAGAAAAACTGCAAATGGTGTTTGCCTTGGTGGATGCTTGTTGAGGTGACTACAACCACAATTTCACAATCTCTCATGAGTTATGTGGGGTGGGAAGGTGATATTCAGGAACCAAGTATTTCAGTGTCTTCTTTCAGATCATGAAGTAGGAGAAGAAAATGGAGAACAGCAGAGACAGAAAGGAGAAAGCAGTGTGAACGATGGGGAATTCTGATACACCTGAATGAAGGTAACCAGATAAGGGGTCAAAGTGTTTAGCTAAGTCAAATTATCCTTGTGCAACCCCCCCCCCCCCAAATGATATATGAGGACTAAGTGTAAACTCAGCACATCAAAGGCCACAGCTGATCTCTTCTTTGAAGCACTGATTCTCTCCTTGCAGCAGACTTGAGCCCATACAATGCAAGGGCTCTGTCGTTGTCATCCTTTCTCTGAACTTGAACCATTTCTGCAGTCTCCCTGCACACCAGCTCCTCTTCTAACTCCTGTTCTTCAGGCAAGCTGAAACAGAGCAGACAATGAAATATGGGCTGAGATAAAGGGCAGCTTCTGACTTTCTCATCACGGGCAAAGGACAAGTAAATAATCCCTGCTACAGACCTACCAGTACTGTCTTACTAAAACCTGACACGTCATTTATACTCGGGTGCTGGAAATGCTGACTGCTTTGTAAAACTCCATTTAAATCCAGTTTGCCTACTTCAGGTGCAGATTCTTTGAATAAAAGCTCTCATTCCCTACTTCTTTCACTGCATTTCCTACTAAGGCGATTACGTTAGGCACTGCGGGTAGAATAACCTTCTCCAGCTATCTGTGCAATGACTTTAGCATAGCAGATCATTTATGGGAGACATTTGAGAAAGTCTGAAGTGCTGTTTCCAGAGTGCTTCTAATAGTGTGGAAATACAGCTCGTTTTATAGGAAGCACGTTGTTAGTCAGTACAGCAGGAATTGAAGGATAATGAAGAACAATTGTGGAGTGAGGGAATGAGTTCATAAAGCACCATAAACCTTCCAATTTCTAAGTCACCAGTTCTAATATGATCCATTTGCTGAATATAATCCATTTTAGATGTGGAGTTTTTTGTTGTGCAAAAATCTTGAAGAATATAAGAATTCCTCTGGGTTTTACTGAGGTTACTGAGATGCTTAGCGCTGAGTAAGTGTTGAGCTGTTTTTTTTCAGTCTGGGCAAAATGGTCTGGGCAATTTTTCACCTCACTGGGAACTCCTATAACAGTGCCCTAGCTGCTTTTTCATATGCTTTGCATTATGTGAATGCTTAAGTGTTTCCCTGAAGATCCTTGTTTTCTGCAGTCCCAGCATGCAGGTTTTGCTTATGGGGATAAAATGATCAGCATTTAATTCAAAGCTGTTGCATGTAAATGTGAGATTCCTACACAAAATAAATCTTCCTGCTTTGCAGAAAATGTGGTTATTGGTATCAGCTTATTATTCTGTGAGAGAACTTTGGTAATCGTGTTTGTCACACTAATTCCAGGGATTTAATTTTGGACTAGCACCAAAAGGAAATCAATGTAAAACTTTGTGTTGTACCTCATAAGAAATCAGTATTCTAACTTCTTAATTATATAAAGTTGGAAATTATCATTTTAGAAAGACATTTAACATCAATGCCTGTAATGAAGTATAGAAAGAGGGCATCAAATGCAAAAAATAATGGACAAGACTTATCCAGAGAATGTTCCTCATTTGTGCTTTGTGGCAAAGCAGTGATGTTGGGTTTGTACTTGTGAAATTAGTGGTGTCATTGAATCTTTTAAGACTTGACCTACCTGATAAAGTAGTTTAATTGGAAAACAGTTCATTCCTCTTTAGGCTTTAAGGAATTAGGATTGTAACTCTATTGCTGTGACCCTGTGGAAGAGAAAAGAAGTCGTGGCTCCAATTCAGAGGAGTTTCTAAGCATGAGCTTCATTTTAAGCAATCCACTGGAGTCAATAGAGGTGATGTGCATAAATGGTTTGCTGACTTGAGCCTGTGGGCAGTGGAGCTCATCAATAACAGAACTAAGTGGATTAAATAGAGGCTGTGCTTCAAGAGAGATGGTAAAAAAAAAAAACAACCTACAAAAACCTCATAGTAAAATTGAACATGCTCCAGCACTTTCTTGAATAAGAAATTCTTCCTCATGTGATGCTGTAGTGTATGGGAAGAGAATTGTGGGTTCCAGTGAGGGACTCAAAAAACACTGAGATATGCAGGAGGTGGGTAGTGAGAAACGCCTGGAGGCAGGTTTAAAGTGGAAGCTGTGGTGTGGATCAACAGTGTAACAGCTGAACAAAGCAGACTAGGAGTTAGCCCTAGCATTCAAACCATCCAGTAACAGAATGTTATTAAAAAAAACAAAGAAAGAAGCAAATAATCAATAGCAAAGAATGCAGAGAGAAATGAAACCACTTGCTAGCCAAGCATGCAAAATTTCCCCAGAATATACTTTTAATCATTTGTTTAAGAAATGGAATAAAGCACCTGGCATTTCTCTGGAGGGGGAAAGGTAGGGGAAGATGTATTTTTTGTGAGACAGGAGGCTATGAAGAGAGGATGAAATGTGAGATCAAGCCTGGCAGACACTTTTTCAGCTATGTATGAAAGCAAACGTGGAGAACCATCACTCGCAGCAGGGAGCCTGGCTTCCTGGTGACAATGTTCTTATTAGTTCATAATATGACACAACCCACTGACATGAAGAAAAGCACATCCCACAAGTGCAGGGAAGACACAGACCCCTAAAGGGCATCAGTTGCTGTGGCTTCTTAATCACTGTGTGATACGCTAAGGAAAATAAATGAAAGACTTGCAGGGAAAAGACAGGCAAATATTTGAAGAGCAGCTCTCTTGGCATGGGGGAGGCTTTTAGGGCTTGGAGTAGACATTTAGTGATATTCTTTCTGACCCCCATCTCTATTTATGTGTATATATATATACATATACACATCTTGATAGATAGATATTGAGAAATATTATTAAAGAAGCCTGGAATTAATGTGAAAGGTTTGGTTTCCAATGTATGACTTGAATTTTAAGCTAAGCTTCATTTATTGTAGCAAATGTATGAGGAGAGGTGTTTTGAAGTGTGAGAGAAAGAAAAATCAATTCCAAGGAAATAAAGAGCAAGGGATTCCTTTGGAAAGAGGGAGCATTGCAAACAAGTGTAGAATCTGGGATCTGCAGAACCCCTTTTCAAATGGAAAAAGAAATATGGTGCAATTTATCCTGACTTTATCTGAGATCAAATTTCTGATTTGGGCAAGAATGGATGTTTAAGAGTATTCCTGTCCTTTCTATAATTGTTTTTTTTTTTTTAGTTGGTCTGCTACTCTCAATTAATGAACCAAAAAAACCCCCTAGAGTATGGGGAGTTTTCCCTATAATAGTACTATAGGAGTTATTTATTGTTGTTAATCTGCTTTGATTTAGTTCTGCAGAGTTATGCTAAATATCTCTCTAGATCGCCCTCTAAATTCTCATCTCTGAGCCTCAACAAATTTTGATCAAAAGATATAGAACAATACGCTTTTCACACAGCTGATAATGATCTCCTTTGCACATTCTCTTTAACCTGTAGTAAGTGAAAATGAGCCTTAGACTGGGACCTGCCTTGAATCTGGAGTTTGGAATTGGAACTAAGTGGAAATCTACAGCCTGACCAGTGTTAGTTGCTTCAAGTGGTCTTACCTAGATGGGAAGGAAGAAGAAAAAAAAAAGTATTTATTCTTTATTGCTGCCACAAATCCCAGAGTTACTTTAAAGCTAAAACCTGTTATTTATTATTCTTTCTTCTAGCCTCTGCCTCATTTCCTACTAAAGAACACTTTCCTAAGTTATTCAGGCTTCCCAGCCTGCCCCGCTGCCACATATGCAGATCTGTTCCTGAAGATTAGCCCTGTGGTAATATTAAGATTAGCTCATTTTTCCTACCAGATTTGTTTCCTACCAAATTAATCTCAAAACCCATTGATTTTTACATTAGAAGTACTTATAGATCTGTGTTTCACTCCTGAAGTGATACTTACTTTTCATCTATCAAGGTAAATGTGGCACTCACTGTAATTCATTCAAAACACCATCTTGCTCTGCTTGGTAATGATTGTTTTCAGGTTCCATAAAAGCAGAGAACTCCAGATCCCAGGAAAGTTGATGAGAAATTTGTAATCGAGTGGAAACCAGACTTACAGCAAGATTGGTGAGTTTTCTAACAAAAAGAAGAGATTATTCTCATTGTGAGTAAATTAAGTCCCTAACAGCTGGTTTAATATATATACTTGTCAGCTGTGAAAATAATGCAAAGGACTATACCACTTTAAAAGTACCTTTTTCATCTTCGTGAGGTTCCTGTTCACAGTTTATAAACAGGACAGGAAGGTCCCATCGTGCTCCCAGGCAAGATGGGGAGAGGCAGAGCCACTGGAGGATCCCTCATCCCAACTCCACCACTCAAAAAATTTGAAGATTTCCATTTTGAAGGCTTGAAGATGTACTAAAAATGTAGCTGAAATGCTGATTTTCTTGCCCAGAGGAGGAACAGTTACCCATAATCTAGTTCCTTCCTGCATTAGGGATTTCTTTATTCATGGAAATGTAAGCAGTATTAATTGTAGCCTCCTTGCATACAGAGACATCTGAGACTATGCCAAAGGGTTTAAAAGGCCTTTTAGAGGAGACAGAATTCAGATCTGAGCATGGGACAACATTCAACTTATTTTTTATGTCCATGAAATATGTAAAATTATGACGTGCCCTCTTGTTCCCCTTCAGGTCTGTGAATCTACTACAAACTCTTCCATTTTTACCCTTGCAAAAATCCCCATATGCTGTGTATGGGCATAAAGAGAATGCTTTACTTGTCATTTTCTGCCCTGGAGATATTTTATTTCAGAGGAGAAGACTGAAATAAATTAGATTAATATTATCCTCACTCTATTTTTTTTTAAAATTGTATTTTTGCTCATCTCCTGAGTGGAAGATCGTAGAGTTACACTGCTCTTAGTGTGAGATCAGTGGGGTTGCTTCTGTGGGAATTCTGAAGATGGGCAGGTTAATTCCTACACCATCAAAGTGCTGTGGCTTCCTGAGCTGACTTGGGAAGTGAATTCTTGGCTCATGAAAGCAGCAGAATAGGTCAGGCTACAGTTTTGCATTTTGTTTTGTGACATTTTTGAACCTATTGATTAAAACTCACTCTGAATTTGTAGGTCAGTGCTTTTGGATTGTCCCTGTTAAATAAGGAAATGATAAAAGAGCTGCACCAGAACCACAGAGATAGCATTAAACTCATCAGGCTGATATTTGGAGCTGTTGGGTAAGTAGCAGAAGTAAGAGTGAGTGTTTGGGAGGGAAATGAGGAGCCCTTTGCCAATACTGGGCAACAAAAGACTGAGATACAATGGTGGAAGGGAAAGTAAAGTACACAATGCTAATTAAGTAAGGAAAATATTAATATTTTCTCTGTGTGATGCCTTTCTAGTTAGCATCTGGTGTGGTTCCTTCAAGTGATGTGACTCATTTTTGTCACAGTTCCCACATTATACACTTTAAGGGTTTAGGGGTAACTTAATATTACTCATCAGTGCTCATTTGTTTGAAAATTTATCTTAGCTCAATTATTTTTCCCTCAGTGTTTATTTTGAAGTTTGATGAGAGATTTGTTCCTTACCTCTGTCTGATAAGGTTGTCTGGTTTTTTAAAAATATAAATACAGACAGACTAATGAGTGACCGAGATGAAGTTTCACAGGTACCCAAACCCTCCTGGTGACCTGAAACGTCACTGAATTAGTTGGACAGGGTTTTATTGATGTCAGTGAAGACAGACACAAGTCAAAGTTTAAAATCTTTTCCTAAAATAGCTGAGGGAACTGTGGCACTTACAGTGGTTATCCCAGCATGAAAGTTAAGGAAATTCAGGGCTGATTCATAGAATTATAGAATAGTTTGGTTTGGAAGGGACCTTAAAGCCCTAAAGTTACAACCCCCTTGCCATGAGCAGGGACAGCTTCTACTGGATCAGGCTGCTCAAGGCACATCCAACCTGGCCTTGAACACTCCAGATGTATTTATAAGGCTAAAAACTGGACAAACTAACTTAGTGTGTCCCTGGACTAACTCAGCTGGGCACTTGAAGCCATTCTCCTGCAGTGAAGAAGTTTGATGTTGCCAGACTGGGCAACCATGGCAAGTTCTGATTCCTGCAGCATGTGGGGAGGAGTTTGCTCCCTACGCATTTTGGTTGAGGAATGAAGCAAGAAGGGGTTTTAGAAGAGGTTGGTGGAGATAAGGAATACAGCTCAAGCTGACCTGATGGAGAGGTCTGCAGAGTTTCATTGTGGCATCTGACCCATCTGCTCCTGGTAAAGAGTGCTCTGCTGTGCAGTAATTGGACGTGCTGTCCAAATCCTTTTCAGCATTCAGACTGTGTAGGGAAAAAAGGCAATAGTGTGGAGAAAAAATCATTTATCAGTCTTGGTAGAAATTTTCACCTCAGGATATCGATATACTGGAGCATCAGAAATGGTAAAAAATTTGTTTTAGGTTTTCAGTTGAAGAGCTTAGCTAACAGGAGGAAAAATTGAAGGAGAATAAATAGGAACTCTTATTTTCTGCCCATTAAGTGACCTTACTCCTTGCCCCTAGGAGACTGAAAATGATGATTAATAATTTACAAATCCACTGTTGAGTAGGTTGTGAATTTATACAGCAATACAGGATTTTATAATAGTTGTAATCCCAAATTAATTTGCAGCCATCTGAAAGTGGAATGTGGTGAAGGGACTTTGATAGGAAGAATGAATGGGAATCCCGTGTTCAGCTACAACTGCAGGGATGTGCAGAGGGAGAACAAGTATGTCTGACATAAAATTTTCGCTAGGGTACTGAAGCTAATGCCATGAAACCTTGTTAGTGTTTTGAAATCCAAATTGCATCCCAGAGGCTTAGAAATGATAAACCAACAATATGGTTTTTAGAAGTATTCAAGCTTTAAAGTGGAGTTTGTGTGCCCCAAGGTCTCCATATGGTTTCCCTATGGCGTATCTATAGGAAATTCTTTTCTGACTTTTCTTTCCAGGTTTGGACCTGGAGCAGCTGATACCTCCAAAGCGGTCTGAACCCATACCTCCATGAATGTCCATGGAACCACAATAACTCTTATTTTGATGCCAAAAACCTTAATTGAAGTTAAAGAATCTTCAGCTTAGAAGCTGCAGGTAATTTCTGATGACTTCATTTAGCTTTGAGTCATGGGTCTATGAAAAGTCTGAAAAATAGTTGGAATCAGGGCTGTTCCAAACACATGTAAAAAACAAAACCTGTAGGGAAGACCTGGAAGGACCAAGGTGGTGTGAACTGTGATGAAACATACACTTGAATATGCACGAAGCCTTTTCAAATGCAGCAGGTCAGATTTTTTTCCTTTGAGGTTGTATATTTGATTTACCCTGATGAAAATAGAATGTCCTTTTCAAATCCATTGGCTTTTATGTTAACCATAATTTGAGATTGCCTCTCTGGGAATCAGTTACCTTGGGGAGCAGAGAATTTCAAAGAGACAGTTTAATGTGGAGAAGGGTTGTCACAGCTGCAGTCCTTTCTTTTACAAATGGTGTTTTAAAGTTAATTTCATTGTAGAGTGAAGATAAAAGATTTTCAGTGTTCATTAACCTTTGTTTTGGGGTGATTCTCTTAATAAGTTATTTGCCTGCCTTTTTTTTTTTTTTGGCATCATTTTGTACTCTGTTCTTTTTGTTATGCTTGCTGGCAAATAACCTGCATTTTCCTGTCCTCTCTGTTGTTTGTCTTTGGGTTTGGTTTGCTTACATTTTAGTTAGGCTTTTTAGATAGATTTTGCAATGGAAGAGCAAATTGTGTCATCCTGTTTAGAAAGATGAAGTTATTTAATGAACATGAAGGCGAGGAAGTTGAAAGGCCCCTTGGTGCCACTGAGTGTGCTCCCCCATTGATTTAAATTGCCTTTTAGAGAAGTCCATGGCTAATCAGCTTGTAGCATATGTATAATATGGCTTTTTTTTTGCCTAGTCCTTATATTAAGCTCTGTTTCTACCTGTAGATTATTTTTAATTCTTTTATAATTACAGACTGATGCAAAAGTGTGATCTGCTGGTCTGTATTAAAAGCAGAAGAAGAGATATCACTTGCAGTCACTTCCACATGCAGAGCCAGTTTGAGTCAATTGGTTTTATTATTACTGTGCTCTTCACACTCATATGCCTCAAACTGAACTGAAGCCATTTGAATTTATCTGCTGTATCGAGGCAATCAAATGACAAGGAGTGGCAATCATTGAGGATGGATTACTTTGGATCTCAGTATCATTATTTGCCTTTAGAGATATAGTGAGCCATGCAATCCAAGGAGGGATACTTCAGTTTTTAATTAATAGTTTCAGTATGCTATTATTAACTTTTCTTTTAACTTCTTTCATTAATTAAAGATTATAGCTATATGGTCAAACAGACAGAAGAATGCAAAGAGTCTGTGATGAAGTCTGACATAGAAAAGGATGTTCTGACTCTTTCAGTGTCAGAAAAATGCATCAGAGCTCTGAGTTATAATGTTGATACTCAAACATGATCCAAAGCAGACAGTAATTTCTTTTAATTGGTAAAGCATTTTCATTTAGAGGACAGATAACAAAGCAAAGTTGTTAAATGAATGTAAAGTGCTAGACCATATAAATAGTTTTAGACTTGTGAGTGTGTAGTTTTAATTAAGTAATTAGTTTGCACTATATGTTTCTAAGTGCAAATGTGAATGTTTTCTTGTATGAATATAGAAATGCACCCCTCAAAAAGAGAATGAATTAAAAATGTGAATATTCGATCTTACATAATGTTTGGTTTGACTGTATGGACATAATTCAAAACCTTCTCTACTTATAGTCATAAAGTCAGATTATGGCAGAACATGCTTTATTGACAGACTGCATAATATTTCATGGGAATGGCAACGTGAAGGATAATGACCATTTCTGCTACGTCTGAATCCCTTGCATCCAGAGACTTTGACTCTGAAAGTCACGTTGAAGGAGTCAACACCCAGCCAGTTTCAGAAGGTAATGCTTTGATACTCAAATTGCAGAAATCAAACCTGTGAAAAATTCTTTCTTTCTGTTGAGAATATGGAGACTGCACTGGTAATATCCATTCTGTTTGGTTATCATCCCTCAAATGCTACCTTCAGGTGGTAAGGGGCAAACTACCCTTTGCTTCGCAGTAATAATATGTAGGTGGTCTTCTCCCTAAGCCTCAGTGGTGGTAACCAATATGCAAAATGCTGTTCTAGACCAACAACATTTTGCAGATGAGTTTGTATTCTTATTATAGGATTGGTTTTGTAACCTGGGCTTGTTAGTGACTTTAATACTGATATCACCGGTAATTTCTTCATGTTACAGTTAATTGTTTGATGCATCACTGTCTAGACCATGCTGTGTGGGCAGATCTGACTCTTGATTGATAAGATGCAAGTGGAATTCTTCCTTCATGGTTCAGAAAGCTGATTATTAATTATATTTTGAATATTATTAAAACAGTTTTCCTATATCATTTGAATAGTAACGAATGATGTAAGGAGACGGATCCTGAGCTGATAGAAGTCAGTGGTAGCCTTCAGCTGGGGAGTCTGGATACGAATGAGCCTGTGGCTGTGGCATCACAGGGCTCTCTTCTTCTGGGGTGGGTTTTTAAGCTATGGGTTAAGTTCAAGAGGAGGTACGCAAGGAGGGAATGTTCATACTAACTTGGAGGTGTCTTTGGGAAGCTTGACTCCTCTTGATTGAGTGCATGTGCACATCTGTAGTAAGCCTTGCAGAGGCAAATTAGATAGGGACGGCATGCTTAGCTGTGTGTCTGGCTCCTTACAGATCACTCAGGGACAGACCATGTGCCTTACGCTGCTGGAAAAACTCCTTTAACTTGATAGGGATGGACTTTGATTTCAACCCTTTAATACACCTCTTGCAGCTATAACTTCTTTGAACAATTTTCTTCTTGGACATACCTGCTCCTCCGCACTCTTCTGAATTAATTTTCCCCATTTCAATTTTATTTTATCCTGCTACTTTCTTCTGATTTAAGTTGAAAGTCCAAGAGATAACCAATTTTTCTGTAATGCTGGTTATATTATGTCAGTAAGTGGGAATAGCATAGCATCTCTGTTTTCACTCAATGGGAAGTGACACACTGTTGATTAAAATTTATTGCTAATATGATTTGATGAATGTTTCAGAGTGTGTTATTGTTTTAGTTTTTCATTTCTGGACACTTTCTATTTCTGTTTTATCAACTCTATTTCCTCCAATTGTTTTAGACATAATGTATGATGCTAATAACATGCCAGCTTCAAAAAATCAGGAGCATAAAGTGATACTTCTGCTGAAAAACGGAGTTAGAGAGGAGAGTGATTTATAATGTTCTTTAAAATATACAATTACATTTGTTTATTGAGATGGCAGTTACATACAGAAAAATAAGGGAAGATGTTTGAATTTCCTGTTTGAAATTATTTAATATGGTGACATAATTTATAGATGGAAGGCATATTTATTATGTAAGCTGGCCAACTCTGATCAAAAGGACTATCCACTTCCTAGCACCTCTTTAATCTTCCTTTAAGCTTCCAGCATTCCTTGAGAAGACTTTCATGCAAGTTTATAGGCATTGAGTCCATTAATCTCTTCTCATTTTTTTTTCTGTTTATCCAGTAATACTATGGTTCAGCTCACCCTGTTGGATCACTCATTTTCCTTTTAGGGATCTTGGTCATGTGTTTGCGGTGATCACCTCAGTGCATTTTTCTAACAACATTTTGTCACCGTCCCCAGCTTGCATTGCAATAGAGGACTAAGAGAAGTTCAGCCATTGACTAATGTAAAAAAAAAACCAAACCAAAATATAGGCTGGTGTAAACTAATTCTTATCTCTTTTCACGCTGGTTGCACATATTTTGGTCACTGAGGACACTATTAGCCAAAATCTTAGGTGCATAATTATCTTAGGCATGCAAACATTTTGTCTGAGCTGTCTTCTACGTACTCATATTCTCTTGTTGACTGCAGTTCCTCCAAACCGCTCCAGGGTGCTGACTCCAGAAGGCTTTTTTTGGAGTCCTGCTGGAGTAAATCCTTCACAGAACAGCAGGGCTGTTCTTGCATAGACACACTGTTCTATGCATATGTATACCCAATTGTGTTTTCCCAGCTACCTCTAATTGGGTAATTGGGTCACCATCACTGTCAACTGATTGATTTCTGTATCACTTCTTCCCGAGTTCCTCCTTTTGTCAAACAATATATACTTTGAATTATTTTTCACTATTCATATTAGCTAAAGTATTTTTATGGCATCAGATATGTCTTAATTAGGTCTTTTTTTTTCCCTCCCCACTGCCCAGTTTTCCACTTTGTTTGCCTTTCTGGTGCTATCCATGTCTCCCAATACAGAAAAAAATTGCCAATTTTTTAAATAAGATTATTTCTCACTCTTCCAGATCATTTAGGAAAATATTAAAGAATAGGAATGATAGCCATGATTCCCTCGTTACTGCAGAAGATGTAAACTTGGCAAACTACTCCTCCTTGTCATCTTTTGTTTACATTCAATTAGTCAGGTTTTTGACCTGTCCAGTCCCATTTGAATTAACATTTCAATTACTTTTTCATGAAAAAGAAAATAAATGCTTCATTAAATCACATGCTTTATTAAATAGCCATCGACACTCATAAAGAAACTTTCTAACGTGATATTTTACAACATAAGTTGTTTTGCACAAAATATCACAGACTTGAAATATGTATTATTTTAATTAGGTTGCAATTTAAAATGCTAGATTTTTAATGTCCTATGGATGAGGGGATAATTAAATGGTCTGAGATCTAGGAGGTCTTTGCTTCCTTGAGAATATTTCTGTTGTTTTGTAGGGAAATGGAGCTTTTGGGTCCCTCTGAAATCACAAATCACAGAGTGTCGTACTTGTCCCTGAACAAAGACAGAACAAAAAGATCATCTTGTGCCCCAAGATATTCGTATGAAAAGTTTCAGTGATGGAGAGAGGATTGAGGTTGACGGCAGGTATCTGCCTGAAATTGTTTGCTATTGCCTACAGGGTAAATTCTGCTGTCATGTGCAATGATACATCTCCCTTGAAGCTGTGGAAGCAGCATGAGTGTTTGTGACAGCTACTTACTGCATAATCTGGAAGAAGGGCACCATAATTTGTAACAGGTCTTTTAAGAATTACCAAGTTCCTGTATCATATGATGAACAGTTTCATTGCAATTTTGATGCTTTTACTGGATAATTTACGTTTTTTAGAGTCCCATCTTTAGGCCACAGCCTAGTCAGTCACATCTGACATGTAAGCATATACTGAAGTATGTTCATATTGGTCTCTTTTCCCAAGGAACAAGTGATAAGTTGAGAGGAAATGGCCTCAGGTTGCTCCTGGGGAGGTTTAGATTGGACACTAGGAAAAAGCACTTCACAGAATCATAGAATAACCAGGTTGGAAGAGACCCACGGGATCATCAAGTCCAACCATTCCTATCAAACACTAAACCATGTCCCTCAGCACCTCGTCTACCCATCCCTTAAACACCTCCAGGGAAGGTAACTCAACACCTCTCTGGGAGCCCTGGCAGAGTATGCCCAGGGCAGTGGTGGAACCCCTATACCTGGAGGGGTTTAAAAACTGTGTGTGTGGTGTTTAGGGACACGGCTTAGTGGTGGAATGTCAGTGTGGGGTTTATGGTTGGACTTGGTTATCTTAAAGGTCTTCTCCAACATGAATGATTCTATAATATTTAGAGAAATGCTTAAATTGACCCTTCATTCTCAGAGGAGCTGCTGCTGTGGGAAATTGCCTGCAGAGCTGTGCTTCTGTTCACACAGGTGATGGCAACCCCTAAAGCACTTAAACTTTGTATAAGGTTCATCAATCTGCTTGGCTCTGAGTAACCACTCAGCAAACAAAACAAGATATTTCTTTTTCTTTCCATTCCTTTATCAGGTATTTTAATTTCAAAAAACTTTTCCTTCTGACCTATTTGCCAGTAGGAACGAACATGGTAAAGCAACTGCTAGTGGCTCTGCTGTGGCAAAACAACATTTCTGCTCTTGTGGTTGAAGAGTAGGTTCCTAATTATGGAATGAAGATACTTTAGAACAGAGACATAAAAACCCCTTGTTTTTATTGGCTGTTCACTTGCCTGTTCTCGTTCATACTGCACTGGGAAATTTGTTTGCAGTTCAGTTGAACATGGCTGCTTTTAACCTTGATGACCAAATAATTTCTCATAAGCTTGGCTGTGGATTAATGTCAAAAAGAAGTGGATGACTTTAGTGTTTTGTGGGAGTGGTTGGACTCGATGATCCGATGGGTCTCTTCCAACCCGGTGATTCTGTGATTCTGTGACTTTATTTTCCTTCTTTTAAACCCTACAGCCACCTATTCACCATTGTGAATAGATTAGCTGGAAAACCACTTGATCAGTGCTGCAATGCTTAAGTACTTACGAGTTTGAGACAACTCTAAGATACTGGGAACTGCTATGGAAATTGTAAAATATTTATTAATAGAATAATACTGCTTCCTCTTGGATTCAATTTAGAATTTAAATTGTGTACCACTAGAGTATCTTTGTACCTGAAAATAGTTTTGAAAAATGTCAGTTTAGACAGTTGTGGTATAAATAAGGAGCTTTCTTTCCTTCTTACATAGGCAACATAGTTTGATATTTGAATTTAAACAACCATTTCTTATTATATTCCTAAAAAATGCATTTGCGTATTTTCACTTCTGCTGGTGGAATGCTGTTTGCACACAGGAGAAAAATCTGACTACAGCTGAAACTCTTAGTGATTCAATTTGGAAAGAATATAAAGAATATGTCTATCTTTCCATATTTAAATCTTCAGAGAGCTTGATCCAATCCCCAAGTGCTAGTGAAAAAAAAAAGCTAATGAAATACATATTAATGAATGATTAATTCATTCTAAATGAATTCATTCTAAATTAATTCATTCTGCTAAATGAAATACATATTAGAACCATTTCAAGAGTCAGAAATTTGCAGTTCTCTTTTTGCATCTTACCACAGTGTGTTTTTGTGTATGTGATTTGGGGCTCTTTTATTCCATCCTTGCCTGTGAAATGCTTTCAGGTGTGCTAAATATTTTTCACTTTCCACTCTTTAATATTATGGTAATAATTGTTAGCTCCAGTCTGGACATGACCTCAGTAGTGATGATAAGACCATGCTGCAGTTTAGCTTTGTCTGCGATTGGTCCATCCTACATCTTCTAATTCTGCAGCGCTGGTGGGAGAGCGGGGAGGAACACAATCCACTTTCAGACCTCTGCAATATATATTCGCCTTGAGTTATCTTATCCTACAAGCCTGATTTGAAACTTTATTTTATGTGTATAAAGAAGGTGGGAAGCGTTACTTGTGGAGGACTAGGTATCCTTTGACTTTTGTAAGACCTTTTTGTCGTATGGACATGTCATGCCTACCCTTAGGTGCTCCACTGGAAGGCAGCTGAGGCACATCTGCATGACACAAAGATGTGGGTTGTCTGGGCTCTAACACGTTTGTAGCCAAATCCAGACCTTCAGCTCCTCATACCTGTGGTTTGCACAGGTGCTCAAATGCTTTTCAGCAGCGGAAATTGCTACTGAGAAGGGCATGACAGTTTCACCAAGGACCTGGTGACAAAACAGTGAAATGGAAGGGAACGGAAGACCTGCTTTTAACCTGCATCTAACATGGATGAGCTGCCAGAGGGGGTCAAGCACAGCTGGGCTTTTTCTTTCTGCATTGTTTACTAATCATGATTTTCTTGGAAGCAATTCTGAGTTTTTAATGGTTTGTGTGAATCTCAGGTGCATTCTAGCTCGAATGATAGGAGGAAGGTCATAGCAGCAGAATAAATGTAGTTGTTTTACATGTGGTTTTCTTTAGGTTGTTTCTTTTTTTTGTATTTTTTTTTCACTTTAGTATTTTCCTTTTTAAATGACCTACTATTTATTATGCAAGGACATTATTGTATATCACGGCATGTGTAGGACATTTAGAAAAACCAGCTAAATTAAATTGCAGATTTGGAGACCAGACTGCAATCAGAATTTGATTTTGTGTCACCTTTTTTTAAAGCACTAGACTCGTATTAACCTTCAGAAATTGTAAGAACAGCATGGGCTTGGATCAAAAAAGAGACTTGACTCTGTTCTTAAATAACAGACAAGTTCAGTCCTTGTTTACATGCATGAGACTTTTACTGACAATGATGAGCTTAGAGCTTTATGTACTACTTGAACAGAATACATAATTGACAGTGGAAAACAACTCTGAGGCACCAGCTTTTCAAAAGACAGGCTTGAAGCAGGTGTTGTGTTTAAGGAGGTGTTTTTAAAACTCCCATAATAAAGTGCTCCGGAGGAATGAACATTGCTTATTGCCAGACTGAAAAGTGCAGGTTTGCATCATATACCGCAACCTGGTAGAAAACTGTTTGGTGTGTTGGTTTTTTCTCTCATATGAGAAATTCCCCATCTTATATCTCATAACATGAGAATATCATATTCTCAAGATGCATATCCTGAATGCACTTTGTTAGTTGCAGCAATGTTGGGATTAAGGAAGAAGGAGGAGTCCTGAGACCACTGTGGATGATTGGGCTGAGGTCTGCACTTCCATCAGGACTGTGCATCCTCTCTGTCTTTTTGTAACCTCTAAAATTTCTAAAAGCGACAGCCAAGAAAGCAAAAGCTTACTTGTACAAAATAGGATTTTAAAAGCTTTCCTTGTAAAATTGAAGGTGCTTTTTTTTCTTTGCTATGAACAGATTGAGGCCAATTTTCTGAAAGACCCAGGGAACCACAGTTGTTGGTTAACCTAGTAAATAGTCACCAGTAATGTGCTGTTTATAGAAAAAGGCACAGCTTAGGTCAACAGATCTCCTTAACTTGGATTTTTTTTTCACAGGAGTTCCATGCTGCTCATTTCTTCTTGTAAACGTCTTTATTACAGAAGTTTCACGGGAAACTCTTACTTTGTTCTAACTATTCTTTAGAAAGAAAAGTTGATGTTAAACCTCTTGGTTTATAGGTAATTTGTTTGAAATCAAGGAATGTCTTGATTTTGATGAGAGGCAGATGGTTGGAGATCCTGAAACACTTCAGGGACCACCTGCACAGCAGTTGTGTTTTCCTTGATACTCCCATGAACGGTATTAAAACCAAAACTTCTCACTGTGACTGTGCAAAACCAAGCAATCATCACAAAAAAAGATTTAATACACATAATGGCATTAGAAGTTGGAATAATGCTAACAACCTTCAGAGAACTACTGTGAGTTTTACTGAAGGTTAGTAGTTTTTTTAAATTTTCCCCTGGGAACTGTGTTTCCTGTGTACACATAATCTGGAATGTTGTAGCCCTAAGTTCCTGAGACAGACAAATATCTTTCATATAAACACTTTTTATTAAAAAAAAAATCAAAATGTTCCTAACCTGATTCACTAAAAATACACATATTTAATGGTGATCCCTTCTGTGTGTCTTTTCTTTACAAAAAGCAAATTCTTTCTTAGTTTTAACTGATTGAAGTTTCATATCTGTTCTCTACCTTCCATCGCTCTAGGGTCCCAGAATGTCATTTTTATGTTTTGACATTTTCAGGGTATCATTGTACTAGAGAAGATACAGACTAGATTCAAATGAACTCCAATTTGTCTAATTGCTTTCTGATATGCACTGAGATATCCATCTTATTCTCATCCTCATCCTTAAGGTACCTGTGAAGATTTAAACTGTGCTGCCACTTGTGAATTAGTGTTGGGAAATTTTCTTTGCATGGCTGATGATGGATCTCAAAGAGGGGAAATGTTTCTCAACACTATGACCAAACCCTTAATTCCAGGGAAAAGAAGCCAAATATCTGTGGGTCCTGCATTGGAAAGGGTTTGTTAATCCTAGGTGCTTTGTGAAAGAAATAAAATCATTTTTTAAGAAGGAGAAAAATGGAAGACATTCCACTTTCCAGCAGTGCAAGATTGTGTCCTCTACCAGCTTATATTCAAGGCAGTCGTGCCTAGCTTCTTCTAGGAATCACAGGAATAAAACCTGAAAAAAATTTATTTCCACATTTCCATGTGAATTTGAGAATAAACAATGGAGACAGTGAATGTTGAGGAGCTTATTGAATCTAGACCCAAGTCCTATACTTATGAAGCTCTATGCTTAACGATAAGTTGTACTAATCAATAACGAACTGCATGCAAATATCCAGATTCTGCAACAGTGAATCTGAAACACAGAAAATCTAGAAATGTAAGTCTCTTTGCTACTTTTAATCTGAAATTACCCATCTTATAACAAATCATTTTTCACATGTTTTTATCAGGATGGTTCAAATTGAAAATTGGCGTGCACAAGCTTTAAGCTGTTCACCTTCTGCTGTCTTTGTAGCCAGGCAAATAAACGGCTTGTGAATCTGTCCTGGAGAAGCTTGCAAACAGATATTTTAACAGGTAAACCATTGATTTTAACCTTGAGCATATAGAAAATGATGGCAGTTCCCTTTTTCAGAAAAGGAAGGAGTCATCCATCATCTCTGGCTTTATGATGCTTATAACTGAACTGACCATAACAATGACGTTCAAGACTTTCTGCCTTAAATTGCCCACTCTTGTGGTGTACTGTAAATAATTTTGATTAATTTAGCTGGGCCATTAAGCTCATTAGCTCCTACAATGGTTATGGGCTGACATCAGCTCAGGTCTGTAGAGTTAGCGAGCAGTTAGGAAAGAGGATTTTTATAATCCTTTGCAAAAGCATCTTCCCTCCATTTCCCCTCTTTTTAGGAGATCCTGCTTTTAAAAGGCTGAGTTGAAACCTGCCCTTGAGCTAAATTATGGGGAAAGCTTACACCTCTGTCAGTGTCTGGCCTGGTTCACTGTGGTTTGCAGAATCTTTCTCCTCCACATTTTAACCCTACAGAAACACACCTTACATTTCTAGATGTTGAAATAACCACATGCAATGTAAAATTCACACTGGTATGTGAGAATCTATCCAGAGATTGCTTACATGCTTGGGAGCCCATCACCATTACAAAATGTGATAAATCCATGTTGTCCTTGGCTTGGTGCAAATCAAGACAGAAGTGAGATTCCAATAACACTTTCCTGGGCAACCTTTTCCAGGGCCTCACCACTCTAATGATGAAGAAGTTCCTCCTTCTGTCTAGTCTAAATCTGCCCCTCTCCAGTTTATACCGATTGCCCCTTGTCCTATCACTCCAAGTCTTTGTGAACAGTCTCTCCCCACTTCGCTCTCTGCAGGCTCCAAACCCTCATCAGTAATGTCCTGATTGTCAGTGGTAGTGGCATAAGTCTGCATAGATTTTTTCAAATCTTCTATTGGCAAGATGTTTTGTTTGTTTTCTTGTTTTTAATTAATATCTAATTGAATGTGCAGACAAGGGGTTATCCCATCAATTGTTGCAAACTGGCTTAGCTCTGCCAAAGATAATGTTGCTGTATTGATTTATAAAACCTAAGAGGCTAACTTGGAGTTAAAGGAAACGGCAAAAACTTTCTTCATAGTAAGAAAAAGGAAATGAAAAAAGGAGCTGTCACGCTGTGATCTGTAGCATGGTAATAACGCTTTGTTGACTCCAAGGGAAAGGTGACTTCTGCAAAAGAACTGGGAAATGATTGGGAGCTTTTTTTTTTCCTTGCTTTTTTTTTTCAGTCTTACTGTCATCATAGAAAGTTTATTGCCAATTAATTTTATGGGAAGGAATTATAGTGATGGTAAGCAATTAAATAATACAGTATGTATTTATGCAATGGTGAGCAGAATTAATATAATTTACCTTGCTTTTTAAGCTTTGCCCTGGAGTTGTCCCTAGAGATGAGATACTGTTTTAACTGAGGCAAACTGCCGTGATAAGAAACTGCATTTTGTTAAAAAATCAGAACATATTTTCTTTTATTTATTAAAGTTAGTCATAAAACTCATCTTGGGAATAGCACACAAATGAGCTCCTTATGCATAAAATCATTGAAATATAACATAACATTTACTACCTGTGGTACATAATTAGACTCACATTCACTTATACAACCATTTCTTTCAGCCACTGAATGTGGTGATTTTGAGATGCCTTGGCTTTCTTTTAAAAAAATGGAAATTTTAAATTAAACCTTTTCTCTGTAGTCCCCTCCTCAGAAGGTGTCATTTCAAATGAAGCAGTCAAACCTACAAAACCAGCCTGTTATTCTGCTTATGAAGTGCATCACTATTGAACTGGGATTTTTTTTCAGTTATGTTTTTCATTGCATTTGACAAATTTATTCATATAATCTTTCAACTATCACTTGTAACAGTTATTTTAATTATAAAATAATGACTCTATTAACCTATCTGCAATTAATGTACAGTATTAAAGATGATCAAGTCAGGTACTTAAAAATTATTCTTCAACATATCCACTTGCAAAATGATCTAGTTTCAATATGAGGTCCCAGATCTGCCTTCAATTTCTCTTAGTGAATATAAGGAATAATATTTTATTTAAATTCAAGTTTTTATGTTTTTTTTTTTTATTACATACTTTACATTTCTCTAAGATTAGTTGCATATTTGGTGTAGAGACCTAGTTATTTTCCAGGACTTGGTAGGTTACCTTTTGATTTGTTATCTTACTTTTTAAGAACTGCTAACAAGGTGAAAATTTTCCATAGCATCTCCTTTTTTCCCCACAGGCTTAAATTACCTGCAGATTGTTGTCCTGGTTTTTTGGGCTCCTATCTATAGCATATGTTTTTTGCAGCTCTTAGCTTACTTTGAAATGTGTGTGTGTCTGAACAAAGCTGTCTTCTTGCCATTGACTTCATTCCCATTGACCTCAATGAGGTAACAGCAGGGATGATCTCTGTAACTGTCCTGGAGCAGGCTGGTAGGAGGGTGGAAGGAGCACCTCTCCCTGCATTATTCCCCTGAATGAAGCTGGTCATGCAGTTCTTGCCTAGTGTGACTTCAATTCCAAAAGCCTTCAGTGAGGTGGAGGAGAAGCTGGAGGCAATGGAAGATGACAGCCCTCCTCAGAGTGAAAGAAGGTGAAACTCATTTATCAGAGAGAACAGAGCTGATAAATTTATTGTGTAATTTTAGCTAATTTGGAAAGAAATGAGCAATATGAAATAAATGAGCAATATGAAAGTGGTATTAAAACTATTAACATGTAAAAATGGTTCTACATCTTTTTTTAGGAGGATAGGTACTTGTAGATTAAAATTACAAAAAACCAAATGCAAACTACGGTGCCCTTCAATTTACAAACAAGACCTCTCCTTACTTTTTTGTAATTACAGAATTCCAAAACGTTGGGCTTGGATGTCACGGTTGGGGTGGCCAACAACACATAAAAGCTGTGTGCAAAAGGACATCTTTATTGGCTTTACAAGACTTTTTATACCCGTGTGTTCATATATGATTGGTTTAGCTAAAGACCGACTGTGCATAATGGAATGACTCTTTCACTGTTCTAACTTCATAATTGGATGATTCCACCTGCGGCCTGGCAGCTTCTTAATCTTGTTTACTCATCTATTCTTGGCACTTTCCAGCTTCTTCAAGGATACACAGCAATCTGTTCAAGGCTAATATTAAGCTTGCATTCTGACCCCTCGGAACAGCCAAGGTTTCCCACAGTTGGAAGAGCCCTCTGGAGCTCATCCAGCCCAACCTCCCTGTAATAGCAGGGTCACCTACAGCAGGCTGCACAGGAATGGGTCTAGGTGGGTTTGAATACCTCTGGAGAAGCAGATTTTGCACCTTCCCTGGGCAGCCTGGCTACAGGCTTCCAACATGCCTCTAAGCCACCAGTCACAACCCTCTGAGCTCTGCCATCCAGGCAGTTCTCAACCAACCTCTCAACCCACACATCCTTAGCTAACCCCTGAAGCTCTTATGGGGGACAATGTTTAAAGACTTGCTGAAATCAGAGTAGACACCACCAACTGCTCTCCTCTCATCTACCCAGGCAGTTATGCTATCAGAAAAGGGTATCAAACTGGTCATGCATGTCTCTCTAAGGCATATTTTAATCCTGAAATTTAATACCTTCTGCAGTACAAGGATCAAACTGCCCCATTTAAGAAGAAAGATATGCTTTTGTTTTTTTAGTTTCATCTAGTTCATGTACATCTTAATGAGAACTCTGCCTAGAGAGAATTTTGGAGAGCATTTAGGATGAACTCTGGCAAGCTGAGCAGAAGACTCTGAACTTGGTGTGCGAAGCAAGGAGTCACCTGCAAAGTTCATGATCTTGGAGTAATGAACGTCAGCTCATTTCTCACCAGCTGAGAAATGTGAAGCAGAGGTTTGCTTGCAGTGATCCACCTCTGTCTGCAGTTATTCCTAGAGTACGGCTTTTAATGAGTGAAGTGAGTACAATGTGAGAAGAGTGATGAAAACGGATAACAGTGCTCTTTACGCAAGACGTTTTAATGTCACAAGTCCCTGTCTCTTGTGTCTTTTCCACTACCCACTGAAGGAAACCATTTGACTTTGGAATAGATATGGTCATCAGTGAGAATGTTCCCGTGCTCTGTTTGCGTTCTTTGCTTCTGGCATGAATATTTCTAGACAGGGGAACACTGAAGGTTGAAACAGCAAGTGCAAAATGATCCTTAGTTGAACCAAAATGTATTCATCACTATGCTTAACACAATAATCAGGGACTCTCACTTGCTATAGTGATGAGTATGAAAATCTTAATGCGAAAATCCTCTGTCTTAGATATACAGAATTTTGAAGCTATTTGTAAAAATGTAATGTCAAGAGTGGTTTCAGCTTAAATAACAGGCTCAAGGCACTTCTTATAGCATTATGTGTTTTATTTTATGCAACTACTTTTTAAACTGTAGAGTTCTTCACAGCAGGTACCTGTTTCAGAAAGCCTGACTGAACAAGAAGCTCAAATTACGTTTTCAAACATGACAGAGAAGAAAATCCTACAAGCACTTAAACGAATAAAGATGCAAAATTTGATACTCTGGCAAATCTTAACAAATTCCTAACTTAAAATCTGCCTGTGTCTTTAGGGAGGTAAATGCCACTAGGGATGTGGCCTTTAGCTACTTGTTCTCTAAAATTACTGTTTTCTGGAAAGAAAAATGTGTTTTTTGTAGATTTTCTCTGAACTTAAAGTGACTTGAAAGTTCTAAAATATTTTATCTGAGATGTATATTTTATGCTGTGTATTTGTATCTGTCATTAACTGTGAAGGACAGCTCCTTAATGTGATCAACAATATTAAATTACAGTCCTAGATGGGAAATTAAAGTTAATTTTGTGCACAGCAGAAATGTGGAGGAGATTGCCTGAATAGGTTGTAACTAATATGCTGAAATCTGACATATTGCTGACCTGCACAACGCCAGCTGGGCTAGAAACACCGCAGCTCCTGTCAGCATCATCTGTGGGGATAGGAAAAGCAGTTAAGGGGTTGCATGTTAAACAAAGCATGTCCACTATTACTGCATCTGCTAATAGCACATTAGAGCAAGAGTTAGAAAGGACTGATTAATCTTGTGGTGTGTGTTGTCTCAGTGTGATTTGGAGCTCGGGTAAGTACTAACAGGATAGCCATTGTTTAGAAGCTTGAGATAAGCACTAACACTTAAGGGTAAACAAAATAGTAATAATTTAGCCGAAGCAACTGACACTTGAAGGATACTGGAATAGAAACTGCTTATACTTAAAGAATACATAGTATGACAACTGTTTAGCTAAAACAACATATTTCTATAAGATTTCTGTAGGAAGGGGGCCTGTTGTTAAAAGATTTCTGATAAGCAGGACATGTCATCTGGACCTGTGATAAGAGTGGAAACACCATTGATAAAGGCAACTGGATTCCTGAGAGCACGGATGCAGAAGGAAGTTAAGACCACTGCCCCCATCCCTGGGAAAATCTTTCACAGGCAGAAAACAGGAAGAGGTCTCTTCTCAAACTCATTATAATAAGAAATGAGCAAAGTTTATGCATATGTATAGGCGTTTTTAGAATATGTATCAGTTCACTGTATAAAGCCAAGATGAGTTGCCATGATGGGCACGCAAGTTGTTTTGGAGAAATGATTCTCCCGTGCATCTCAGCGCTGAATAAACATACCTACTTTATAACTTTATAAGTTATGGAGTCTTGATTCCGTGTGTCAAGTGGCAAGATTTCTCAATTATTTTTATTTTACCCTTGAATCTTCCATTTAAATTTCTATTCCAACCTTTTTAACTTATGGAATTTGAAAGAATTGTAGCTTCTTTTGATATTGCTGGATGATATGTGTGTTATGGAGCTGGTAAAAGGGCTGGAGAACAAGTCTTATGAGGAACGACTGAGAGAGCTGGGGTTGTTTAGCCTGGAGAAGAGGGGGCTGAGGAGAGAACTTATTGCTCTCTACAACTCCCTGAAAGGAGACTGTAGAGAGGAGGGAGCTAGGCTGTTCTCCCCAGTGACAGGGGACAGGACAAGAGGGAATGGCCTCAAGCTCCACCAGGGGAGGTTCAGGCCTGACATCAGAAAAAAATTATTCATGGAAAGGGTCATTGGGCACTGGCAGAGGCTGCCCAGGGAGATGGTGGAGACACCATCTCTGGAGATGTTTAAGGGAAGAGTGGATGAGATGCTGAGGGGCATGGTTTAGTATTTGGTAGGAATGGTTGGACTTGATGATCCAGTGGGTCTTTTCCTACCTAATGATGCTGTGATTCTGTGTTCTTACAATGGAGTATCTTCATGCTTGGACCCCAGTGAGCATACACTCTTCATCACCATGTATGTTGTCCACCATCACTATGTTCACCTGAGCCTTTGTGGAAAAAGCTATGTAGAACCAAACCAAAACTTTGCAGATTCTCTTTTTGGTGCAGAAGTTGAATTGGCTATCAAGCCTCCTTTTTACAGAAATGTGATGTAAACAATGCTGGAGAGTTTGGATAGAAAATTTCAATGCAAGTACTTTAGAGAAAACTCTTAAACAGGTTATTTCTGATACTGAACTACTTTGTGCCCTCGAGGTAGATAATTCAATATGCACAGCAGTGCAGCTGACCCAAGAACCATTGACACGGCTACACTCTAAAACTCACTGAAGACTTCAACAAGCTTGGATAAGCTCCCTTAATTAATGAAGCTGGAAATATTTAGGGGAAAGTCCATTCTTTGTGATTTATTGTACTAATTTTGTGGGTTTGCTGCTGTGTGCCTTTCAGCTGGGTGGGCTGCATTTAGTGGAATCGTTGGAGGCTTTGATGAGGTGCTTCACATAGACTAAATAATAAGTAGAGATATTTATTTGGAACTTTTGATTAAAGTAAATGAAGCAGATCTATTGATGCCACCAGGTAATATGGAAATGGCAATAAAGGATGGACATAGTCAAAATATAATGGTATTTTATGGTATTTTAACTCTCTATGAAGACCTTAGAAACTGCAAGGCTTTGCTAATGCAGTCCCCTAAACTGAAAAAATCTAGTTTGAATTTGCTATGATTTTTATATGTTTGCGTGCGGCAGTGAAGTAGAAATATCCCTGAATTGCATGGTGCTTGAGTTTGTGCTGCACTGCAGCACACTTCTTCACTGACTAGCGCCTCGTTTACAGTTACTTTCTGTAGTAAATCTTCTCTATTGTTCTGTCTTTATTGGCTACCCCAGAAGGCTACAGCTAAAGCCACAACAGCCATCCTCCAATATGCAGGATCACTTTTACATCGCTCATCTGTCATTTTAAACGCAAGTTATCTTGATGGAAAATATTAGGATGCCTTGAATCACCCAGAATAGTCAGAATCCGGAAACAGTATGAATTTTTGAAGAAACTATTCATTTAATAGAACAGTAAAAAACAGAAATGAAGATAAAAATGAGCTGTCTTGCTTAATTTATTTCAGAAAACTTTTCCAACACAAAATCAAGACAGCCTGCTATCCAAATCCTTAACTGCTGGCTACCTGATTTTATACTAGGGCCTATTTCCTGAAAGAGACCCTGAAAGCCATGTATTTAAAGACCACTTGTTTTCAGATCATTTCCTAATGGAGTGCTTATTCAGGGCTGTAGGTTTCTCCATTTGTATTTAAGTGTATGTAGATCATAAATCAGCTTTCCAAGAATCATAGAATGGTTTGGATTGGAAGGAACCATGATGTTCATCTAGTCCATCCTGCCTGCCATGGGTGGGGACACCTTCCACTAGATCAGGGTGCTCAGAGCCCCATCCAACCAGGTTTTGAACACCTCCAGGGATGGGGCAGCCACCACTTCTCTAAGCAACCTGGGCCAGTGTTTCATAGAATCACCATGTTGGAAGAGACCCACCAGATATCAAGTCCAACCATTTCCACCAGTCTCTAAACCATGCTTCTCAGTACCTCATCCACCCATCCCTTCTCTTCTTTTAGTTGAAAACCGTCACCCCTTGTTTTATCACTACAGGCAAAACTTGCTCACTGAAAGGCAGAACCTGAACTTTCCCTCTGAGCTGGCAGCTGGTTTCAGCCAGGACACCCATGGCCATGGGAATGTTCTTCCTCTCCATGAAGAGGAACAGGACAGTCCTGGATGCATCCTTTCTCTTTTCAGATATCTGTATCACTCAGCAGGCTATAGTAGGTTTGCTGCATTGGAGAAGTAGAACAGAAGCTGCCATGCTCAGTATCTCAGCAGCCAAACTGAGGAGTTGTGAAAGTGTTTCATCCTCGGAAGCTTCAGCTGTTGGTAGTGCAGCCTGGAAGGACCAGCATTTGCACACCACATGCTGTCTATGGTAAGCTTGCAGAAAAGAAGCTAAATTCCTACTTTGTGGAGTTATTCTGAGAACTAGGAGCAAGCAGTCACTGTGAGCTTTGAACTAAAGTGTGACTTGCAAAAACAAGTGAGTTGTCCATGCTTTGGTATTTGAATAATCATGCTCTTCATGACTCCACTGTAAAACAAAAATGATAGTTCTAATTATGCTTTGTTCACCAGTGTTTTGGAGTATGTTTTTCTATTTAGGTCCCTATATTATTACAGGAATCTTTCATTATTTTTCTAGTCATCCTGTGCTATCTGTCAATGCTGTCCAAAGCATGGCTCTGTTCCATTTGAGAAGGAGGTGATGCTGATGACTTTTGGTGGTATTTAGTTATTCCTAGTAGAGAGAGGTCTGAAGGGTCAAATGTCACTGGATGTATTTCTCACTGTTAATGGGAGAGAGTGGAACACTCACTCTAGAGTGGAGAGCAGGAAACCCAGGTCTGCAAGTGCTTTATGGCTCTCCAGGTTTAGATAATGTATTGCTGCAATTTATTTTGTTTTAATGATGGAGAGGGGGAAACATGTAATTTTTCAGTCATTTCACACATGCCATTAGCAACATAATTTGAAAAGATAATGATTTACAAACCACCTGCTATCTGGCAGATGCTTAAATATTGGCACGTGTGTGGAATATGGTAGGAAACATATCTGAGGGTTTTAATTGCCCACAAATGTAATAGCTTTGTTCTTCTAGAGAAGGCTTTCCGTACAGGTTAATGATGTAGAGCTGCTTTTTGTTTTTAAGAAGATCTGCTGGGGATCTTTTTTAATAGATGATAAAGAAGGAAGATCCCCACAGGTGTAGCCTGTCCTCTTCAATTATTTTAATGCTATCAGCTTTCAAATGGCAGTAAATGAGGAAGAGCATCAGGTTTGTAATCGAGTGAGGCCTTTGGAAAGCAATCTGAGAACAAATCTCATGACATGTCCTAATATGAAAGAAAAATAGTGATTTATATTGTATCTAAAATGTGGTGAGGACCTCTGATCTTGTCAGGAGCTCTTGGAAATCAGCAGAAAAATTCACGCGCACCAGAAGGCCTATGGCATCACAAATCCTCTGCTAAGCTCAAGGTTACAGTGGTGGTTGCATCATCAGCAATGCTTTCAGCAACTCAGGGTCAAGAACGTGCAATGTTGGCTATTTTTTCAGACACACATGAACCTTTTACGGACTAAGCAGCAGCAAGGAGCTAAAACTGCAATTGGCACCATCCTGCCCTAAAAGAGTGACATCTTGATCAAAAGAGAGTGCTTTGTTCAGGGACAGAAAACATTTGATCCGAGTACCCAGGGAGAAATTTGTACCCCAGTCCAAATTCAGTTCTGAATCTGTGTTTTCTTACTCATGTTCACTTTTGGTGTAAACTGAAAAACCATCAGAACTCCCAACCTGGAAAACCTCACATAAAAATAAGAAAAAATCATAGCTGCTCTCTGGCAGCATAAGCTTCTGAAATTGTTTAGAAGTACTTCAATAAGCTAAGAAGTACTTGGATAAGCATCCTCATGCAGAAGCAGTACCTAGATTATTAATTTTACATGTGGACCAAAGTCAAGTGGAGGCTGTGACCTTGATAAGGGGCATTTGTTATGAATATTTACTATGATTATAAAATGCTGTAACAGTCTTGCAGACAACAGGATTATAAAATCAATGCCAATATGTTTATGAGATATGTGTGGGAAATACCAGACAGTGGGAATTTGCTTTAGCCACCATAAGGGATGTGATCCTGGCTGCTAATCGGAGCAGATGGAAAAAGACGTATATTTTAGTTAACAGAGAAAATTATAACCTACTAGGACATAGCTTGGATACTGAGTGAGAAGGAAGGATCACAGTGATAGATGGCACTTAAACTAACTTGGGTGTCTTTACACCGATGAATCTAGCACAGGCTAGAGATGTCCAAGCTGTTCTGAGCAGAGAATTATCTTTTCCAGTCTCTCAAGATCTAGATGAACTGAAAACATATTTTTTTATTTTTTATTCAAAGTTGCAGTAATATACTGGAAGTTCTGATAACCATTCTAGGTATTTTGGAGAATAGAAGGCTCTGAGGAGACCTTAGAGTGACCTTCCAGTACCTGAAGGGGCTACAAGGAAGCTGAGGTGGGACTGTTTACAAACGCTTGGAGGGATGGGATGAGGGGCAATTTACACTAGACAGAAGGAGGGATTTCTTCACAAAGAGAGTGGTGAGGCCCTGGCCTAGGTTGCCCAGGGAAGCTGTGGTTGCCCCATCCTTGGAGGCGTTCAAGGTCAGGTTGGATGGGCCATAGGCAGTCTGATTCAGTGGAAGGTGTCCCTGCTCAGGGCAGGGGGGGTAGAACTGGGTGATCTTTAAGGTCCTTTCCAACCCAAACTACTCTATGATTCTATTCCAAGGTTGCTGAAAACATTGCATAATTTGAAAAGCTGCGTTTTAAACGTGAAACATTTTTGTATTTATCCATCTTATGCAAGGATTAGAATCCTCACTAAATTTGTCTTTAAATTTCAAACAATGGCTTGGGAAAACATCTGTTAAAATGGAAATGTTAGCAGTCCCCCAAATGTTCCCCTTGATGTATGAGAATTTTACTTAATTGTGTGCCGGCTTCAGTTCCAGCCTGAGTCTCTCTCATGCAGCGATCAACTCTCTTAACCATAATTTTGAGTGATTAATGATTGAAATGTTATTTAAATCACTGAGCCCTCCTTTTTCAGAATTTGTAACTAACTCACTAATGGAAGGTAAAACTGAATAATCTGTTCTTTGTTCCTTGCTTTTGAAAAGTGCTAAAATGTTGGCTATTTCTGTTCCAAGCTACAGGAACAACCTCCCCCTCTCCCAGTGAAACCAAAAGAATGTCTCAGGAGAAGCAGTAATGTAAACATTTATCTGCCTTTGGCAGATAAGCAGTGTTGAATAAACTGGATTTGACAGCATTAACAAATTTACTGTGTTGAATTTGAATGCATTAGCTGTGGTGAACTGAGGAAAGGTTTGATAATGTCATGGCTTTCAAATTATCATCTTACCAAAGTGCTTAACAGATTTGTCTACTGTTTCATGTCTGTGAATGACTACATAATTTACACATTTAATGAATGTTAGATTACCTGTCTGCCATTAGACTTTCAGACTACAGTGAATGAAGAAGAGAAAACAGTACTTTCCCTGGGCACAAATGCTCACTTGACATCAATGGCACCAATGTATCATCCTACATGTCACAATGCTGTGGCTTTGGAAAATCCAGATAAAACTGATGGTTATGCCCAACCATTAACTGTGGTTAAGAATTTCTATTTGTTAGCCAGAGGCAGGGGCTTGGAAAAGCTTGTTTTATAGTCATTGCATGTTAGAACAATGTTTAATCAAAACAGTGGTGTTGAACATTGATAACCTGGTGAGATTATCTCTGCTATTAATAAAGACAATCTTTAAAAGACAGTCTTCACTAAGGCATCTTCATTTTTCTCTTGTCTAGCAATTAAGGGTGTAAGAGAAAATAGCGTAGCATTTATTATGCGATTGTTAGCACTTAAAATCCTAAAATGAACAAGGGAGCAGATTGAACATATATAGATAAGACTGCATTTGAAAAGACTTGAAGCTTAAATATGAAGTTTAGTATACAGGTAGGAGTAGGCAGGTCTTAGCGACTTAACAAGGTCTTATCTTTTGCATTAGATGACTTGAAAAAGCCCTAAAAAAATTAATGGAGATACAGCCAACAAACTCTATGGAAAGAAAATTATAGCCTTTGAATAGAGTTCCACAGAAATATACTCTGTGCCTAATTAAATAAAATGGAGTTTAATAGAGAACTTTTAATATATTTTTCAAATTAACATGGAAAATTAAAAAGAATGCTATTCCTAGTATGAAAATTTCTAGGCAGGCTTTCTTTCCTTATTGGTATGCAATTAGGACTGCTGCGTTTGTATGTCACACCAATACATCATCTAAATTATGTGCATTGATGCATTCCCGATACCATCCTCACTCAGCTCCCAAACCTCTTGCAGCAGCTTCTCACCGGCTGTTTCAAGGCATTTGGGGAAAGTGACTTCAACCTTGCTGTAAACTGCTGTTAAATCTTTCTGGTTTGTGGGCTGAAAGTTGTGATGGACTTCCCATTCTTTTCAGGATGCTTTGTCAGCACCTGGTACAGAGCGTTTTGTGTTACTTTAAGCAATCAAAAGCTCTCGAATTCTAGAGCTGTGGTTCTTGGAGGGGGTGGACAGTGAGTTGCGTTGGTCATGTGTGACAGCATTGGGTTGGCCACCAGTGAGAGGAAGTTAGGCTAAGGAGTTTTAATGGGAAGTTTTGGTAACAAAAAATCGACCTCTATTTTTGATGGGAAATATTTGCATTTGTACTGATTATGACAATCTTTCTTTCGTAGGATTTGCTGTTTCATTTGCTTAAACAAGGCTGATAAAGATAGTTCCTTTCCTTAATTACAGCCTGCTAGCTGATATTTTTGTTGTATATCCATGTCCTTAATATACCATACCATAATTTCACTGATTATAGCCCACTGCCTGGTCCTTTGCTAGCTGATGGCTTTTGAACTGAAAGGAGATTTTCAGCTTCTGCAATATATTTTAGTTTTCAATGCTGGTTTATCCCTATAGTAAACAGGATTGTAGTTTGTGTAACTATAATTTATATCTGTATTTGAGGATCTATTATACTACTTATTTCATCTATTGTCTCTATAAAATGAAAAGACAATGGTGTAAATAAGAATCATTCCATATAACTCGGTCTACTCAAAAATCTCAGAGTCATGGAACCCTTAAAGTTGGAAAAGACCTCTGAGATCATCCAATCTAACCAATATCTCATTTAATCAATCTTATTTAATCAAGTTCAATTTCTGTTAGGCATTCTGTTCCTGATCATGTATAAATCAACTTAAAAATGAATGTCCCACAACTATAATGGGTAAAAACAAATACAAATTGCAACCTTGAATTTATTTGTAATCCAATATTTCTTTGTAATAATAATCTGCTACTTATCTTTAAATTATAAAATTAAATTTAATTGTTCATTGATTTATATTTTGTTGCAGTGTCTCCAGCTGTATGTTTTAGGACACCTTGACAAATATGCAAACATTTGTAAGTAGTTACATTCAAGATATCATATATAAAATTAATAAGAATATGGAAAAAATAATTAATTGTAAGAAATAACAGCACACGTTGAAGCTGGTAGTCCCATTGCATACATCTGTGTGTTATCATTATAGTGTATGCTACACATTGCTAGTGCATCACTTTTCCCCCTTAAATTAAATTATTCTTTAGTAATTTTAGATAATCTTTCAGTCCAAGTTTTTATGGATGTTGTTATTTCATGGAGAGAGGAAAGAAATACAACACAGTTGTGAAAATTTAGCACTACATAAAACTGCCTGTCTGCCATGCTAGCAACTGCCACCAGGATGAATGTGCCTCCAAACTTTCTTTTCTTTCCTTACTGCTCTCCTGAGGCTGAGACATGCATCAACACCTACCAGCTGGCAAGAGGGCACCTGTTTGGTGTGGAGTCATCATCTTGGGGTGAGAACCAAATCACCTTGAATCTAGTGCAGAGCCTTCAGTTCTCACTTGAGAGAGGTGTTGATTTCAGGTAATGTTTCTGGTACAAATTACAAATTAGAGAAACTCCATCTTGATTTGTAGTCTTTCTATAAGTTAGGAGAAAAACCCCAACTTGATTTTGACTAGCCTAACACAGATTTTCTGTTACTTAATATCTCAGTGTTTCTTAGCTGCTGTCAATCATAGACTCATAGAACAGTTGGAAGGGACCTCAAAACCCATCCAGTTCCACCCCCTGCCATAGGCAGGGACACCTCCCACTGGATCAGGATGCTCCAAGCCCCATCCAGCCTGGCCTTTAACACCTCCAGGGATGGGGAAGGATCCTGCAGCCGACACAGTGAAGGATCAGGTAGCTGACATGGTCAAGTCATTGGGCAAATATCCAGTCTACCACTTTGCTGTTGGTGTTAACCCTCACCCCTGTCCTCTGACTTGCTCAGAGCATGTCAGACAAGTTTGACATTGTCACACCTCTATGAAATTTTCTGTTAAAACCAATTATCTTAGGTAGTTAAAGTAATCACTCATGTAAGCATTTACTTCTTGATGTTCTTTAACTCTGTCACGTGGCATTCATTATTTAATCTGTGTTAAAACAGATTGTAGGTCCTCCGATTTGTCTCCAGATGTGGAAGTTTTGCACATCTTGACAGCCAGTTTGTTCTTCACTGTACCTACAGAGCTGGTGACAAAAATGTCAGGAGAATAAACTGAAATGATCCCTTAAAATTTTCACAATGAAACACAGAAAATTTAGAAGCCTGTTGAGATACAACAGCTGTAGACTGCTAGAAAGGAGATCTCACCAGAACTGCTCTTTACCAGTCAAGCATTTTGCTCTCAGCAGCTCTCCATAATCGTGTATATGCTCCTTGTTCCCACTATCAGGCTTCTGTCTTTTACAAAATCTTTTCACCATTCACACCAGTGTTCGTATGACTCATCTTCTCTACTATTCATGTGCTCCATCAGCTGCCCCTGCTGCCTGCACTTGACTGCTCAGCCCTGTCAGCCACTCTGCTCCCTGGTTTTCTCCTTTCTGCAACACTACTATTCGTCATGAGTCTCTCAGCTGTACAGAAATAGTTTTCATTACTCGATATACCCTAGTTATGTATAACATGCAATGTAAATGAGATTACTGCAGCCTGCCTATGGGGTCTGTTTTAGAGTCCTCTCTCTCTCTCTCTCTCTCTCTCTGTACCAGGTGCTGACAAAGCATCCTGACCCATCTCGCTCCCTTCTAAGCCCTTTGCAAGAGCTACTTTTTCATTAAAATATCACACTTGGCTAAGGGAAAAAAAAATCAAAAACTAACCAAAATCCAAACCAACCCAAAATAGAGAAGTGCTCACTCAAGGTTATGAAGAAATAAAAAAATTTGTTGAACCAGGTCCAAAATAAGTGAGGCTGGATGAAGAAAATGGCTGGTAGAATTGTTCTAGAACATTTAAGTGTTTCATATGTCATCTTTCTTGCCAAATCATGCTATTAGATATCTCATCCTTTCTGTAGGGGGTGGAAGACCAGACTTGTTGCCTGCTGGATCACCACAGAGACCGGGTGAAGAGTGACTTGTCCTGTGTTACCCAGCTGATGTCAAGCAGACCAGATGGCCAGAGTCCTAGCTGACAGCCCAGGTACTGCTTGCAGGGAGCATGAATTTGAATGCCTGTGAAGGAAACATGAAGGTGAAGTGTCTGGACTCAGAGTACACAGGGCCTCGTGCCATGTCTGAGCTTACCAAGAGTGTTGTGAGCATTAAAGTCAGAATTAAAAGCTCAAAAGATGCCCTTTCCCATATATCAGCTTGAATATGCTGCACATCCCTGAATAGGTACAATTGCAAATAAGGATAAAAGTACTGAATGGAAAGTAGCTGTTATCAGCATGCTTTTTGTTGTGCTTTTATAGAGAAATAAATTGGAAATAGAATGCAGCACCAACCGTTGAAGGTGAAAACGAAATGAGCCAGCCATAGATATTCCAGGTTTGTTTGCTGTCTGTAGCTGTACAGTAGCAGAGTTGGATTCTTGTATTCTCCTTGATTTTCTATTAAACCTGAATTTAAGATCTTATTTCATGAACTTCCCAAGAATAAATCATAATTGCTGCCTGGGCTACGTTTGTCCAAAGTAGTAGCCGATTATGTTGGAAGACTTCTGTAATCCATCAGACTTTCGTCACTTGCTGAGAAAGACAGGCTCAAATTTGCAGTACGGTTTTGTTTCAGCTCCACGCTGAAATGATACCTTCACATTATGGAATTATGCCAGCTCAAATTTCCATATTTCCAAAGTAGCTGTGTCTGGTTTGCAGTAACATGTATTTATGTTAGCAAACTATCAAACAAAAAGAAAAGAAAATCCTAAACTCCTCAGCAATATGATGTGGACAACGTATAAATGCTGGTATTTGTCATTTTTTAAGACCAGTAAAATATGTATCTGGAAAACCTGCAGAAATGTTTATTATAGAGTGTCTTAACCAACTATCTCCATTTTTGTCTCATGACACTACCTTTAAGACCTTGATGAGTTTTTACTTAGGGCTCTTGAATTATGAAGGATGTTGAGGGTCTGGAGTGAGTCCAGAGAAGAGCGACAAAGCTGGTGAGGGGGCTGGAGAACAAGTCCTGTGAGGAACGGCTGAGAGAGCTGGGGTTGTTTAGCCTGGAGAAGAGGAGGCTGAGGGGAGACCTCATTGCTCTCTACAACTACCTGAAAGGATGTTGTGGAGAGGAGGGTGCTGGCCTCTTCTCCCTAGTGACAGGGGACAGGACGAGAGGGAATGGCCTCAAGCTCTGCCAGAGGAGGTTCAGACTCAATATAAGGAAAAAAATTCTTCACTGAAAGGGTCATTAGGCAATGGAACAGGTCTGCCCAGGGAAGTAGTTGATTTGCCTTCCCTGGAGGTATTTAAGGTGTGGGTGGATGAGGTGCTGAGGGGCATGGTTTAGAGATTGGTGGGAATGTTTGGACTTGATGGGTGGGTCTCTTCTAACCTGGTGATTCTATGATTCTATGATTCTAAATAATCCTCAGATAACAAGGTAATAAAAAATGGGGGAAAAGAATAAGTATGGTCTTCCAATACTTGTATGCAAGCAAGCTGCTAACCACACAACTATTTAATGAAATGACTGTTTCTCCCTTGCAGGAGCATTTCTCAGCTCCTAGGAGAAAACTCAACCACCTCCTGGATGCTGCTATATGAATGGCTGTACCTTCCTTACATCTCATGGTAGAAGGCTTCTCACTGGCTGGTAAATCTGATGGGAATATGAATACTACCTTAGTGGCCTTTGTGATCGAAGCAAGTTGGATGAGGAATGGAGTAGGAAAACCATCCATAACAGGTTAGATGTGAGGCACTTTAACTACACCTAGCACCACTGAGTTAGTAAGCACCTCCAAGACTTTAGAATCTCAGTAGTTTAGAAACATAAATAGAATCAGGAAATTGAGACCCAGCCCACAGAGATGCTGAAGTCCTCTGTTCCTGATTAGGTTTTCCTGCTAGCAACTGTAGGTGCCAAACGCAACAAGAAATTTGCAACTCAAAGCTCAGCAGCCTGATCAAAATGCAACCAGCAGGGGCATCTTTGCTATCATTGCTCCCTAGGTCTTGGATCAGATGCTTCTGTGGCAGGAAGGCACATCCATTACTTGAACGAGTGAGACAGTCGGTAAGTGCAAGTGGTAGTTTTCTCTATGAAACAGTGAGTGCAAGCCTCTTGTCTGCCAAAATCAGATGTTTGATGTGCACTTACGAACTCCAAAGTGCAGATGGAACTTAGATAAGTTTTTTAAAGCAATTTTTAAACATTGCATTCTCAATTAAGCTGCTGGTGACAGCACTCAAATGGCAGGCTTTCAAGGGCAATGCCAGGGATCATTTTTGTGTTCAAATTACAGTTTTTAATTTAAGTACTATTTTTTTCTTAATGAGAATATTATGCATTCACATTTTCATTTTATTAGTTTACGTATACAGCTACTAAGTGATTTGCATGATATAGAATTTTATATTTAGGAAATGAATGGGAACCAAGTAATTTTAGATTTAATTTGATCAATATTTAATGAATTATAATTATCATTACAACCCAGAGTTTTGCACTCCTGTATATTGCTGCATAATGTTTAATCAACAAGAGAGACTAAAATATAACTGGAGAACAGCTATCAAGTTCATGTTAAAGGAATATAACAGGATTATTAGGTAAATTACAGAGGTCTAATTTAATATTTTTTCTAGTTACCACTCAAAATTTAATTCCAAGAGTATTTCCCTAATTTATATTTTTAAATATCTGCATCATTTATTTTAAAAAATACACAAGGAGCAGAATTAGTTTGTGATATCAAGGTTTGAAATCTCTGCATCACTAGCCAAAATTCCCAGGTGCTTTACCTGGGAAAATGAGAATAACTTTTCTACAAGTTATAAAGGAGATCTGCCCATATGGACAGAGCAGCACAGCCACTAGACTTTGCTCCATATTGCTAAGATTCAGTTATGCAAATACTGTGGGATTCAGACAAACCATTTAAGGTTAGTGTATCTGAAGAGGGTGAAACCAATCATTAAAGTCCATGAAAAATGAATGTTTAATATTAAACCTCATGTCCCACAAGCATATATTTTCCTTGGAAATGCAGATGATTGTTTGCATTTAGTAATACCAGTATGATTTCTCTGTTTTTTTTCTTTTGTTTAGTAAAACTTAGACAGAATGAAACATCCTCTCTGGTACCATGTTGGGCAGAAACACATGTGTAGAAACCAGTTTTGATGTCTGGAAAAAGAAAAAGTTTAAAAATGTATGTTTCAGTTGAAAGCAAGGCATTTAAGATCTGCAGTTATGGCTTTCGGAAACAAGTATATGTTTAAATATTTGGAATAAATGGCACACTTTTTCTTTCCAGATGCTTCTGAAGAAGGTAACTCAAGGTTCTCCTCACTAGACACGATGTGTAAAGACAAAGACCAGTTCCAAATGTGTAGGTGCAAGGCATCTCTGGCTCTGCTTCAGACATATCCACATCTCACAGGCAACTGCTGAGCTTCTGCCAGGGCTCTCGCTGTTACCCAGGATGAAGATGCTCTTCACCCACAAACTCTTGCTTTTTCTGACAGCAATGTATAACCTCAGGTAATGGCACATAAACTGAAATGCTCAAATTATTATCTATCTTGAGAAAATTATTTGTTTACTCCAAGTATGAAGCTTGAATTTCAGGCTAAGAATAAGATTCAAGATTTCACCCATGAGAGCAGTTTCCTGTGAGAACAGCAAGAAAGTGAGGTGAGGGAACTTGTTCTGGAGAAGGCATAGAAATGAAATATCTTTCAGTAAATTGTTCTTATTTTTTCTTATCTGTTTAATTTAAGACACATTTTTTGTGTTTCATATAAAACTAGAAATTTGTTTGTGGTCAGATAATGGATGTATTGTGGTAAAAAGTAACTGTGAGTTACAGCTAAATGAAAATCAAGGTATTTTTAGCTGAACAAGAATTTTCAGTTTTTGAAGACTTTTGTTCTTCTAGTTAGCAATTGGCAATGAAGTTTGTGGTTCTTTTCCTGCATGATGATTTATCATACTGTAGCACCCAATTTTACTTGAAGTAATGATTGGAGTTCTAGCCATTTTAAAATACTTTGCTAATAACAAATGATGAGTATAAAAATTGAAACTCAAATGACTAATAGCAGCCCTGGCCAAAATGTTTATCTGTGTAAAGCTTTGAGTATAGAGGTATTGTACAGCTCAGCTTTCTCCAGCGGATTCAGAACTAGACTCTTAATTTGTTTATTTTTTCCATAAATCATGTTTTTAAATAATGCATTTGTGTTGTTCCTATTTTCTAGATGTCACAACATTTTTTTTTAAATGGGAAAAAATGACTAAATTCTAATATTATTATTACATGCAGAGTACAACTTCCACATCTGACACTGTTCATCATATCCCAAATTAATCATCAGGGACAGAACTCAATATCCCATTTCAGGCTAAGACCAATAGTTCTCAGAGAAATTAAATCATCTTTCAGAAATATCTCATCCTAAAAAGCTAATAATTCAATGCAAATGGATTTTTAGAGAAAAATCCTGAGTGTGTTGCATAATCTTTCTGTAAGGTTCTCCATCTCTTACATTAACATTTCATACCACATTTTAAATCAGAATTTGTTGATAAACAGTTTACAATGTTGTTGTGAGTGTCACAGTCCTTTAATGTTTGTGAAGTGATAATAATATAATTTGGAAACTCAGGGGAATGTCACTTAAATCTGATCGAGACAAACACAAAGGAAAGGACAGAAACAGAGCAGGAAATTCTCCATTTTGCAATTACTTCTTTATCTCATCTTTTCCCTGCCCTATTCAGCTTGAGAACAGTGTGGCCAACCACTTCCACAAAATAACTTGCAATCTGCTGTTCTGTTACCCTTCCCACTTGGGTTTAAGATTTAATGGAGAATGGAAAAAGCATTAAAAGCATGTTTATTTCTAACTGTTCTGCTCCAAGCAGCGGGTAGCTCATGGATATGTAGTGAGGGAGGAAAGGACTTGGGCAGCCTGATCTAGTAGGAGGTGTCCCTGCCCATCGCAGGGGAGTTGGAACTGGATGGTCTTTAAGGTCCCTTCCAACCCAAACTATTCTACGCTGCCCTCCTACAAGAAGACTACCCTAGAAGACCCCTGATTGCCCCTCAGCTACCTCTGAGGGAGCTGCAAAAGATACCTGACAGAAATAAATCTATCAACAGTAGGCTTGGCTTTGCTCTTGAGGGATGTCTCCTTCCATTGGGAAGTTCTCAGCACTGTCAGTTGGAAAAAGAATGATCAGTCTGGCTCTGTTAATGCCAAGGTATCTGCTTTGAGATTAAATTTGCACAATAAACAATGGACTGCACACTTATGAATCTTTTTAGACTAGTCCTAGCCAAGACATAATTTAATCTGTATGTTTCATTGAAGTGACATATTAATTATTGATTATGCTTAATGAATATGCTAATATGCAGAATTCAGGAGGTTTCTGCTGCCCTGCTGTGCTCTCTAGGCCCTCATACATTTTTTAAGAGGTGTCTGTAGGAGACAGCGTCTGGGCTTACGCCAAGGCACCATAATGAATACCACATACAGAGTTCAAGGGCTGGTGCTTGTCCTTCAGGAATAACATCAGAAACTTCTTTTGTCTAACAGTTGTTCTTAAATTTTAAATTAGATTATGCACTGTTTCTCTGTGTAAAAAGGGTAAGTTATTAGTGCTTTTCCATTCCGCTGGGAACATAACGCAAAGTTTGACTTCATTTTCCATTTCAAATGGACGTGGGTAGAAAAGTAAGTGGAAAGAAGTTCAGGCCAATGGTCTGGTCAATAATGTATTAAAGCTTAGGTACTTCTTCTGTGTGCATTTACAGTGAGATCACAAAAGCTGTTAAGCTTTTCAATCTTATTGCTGGTTTTGATATTCAGATGAAATTACCAATACGAGCAGTGGAAACAAAAGGTTTCTGCCGATGAGGCCTTGACTGTGGTTTTGGATACAACCTTGAGCAGAGGCTGATGTTTAAATTACTTCACTCTAAGGACACTCGGGGTGCTCTGTAGCATATATAGGGACCTCAGCAGATGCATTTGTAAACCTCTATAGTTGAACACCTTTATGCAGTAATACATGTTAAAGCAGTGACAATTAATCATAGAATCACCAGGTTGGAAAAGACCTCTTGGGTCATTGAGTCCAACCATTCCTATCTGTCACTAAACCAGGTCCCTGAGCACCTTTTCTATCCATCTTCTAAACACCTCCAGGGACGGTATCTCAACCACCTCCCTGGGTAGCCTGTAATGTAACAACATAGATGAAAATGCAAATAGTCTTCTGTGCCAGGCTTGAAAAAATGTGCTATTGTAAACCTTTACAAATGTGAGAGAGAAGTATCTCGAGAGCATGTTACCATAGGCACTCCGTGAACTGATGAAATATCAACCTTGAAACTATTAGATTGCAGAGTAAAAAAGCCTCTCTTTTATTTGTTTGAATGTATTATTTCAGTGATTGTTATTCTTCTGTTGTTTTTCAAGTGTTAATAGGCTCTCTCCAGTAAATCATAAATTAAAAGATGCTACAGTTGCAAGCCAAGGCCTCATGAGAAATCAAATAATACACAAACAAGAGTGCCACTAAAGACTTGACCCCCAATTTGTGTAAGCACAGTCTGTGTACTAATAAGTGAGTAAAGATATATTATAAAAAGGCAATGATACAGAGTCACTTTGGCAATCAGTTTTTATTATTTACAATTTCTTTCAAAATTCTTTAGAGAGCTTGGGAAAGTCCTTTCTTTGATGGGAATTCATTCAGGGAAGTGTAAAGCTCATCTGTGAGGAATTAGGATGGGATGGTCACCTTTCAGGGTGAATTAAGCATGTGGATTCAGGACCTGTGAAATCCTAATGTGTTGATACATGAAACTTCTGATGGTAATAAGAGCTGGAAGCAGTAACCCTGAAAACAGACACAGGTGTTTGTTGCATCCTTCCTCCTGGTGCATTCGGAGAGAACCTACTGGCTGCAGGACGGTGTCTTATAGAATCATAGATTTGTTTGGCAGGAAAAGACCTTTGATATTATGGAGTCCAACTGTACCTGCCCACTGCTAAACTATCCCTGAGCACCTAGTCTACCCATCTTTTAAACACCACCTAGGATGCATAATCAGGTCCAGAATCCAAGTACTCTTGAATTACATACTATTCCTATGTTGGTCTCATCTCATTTTTCTCTGAGGAAAAGGATTTATAGATAAGTTCTCATGGTGTCTTCTTCTGGGGTGTCTGATCCATGTTAGAAGCTTGGACCCAACTCACTGATCCTTATACAAAGATCTTGTGTAGAGTGAGCTTAATGAACAGGGCACAGAGTTTTAATAGGTTTTGATGTTACAGGTTTCTAGGTTATGGTTTAAATAGTGCAAACCAATATATCTATATGTAGTGTAAATTTGAAGAGTGATTTTCCCATAAAGCCTGGAGATGCAGCTGACAGCATCTGTTAGATGTTAGATCTGTTAGAGATCTCTAGTGTGTAGAAAGGAAAATTACATTACTATAAAAAACAGACTTCAGATAATCCAAAGATCACACTTTTTTCCCATAGCAGAGGAACAGATAAGATTCCTCTTTCAGCTGAGGGAAAACATTTCTTGTTGATCCATCAGTTGTGCAAAAAGTGTGATGAAATAAATTAGTGTAAACTGGCCCGAGGTTTCCTAAAACAGTGGAATAAATTGTTGTGTAAGAAAGGGTTCTCCTCCTGTCTTGAGATCTAGCAAAATATCTTAATAATTTACGATCCCTGAGCACGTGAATGTGCTGCTGCTGCTCATCTCTGCTGGTGCAACCAGAATGTATTCCTGACAACACCATATTATAGCACGGCACTGTACCCTAGACTACTGTATCATGCACCTTATACATTATTCCACATGGATATTTTGAAGGGAAAGCACTATCTCTAAGGGTTTTGTGCAAAGACAATCACTGTAAATGGTTTTACAGAGGACACAGGACATCTTGTGTCTTTGCTGACCAGAGCTATTCTTCTGAAAGGTTTGTTCTTAGTAATTTTTATTGAAAAAGTAAGGTTTGTCCCTGCTTATGGAACTGGATGACTTGAAAAAGGCAGTCCCAAAATGCTGTTCGTTATTATCTCTGCCGATTGCAGAAGGCATCAAGGCACTCTGCACTAGCTGAGGAAAGAGCACTCTCTACTCTTAGGATATTTTCTTTTCTTCTGTACTTCATTTTCTCCTCTAAACTGAATGTGAGATGAGTAAAATGAGTTGCCAAAAGCTGGTAGCCCGGGCAAAGGCAGCACAGAAGATGGTCTATTGGACTTGGCTGAAGTGAAAGGCTTCTGCCTTAAAGGTAAACAACAGTAAACTCCACATTTCTGTGGTTGCCCTTGGGGGTCAAATCAATAAGTGCTCTGCCTTCCTTGCTTGAAATCTATACTTTCTCTAGGAAGGTGATTTTGCTTTCAAAAAGTCTTAATTCTTCTTCCTTGGGAAAACAAATTTCATCACCAACCCATAAATTATCACAGGAAAAAAATAGTAGCAGCCTAATTTGCATCTAACTTTTCTTTTTAATGATTAATGGGTACTATTTATGTAAACTGTTTCTACATTCCAGGGTGAAATGAAATTTAAATTGCAAATTTTACAGTGGTGTATTTTAACTGGTGACCCTTTCCCCAATCACAAATTAAAAAAACCCAATTACATTTGTAATAAAGATGCTAATGCATTTCTTGTTTTTAGGGCATGTAAAGTTCTTGCTGCCAGCAACTTTATTTTCCCTGTCGATGGGCCAATAAAAATGTATTTTCCCAAGTGCTCCAAGGTATGTGTATGTCTGCATTTAAGAAGGGAGTTAGTTAAAGAGTAATTCTCAACACATCCACTCTGCAGTAACATTTGTGGTCAAGTAAACCTATTATACATTGAAAGCTACCTTGTCTGCTATTCTCTGAAATCAAGACCAGTTCTTTGAAGGAAAGCAGGTTTCAACCCATTTGAGATTTTGAACCTTCACACTAGCCAAAGCACTCTTCAGCACCCAGAATTATTCAGTCCTTCAAGACTGACGGAGAAGATACTCCTCTCTGCCTGCCTGCAGAGGTCTAAATGCTGCACTTGGCTTGGGTTGCCCTTCAGCCAGGGCTCCCAAGAGTGATGAAGAACACAGGTCCCTGCTGAAACACAGCTCAGGTCCCTGGAGACTGGCTTTTTCTAACAAAGAGCTATCTTGAAGTTATTTATGTCCCACACAGCTTTTGATTTAGGGTCTTGGAGGCAATTTGGTTCAAGCCAAAGCATATCTATTAAACAGTGACCTCTTTTGCTTCTAATTACACTTAGGAACATCTTCATGGACTAAAAGGAAAAGGAGTTTCTGTAACTTGTTGCTTCATCTGAACTCTCCAGGAGGATACACAAGTGGCAGAGAGAGGGAGCTGTAGTGTTTTCCCTGTGACTCATATTCAGGACTGAATTCAGCAGTGACTTTCAAAGGGTGGTAGACATCTACCATCCCCCTCTTGAAAAGGCTGGTGGCCACCACAAGCTGGACAGACTTGCTGAGATGCAATTAAAGGCCAGAGACTTCAAGTTCTGATGAAATTGTTACATTGGTTTGGTGATCTTGAAGGGAATGAGGAGAAACAGAGACTTTCCATGTGTGTATGGGGAAAATTGCATCAGCGCAAGGAGCAATTTTCTGCTTTAGGGAAGGAACATGGGGAAAGGTATTCACTTAGATGTATTTTCACCCCCAAGACAGCAAAGTAGACAGAACCACATAAAAATTACTTGAGAAGTCTTCTCTGTTTTTTTTTTGAGAAGGCTTTTATTTGAGGAAGAGAAGAAGAGATTTATTTCTGATTTTTTTTTTTTTGCAAAACATTGTCAGAAAAGTGCAGGACCAAGTACTGTCTTTGTGTCTATACATTTACGGGGAGAAGGAGAAAGGTGAAAAGGACAAAAAATAGAAAAATATGCAGAAAGACAGAGTTTTGGTGCTGCATAACACTGCTTGTGGACAATGACAGGAGGCAGAGTGAAGCAGTAGTCCTGCAGGGTTTGCTGGTCTGTGACAAGAGTGGTAAGAAAATACCTTTTTACTTGTAAAGTGAGCAGATTTGCTCTGTGAAACATTAAATCTAGAACCCCTGGGTGCCATTTTAAGAGTTGCTTTGCAGAGCAAAATAGCACTGTAGTAGTTGGTATATGAACCCTCTTAGCTATACTTTTGAAAACTGTGACAGAGATGAACCCAAGGAATTCCAAGCTATATTCTTTACCTTGGCTCCTAGGGGTACCCAGTAGTTCCTGACTGTGACAAATCTCTTGGGAGAGGGAGCACTGTTGTGTGGTGGGAATCCACATGACATAGAGCCAAGACTAGACTGACCACAACAATAATTTGACAAGTGCAGTCACTTGATTTTAATTTGCATGAAACTAAACGCTCAGTGTTGCAGATGGCTTGTAAGATGCCTTAGGTGCTCTAGATGGCCCTGGAGTGCTGTTCATGGCATGGGAACTGGTGGGTGCTTGGGCCAGCAGTTACAAGGAACCTGAGGATGTCCCGAAGATGAGCTCAGTGCATGTGCACAATGGAGAGTCACTGCACAATGACTGAGTAACTTGTGTTCAAGAATCTCCAGATCTGGACTTGGGTATCTAGGCTCTAAATTCAGTGTGATGATCTTGACATCACATGTTAGAGATGTTTGTGTTTGCAGTTTCTGTAGTCCAAGGAAACATAGTGCTAGTGCTTTTGCTGGATCATTGGCGGGTACACTATATGCACCTACTGCTTTTGTAACTTTGCTGATCTCTTGTCATTAAATTCAAGATGCCTGAAATCTCAGTGCTCACTTTAAACACCTCTATGAGATGATATAATCAGTTACCCTGACAATTCATTACCACATAACGCTGTCTTTGCATTGCCACCAACCTTGAGCTCTCTCATTGTGTGTTTTTTAGAGCTTCCTGCTATTGTTCTGGCCAGCAAAAGCCCACCTGACCTTGCTTCTTTGCTTAATATCTTTATATGAAGACTAACGTAGTCTGATTTCTTTCTGATCACAATACTGTCTTATTTCATTTGTATCTGAAAGTATTGTGTAGCCACAGTTAAGAAACTGGGTCCCTTCCATAGTTCATTTTTACCACTTCTTGTACAGACAAAAGTACTTAGCTCATGCGATAAGAATTCATACAAGGAGTGATGCTCTTCTGCCCTTCACAGCAGGCTTCTGTGTGACATTAGGTCCAGATCTTTCTAGGCAAAGAGGCACCAAATAGATTTAATGGACAGTTATAAGCCCAGGCAAGGCTACAGATCAGAAAAAAATGTCTTTTTCCACTATTGGTTACTTCACTGTAGAGGTCAGTGGCTTTTATTAAAGATGAACTTATTTCTGATATTGGAAGTAACACGACTGAGTTTGTAAATGAGCATGGTTAACTGGAGTCTATAATACATAAAAATGTAAGTTTGACTATTTCATCTTTTCTTTAATGAAGGCATTCAGGCAAGGTATTAGTTCTATTGCTTAAATAGTTTTAGTATAATACAGCACTGAAGATGCTGAACTTGTTAGCTTGTTGATTGCATGGTTGTGTCAGCACTAATCATGACTGACAAATAATTTAAGCAATGTTTCTAAATCTATTAAAGGATATATTCCAACAAGCACAAAATCCTTGTCTGAAAGGCAAATCCTGTGTGCTGTAGCCCACTGAGAATCTTTCCAAGCTGTGCACACACCAAAATGTTTGTTGTGCTGCTAGATGTGAATATTGACTTTTAATTTACCCTTTAAAATTAAAATCAGGAGAAGAGAGAACCTTTTCTAAAGAGTTTTACCTCCTTCTTATTTAACCAATTATCAGTCTACGCTTAAGAAAACACCATGCAACATCCCTCTTCCGTGACTTGTAATTTACCTGAATGGAGAAGGGAAGGCTTTGGTGGCAGGTTTATTTTTACTTTTTAATAAAACTATTGATTTTGTACAATCTGCTCTATTGTGAGAGCGGAGACTGAAACCATTGCCTGTTTCCAACCCTTCCAAGTAAATGTTTGCAGGGCATCACACTTTCCCTCCCTATAACCACATAAATCTGGGCTAAGGTGGGAGGATGATGACTACCTGCTTGCATGTGGTTTTCAGGAAGCATTGAACTGTAACTGCAGGTGTTTGGGGAAGACTTCTGCCACCAAAGGCTCCAAGGAGACCTTAGAGCAGCCTTCTAGTATTTAAAGGTGGGGAAGGGCTCTTTATCAGAGGGTGAAGGGATAGGATGAGGGGTTATGGTTTTAAGTAGAAAGAGGGGATTAGATTAGATATTAGGAAGAAATTTTTTACTGTGAGGGTGGTGAGGCACTGGAACAAGTTCCCCAGAGAAGTTGTGGCTGCCTCATCCCTGCAGGTGTTCAGAGTCAGCTTGGATGGAGCCTTTGGCAGCCTGATCCAGTGGGAGGTGTCGCTGCCCATGGCAGGGGAGTTGAAACTAGATAATCTTTAAGGTCCTTTCGGACCCAAACCATTCTATGATTCTGTGATCAGAGATGTGTGCAGGGGCAGATTTGCTCGAGGTGTTCCCTTGGGGACAGTCAGCGTACAGCTAGATCCCCAGCTGCTTGCTGTCTGGACACCTCTCTGCTTCATTGCTGCTTTCATCTGCAGCCGGAGCTTGTCCTCAGCGCAATGCTTGCTGCGTGTTGTAAAGCATCCTGTCTCATCCAGACAAGACATTTCCTAGCGAGGGAAAGCTTTTCTCCTGCCCCGCTCATGGTATAGGCTTTAAAACCATTTGCAACCTACTTATTTGCTATTATTTTTCTCTGTCTGTGTAGAGTACTTGCAAAAAAAAGAAAAAAATCCACCCATCTCTCATTTATTTCTTATTACTAAGTAAGATTTTTCATTAAAATATTTACCTATTTGATGCTCATTTTAAAAGACTTATGCTAAAAAATCGCATGTCACCTTCCATTTAAGCACATACCACCTCCAGAGAGAAAATTACAGAAGGAGATGATGGAGACCCAAAATACCGAGATTTGCTTAAATTTTGCTATAGATCTTGGAGGAAGTGGCAGGTCCAAGGCTGCAGTTGAAGCGGTCCTTGAGGGAGATCATTTTATCCTGTGGTCTCATTAACAGGCTCATTCCTGATGAGAGTAGACAATGAGGTGGAAAAGGGATGCTTCAGATGACAAAGAATTCCCTTGGGAATTACTCTAATGATGCCAGAGAAGACTAAAATGAAAAGGTCGTGGATGATTCAGGTCCATGAGCTTCCTATCAGTTTAGAACTACATTCACTATGAAAGGAATTGCCCTAATTGTCTCCTAAGATGGTTGAGCTGCTGAACACAGATATTGAGTCAAACGACTGGCTTGGAATTTGTGGAACATCCGGGCTCATGCCCCTACTCAGATGTATTAAACTCAGAAGCTGAACTCATATGATTTGTTTTTTGTTTATGTGTATGACTTTTTTTGGCAAAAGTAAAACTAGGCTAAAGCAGAAGCTTGTCTTTTACACATTACATTTCAAAATTTTTCCATGTATCTAAAACAAAAATGAAAACATTAACATGGAAAGCATTAGAATGGCAAAAATACCATACTTTGCAATTAAAATCACAGAATCACAGAATCACAGAATCACCGGGTTGGAAGAGACCCACTGGATCATCGAGTCCAACCACTCCCACAAAACACTAAACCATGTCCTTCAGGACCCCGTCCACCCATAACTTAAACACCTCCAGGGAAGGCGAATCAACCCCCTCCCTGGGCAGTATATTCCAGTGCCTAAATGACAAGGACTATTTCAGGCCTTTTAAGGACACCTGCATCCATGAAACAGGCTGGGTGGGAATGCTTTGAAAGGAGAGTTTTGAATGCATTTTGGTCCTATTAATTAAGTCATCAACTTAATAACTCTGAGGAGGGATGTAGGATGTTGGAAACCTCAGTGAGCGGTGGAGCTTGCTGTTCTCTTGTTGTTTCTAGGTCTGTCTAATTTCTACTGATCTCGCCTTAGCAGCATGTCAGATGGAAATTGGATCTCTTGCAGAAGCTGCATTATTACTGTTTTCTTTCTAAGCAGACATAAAAGCCTGACAGTTTCTGACATTTTTTTTCTGATTGGGGGCATGGAAATTTTAGCTTGCAATGTTTTTGTGCACAGAAGCTTAAAAGGCTTGACATGATTTTCTGTCCTTCCATCCATGTTTCCAGAGGTATGGAGGAGACAAACTGATATGTTACCTTCCACAAAAGAAACCAGAATCTGTCACCTTTTTTTTTTAAACTTTTCTTTTCCTTTTTTTTGTTTGTTTTAATCTGAAGGCTCAGATCCTTGATTTCTATAAACTGGCTTCAGCATTCCTGAAATACGTTTGAACATCCATCTTGTTCCATAGGTTTGGTGCCTGCCACTGAGCATAAATAACTAAAAAAATGGATAGCTTAATGCCAGCTGTTACTTTTTACTTGCTAAAACTCTTTTTGTTTGTGGTAGAACATAACTGAAGTTAAGCATTGCTTTGGCTGAACAAAATTTGATATATTCAGATTTTGAATAAACTATTTTCCCCATTTTTTTGTCCTTAATTTTACTTTTGTTCTGTTCTCTGTCTCCATAAAGTAGCATTGTCAGCTCACCAGGGGTAAATGATCCAAGTTTCCGAGTCCTGTTGACTTTACTGATAATCTCAAGGAGGACTAGAGGCTTTGGCAGAGGGAGGGATCAGTGAACCAAACTGGGGACATCTCTGAGTTGTCCTCAGCATACCATAGATTTTCCTTTTTCTTTCTGTCCACTGCAGCATTTTCATTAGTTTTAGTGAAATGACTCACAGTGGAATTACTTGGTGGGCATTGTTTGTTAAAAAAATTCAGAGTTGCGATTATACTTGTGTATGTATAATGTGTACAATAAATATAAATAATATATATTATTTTGGCAGTGTTTAAAAAAATAACGTGGTCTTTCTCCTGCTCCTTGGTCTAAACATGTAGGACCTTTGCATTTGCATTCTCTATGTGAATAGACAAATTGTCTATTGTAAAAAGACAAATAAATCTGTTGTAAATGGAAAATTCTATAAAGCTGTATGCATATGGTTAGGAGGCAGGACTTGAGCTGTACAAACCTTCCAGCAAGAATTTAGTTACCTGCACAAAGAGATTTCAAAATAAACTTTCTTTTTGTGGATCAACTAGTCCTAATGAGCCTAAGACAAGCAGCACTCACTATACAGGCACAACTTAAGCTTTGCTGGAGCAACAAAAAAAGCCCTTGGAGAGGAATGCTGAGGGGATGAAGCAGGAGGTTTAGGGGGAAACTTCAGCTGGAAAAAACCCAGAAGAATTCAGTGAAGATTCAGGTGAAAGAAAAGGGTTTCTGGGATTGATGAGACAGTGAAGTGGAAGGAAGGGATTTCATTTCTCAGCTTTCTGCCCATGCAGATTTCTAGTTCTACATACCCTTGAGTTGCAGGGCTCACTGCCTTGTGGCTCCTAGGATGCTGAGAAGGGACCTAGAATAAATGAGGTTAAAAAAAAAGGGGGGAAGACAGGGACACACGGACTTAGAATCACAGAATCATAGAATAGTTTGGGTTAAAAGGGACCTAAAGGATCATCCAGTTCAATAACCCTGCCAAGGGCAGGGACACCTCCCACTGGATCAGGCTGCCCAAGGCCTTGAACACCTCCGGGGATGGGGCAGCCACAGCTTCCCTGGGCAACCTAGGCCACTCTCATTGTGAAGAAGTTCTTCCTTCTGTTTAGTCTAAATCTTCCCCTCTCCAGTTTATACCCATTGTCCCTTGTCCTTTCACCACAAGCCTTTGTAAACAGTCCTCCCCAGCTTTCTTGTAGCCCCTTCAGGAACAGGAGGGTCACTCTTAACATCTCCTTAGAGCCTTTTCTCCTCCAGGCTGAACTTGTGGAAGGAAAGTGAGGAAAACAGGGTAGGATTGGTGGGAAACTCTGGAAAAACATTTTCCACTCTGTTAATTGGTGGTGTGGGTGAGGGGGGACAGGACATAGCTTTGAATCATAGAATCATAGAATCATAGAATCNCTGGAACACTCTCATTGTGAAGAAATTCCTCCTTCTGTTTAGTCTAAATCTTCCCCTCTCCATTTTATACCCATTGTCCCTTGTCCTTTCACCACAAGCCTTTGTAAACAGTCCTCCCCAGCTTTCTTGTAGCCCCTTCAGGAACAGGAGGGTCACTCTTAACATCTCCTTAGAGCCTTTTCTCCTCCAGGCTGAACTTGTGGAAGGAAAGTGAGGAAAACAGGGTAAGATTGGTGGGAAACTCTGGAAAAACGTTTTCCACTCTGTTAATTGGTGGTGTGGGTGAGGGGGGACAGGACATAGCTTTGAATCATAGAATCATAGAATCATAGAATCATAGAATCACCACGTTGGAAGAGACCCACAGGATCATCGAGTCCAACCATTCCTATCAAACACTAAACCATGTCCCTCAGGACCTCGTCTACCTGTGCCTTAAACACCTCCAGGGAAGGTGAAAGGTTGCTTACAGGTCTGGTTCTTCTCCCCAGCAACAACTGGCCTGCAAGGACAGCTTGGAGACAAGAGGGCTGGTGCTGCCAATCCACATTTCATCACCTAAAGGAAATGAGCATGGGAATTACAGGTTAAAGGTTATGTCCTCAAAATAGTTTGGCTGGCGCAAGAAGCGAGTTCATTACATTAAGTAATTTTACTGACCTACCTAGGAATGAATTTAGCCAGTTAGGTTTTAGTATATAAAACATCTGTGAACTCTGAGGTTTGCTGTTTTTTTTTTTTAAATTGAATTTATATGCTCTTTTATTACTTTTCAATTTTCTCCTTTTGAAATTCAGCAAAAATGCATACAACCCCCACCCAGTATAAACCTGTGAGATAATCTGCTCCTGATATATATAAATGATAAATAACAATACTTATTGAAAAGTCAAAGCCCATACAAATCATCATTAGACTCTTCACTTTTGTTTTGTTACTGAATTATGAATCCAGGAGAAATGTTCTCATAGCCAGTGCCCTGAAAACTCCCATAATGAACTCCCATGATACAGTGAATATTGTTGCCAATAACATAAATATATGTGCTGTACCATCCTGTGAACATGAAATGGAATGCAAAATATAACAACTGAGAGGGTGGGAATAGTTGTTCTTTGCTAGTTGTTTTATATTTTATAACTATGGGAACTAAATCAATATCATGAGTCTTTATGCACAAACATTTTCAATCTTGTTATGGAATTCTTATAAAATATTCAATAAACCAGAGAAAAGACAGTAACGTGAAGGGTTCAGGTTATTTTCTTCACTCTAGGTGGAACATTACTTTAGAGGATTGAAAAATATCCCACAGCATTTTTCCATGAATGTTGTTTTATGCAACTGTGTGTCTCAGAAAACTGGAATGAAATCCAATAGCTTTATGAGAGCATGTTAATCATGTTAGCGATGGGATTTGGGAGGGGCTCTCCGAGCAGTAAGAGGCTGCAAACTCAATGTAGCAAACATTATTCGTGCAGTCAGTTTTCTTCCTTATAGCTCCTCAGGGTTTACAGTTTGCATGATGATAGAGTTTAAAGGCTCTTGTGGGTGGAAGTGGTCATGTCCTTCAGGGTGAGACGTTACACAGCTGCCTTCCACTGCCACAGAGGTCTTCACATCATGCCCTGGTTTTGCATCCTTAAGTGCCCTCCCATCTCAAGCCTCACATTTTCAAACTCAGTATTGTGATTTCAACAAACATTGCATTTGTAAACATTATTTGAAAGCTCATAGATAGATTGACTTTAAGTACGTGCTTAAAATAAAACATTTGAAAATGAATGTCTATTGCTTTACAGAAGAATGGAAAGCAAGTTTTACAGTGAGTGGGAATCTAATTTGTCATCAACTATCTTACAGGCTAACAGTATAAGTTGTGACCTGTATGAAAAATGGAGTTGTTTCATGTAGTAAAACTCAATTTTTTACTTCAAAGAGCACATAATTTTGTAGCTGCTTTTCTGAACAATAGAATTTCACTGTGCTCAATTGTTTATATTTTATATATAAGTTTACCATCTAGTTATAATTTTATTTATTAATGTGTTAAGCAGTCTATTTCTCTTTCTCTTTCTAATTTCCGTGTTATTTATCCCAACTCTTTAGGCTGGAAAGGGGCTCTTGAGGTCACCTGCTTCTTCCCTCTCTTAGAGCACAACTAATTTTGAAGTCACTCTGTCTTGCTCAGAGCCTTGTCCATTTGCCTACTTAATGTTTCCAAGCATGGATATTTTACAATCTGTCTATAAAAGCATCAGATTCCCAGCTACATCTTACTTTTGTAACTCTTGGTCAAACTCTACTCCTGAAGAACTCAGTAAAGCACTAAGGAGGTTGTGAGAATGGCTATTTTATACGAAGGATTTAGTTTTGATGGAAAATATATCTTATATATATTATAATATTCAGTATAGAAAAGATAAGGCAGCTAAATGTAACTTTCATTGCAAAGAGAATGCCTTCATTGACACACCAAATGACCCGTTACATGGAAATTTTATTTATTTATTGGCAGAGTCTACAAGAGACTCAATGGAGGAATTTATTAAATCCTGCATTCATGAACATGACATTTTATTTGCTTTTTCAAACAGAAATACTTCCTTTGGAAATTATTCATTGTTCTCTAATGTTTTCTAAAAATAATGACATTTATACCCAGAGGGAGATTCTTATTTTGTCTTTTGTGTGAAAGATCTTAGTCTTGTACCTGAAGCATTATAAGTCTATGAGCCAGGCCTACCCCATGTCTTAAAGAGTTGTGTTTGGGTTTTTTTAAAAGGTCTTGCTTCTCCTTCTTCTCTTTTTGCAGCCTAATCAATGTTTTCATGTCTTTCTTACCATGTCAATGTTATAAATCCAAATGCTAGTGCAGACTGTAATCTTTATGTGATCTCTAGCGGTTATTCCACAGTTCTTCACTGAGGAACTTATTAAAGTTAATATTAAAGTTACATTAAAGTTAAACCATTAGTCCTCGTCTTTCCCAGTTCTGACATCCTTGTTTGCCTCACCCCATTGATCAGACAATTTTTGACCTTAAATTTGCCCCATGGTGCCTATTCAAGGTTAGTTTTGCTAAAATGACAATGCATTTAATCAAATGTCTCCTTTTTATTTGTTACAAGTTTAGTGATAACAAAATCTGCAATCTGACTTGTGGCTCCTTGTAAAAGTCTTTTGAAATTAGGGTCTTTTTGCAGTTTTATAATGTCATGATCTTATGATGTTATGATTTCTTTCAGTAAGACTATTACTTTTTGTAGATGCTGTTTTTAAACACCTAAGAAGCTGTAAAATATCGCCCTAAAAACAGTGTGGATTTCACACATCAGGCAAGAAAGTTCCTCAGCTCTCTCGCACTCTGCTTCCTTCACACCCTTTGCAGGAGCTGTGATTTCTGAGATAAAAGAAACCTCACCTGGTGCCTTCTTTCAAGTAATGAAACCTAATTAGGACCCCTGTTAAAATTCTGAGTGTTAGCCAGATGGCAGAACTCTTCTGGTGCCAATGAGTTTTTTTTCGTTAAGATTTAATGCCATTAACTTTTAAAGCATGTGTCATTTGGACATTTTTAGACATCTTACAGAAAAAAAAAAATAAAAGAACACTACCCAAGGCCATTGTTATAGTTTGATTGCTTCTTATTGCTCTTTAATTCACAGCTGGCTACTAAAGATCTCTAACCTTCAGCTCCCCCAAAAGGCAGAGCACTGTTATACATATATTTTATTGTTAAGCAGTCTATTTCTCCTCTTCCCCTGAAGTGAATCAAGACAGTCTGAAAACTTGCATTCTCAATTGTGAAAACACACTTTGAAGGAATGCTTTGGTTCTCATTTTCAGACATTTTATAGAAACATAGAATAACCAGGTTGGAAGAGACCCACCAGATCCTCAAGTCCAACTATTTTTATTGTTGATATTTTGTTTTGCTTTTTGGCTGTATTAATCATATTTTCTTAGGTTATATGATGAAAAGGTTCTCTGCAAAGCAACCAAGATGGAAATATCTTTAATGCATACCTGGTTTATCAGTATTAGATTTCCTCCTTACTTTATCATGGTTTTCCTTATGAGCTTTTATTGTGGAACATTTTTTTTTAAAAAACCAATCATATTTCCTCAAAAAATATTCACCACAGCTCGTTGCTGAGGGATCTGTTTGGTCTGGAGAAGAGGAAGCTGAGAGGAGACCTCATGGATTTCTGCAGCCCCCAGAAAGGAGGATGTAGTAAGGTGGGTGCTGGTCTCTTCTCCCAAATAACAAGTGATAGGATGAGAAGAAATGGTCTCAAATTGCACCCGGGGAGGTTCCAATTGGAAATTAGGAAAAAAATCTCTAATGAAAGAGCAGTGAAGCCCTGGCAATGGCTGCCCATGGCAGTGGTGGAGTCCCCATCCCTGAAGAGGTTCAAATAAACATGTAGAAATGGCACCTGGCACCTGGTTTAGCAGGCATGGTGGTGTTGGGCTGATGGTTGGACTGGATGAGCTTAGAGGCTTTTTCCAACCTTAATGATTCTGTGATTCTAACAAACAATGGGAGATATTTTGCACTGCTCCATTTTCTGCAAGAGATTGTGTATTTACATCCTTTCTCACTTCTGAAAATCTTTGCTGCGTTACTTGTATATACATAATGGTATATAAATTCTTATGATTTTTTTTAAAGATGCTTTAAACATACCAAAAAAGAAAGTATTTATTTTCACCAAGGAAATACTAACATTTGTACATTTATTCACAGCAAGTAACATTTTTTTACTGCAGAGTTAAACTGGCCGAAGTTTTATTTTGTCCTAAAAAGTTAACTAGATAGGTACTAAAAAACAATACTCAATAGCATAATGACCAAACTCTTTAAATCTTAAGTTTTCTTTAGCAAAAAATCTTAAAACATTGAAAATAGCTGTTTTCCTGTGTATCTGAATGACACTGACCTGATACAAGCTTGGCCTTGGAAAGGAATGACTGAAATATTTCAATATATTTTCTGTGGTTGAAGAAAATGAGATTATTTGATGAAAAGCATTAAATACTTTGAGAAATGTATAGAGAAAATCTACCCCATATAATTTTTTTTTAATGTAATACTCTAGTTGGTCTTTACTTCTGTAAAGATACCAGTCATTGGTATTGGCTACCCTCTACTTCTGGAGTAAAGAAGTTGTATTTAATTATTATAATTTAAGTGAATACTAGTATTTATTTATTTAATGATATAATACACTAATATCAGTGTTTAATTTATGTAGTTGTCCATTTTCTTTACCGCTCAATGTCTCTCTTCTCAAGTTTGATCACAACTCTAGGATGGATTCATAAAGTCTACAGAATTTAAATTTTCAAGGCTAAAACCATTCAGTGCTTCTTTCCAACTTCTTTGTGCTTTTATTCCTCAAAACTCATACTCTGCTAGAATGTAACTACGAGTACTTCAGCAATAAAAACAGGGCACTTGGGAAATGTATTCAAGCAGAAGACAAGTGCTTTCCTTTATTAATATATGTAACTTGTCAGAAGTACAAAACTACAAAAATAGGTTTACTTTGATGCATTGAATTGTGTACAAGAAATATTATACCAGCAACATCCCTTCACTTGGACTCCAGAGAAAGTAATGCCTATTTGTGAGTCTGGATAAAGAGGAAAGGCTGTCACAACCAGTCACAGCTCCACAAGGCCATGTCCAAGGAAGTTTGGTGAAGAAGGTAGGACAAGTCTGGATGTTCTTTATGTACGGATCTTTTCTACATGAGGATAAGAGTTCTTTCCACAGACTTACTTTTCCTGTAGCACATCAATGGGAAGAATTCAGTCTTTGAGATTTGTTCGGATTGGGGAAATACTGTGGATAGTGTACGCTTCCTTATCTACAAGATGAAGTGACTCTACCTTCTGTGAATTGTCCAGCATGGAAAAGACTATCATGGTCATTAACTAATGACCTTTTCCTGTTCCTTCAATTTGATGCAGCGTGGTTATAGGTGATAAACATTTCCCCAGCTTCTGCCCTAACAACTTGCTGTTTCTTATTATCTCGGCCATCTTAGGTTTTAATAATAATGTTACTGCTTTGTTTTATGGGGTAAAATATTACTATTTGGTGTGATTAAAGGGAATCAAGAACTGTACAAATAGTCCAACAAAACTGAGTGAAAACTTCAAAAATGGGTCCTGTATTCATCTTTGTTGGAGTTTGCCTCTGACAATAGGAAAGGAAATTATAAATGCTTGTTGAGACAAGTGTTTCTCATGTTCACCATTTGTGCCAATTTGTTGGCTGTACTCCTAATTAATCATTCCTTTAGGCTCTCATTTACTTTCTGACAATTGCTAACACATCCTTTCACACACTGCACCCTATAGACTGACACAGTTTGTGGGTGTTTTCTGAAGGAGAGGATGTGGCCATGGTAATGCATTCCACAGTGCTTTGAAATGAATTCCCAAGTGTTTCAATCACGGTTCTCTGCTCTAGGCCAAAAGCAAACATTGTTCTTACTGAATGAGAGTTTCATTTACCAGCAGCGTGATATTAAAATACCAAGATTCCATTACAGGAGATGTATTTAAATGAAATATTATGAAAATGAAGATTGTATAATCCCCTGTATGAAATAAATGTGGTTTGAAATGAAGGGTGTCCAAGCTAAATACTGTTATATTTCCAGTGTTAGATTGCTGCTTGCTTTTGTGCAGGAAGCAAGAGGCAAGGGTGTGACCCCTCCTTTAGTGCAGCCTTGGCAAACATGGATTTGATTATACTAACATGAGAAGTCTGCAAGATTCTTCCCTGGCTGTGTGCAAGACAGGAGTGGGGAAGAACAAGTACTTCTTCCCTGTAAAAGCCTTTCAAGTTATACAGAAATGAGCTGAAATACCCAAATAGCCTTTGGAGCAAGGACTGGAACCAGACAGGACTCACCCCAATGCATCAGCCACTAGTGTGTGAAGTCAGGCTCCAGCTTCCTTGCTTGCTCTCCCTCTCTCCATGTCAAGTAATCTTGAAGTTCTTTTTCTGTTTGGTGTTGAACAAGGTGAAGATCATCTTTCTTGGTCCCTGAGGAGCTGGATTTGGTATTGATTTTTTACTTGGGTAGAGTGAGAACACAAACAATCCCGCTTCTGGGTAAAGAAAAGAGCATATGGCTATTTTCTGTTATAAGTTTTCTGCTTTGTTTTTTCTTTCTATTTTTTTTTAACCTTCTTTTTCTTAAAATTGTAGAATCACAGAATGGTTTGGGTTGGAAGGGACCTTTACAGGTCACCCTGTTCAAGCCCCTCTGCAGAAGCAGAGACATCTTTAACGAGATTAGGTTTCTCAGAGCCCCATCCAGCCTGTCCTTGAACACCTCCAGGGATGGAGCCTCCACTACTTCCCTGGACAACCTGGGCCAGGGCCTCACCACTCTCATTGTAGAGAACTTTTTCCTTATATCCAGTCTAAATCTACCCTCTCTTAATTTAAAACTGTTATTCCCTGTCAAGGACAAGACTCCTTTTTCTCCTAGGGTCACAGACAGAAGTACTCCTGCAGTCTCAGTAAATACATGGTTGGGGGGAGATGAGGTTTTATTTCTATCCTCAATATCTTAGCTAGTTCTGATTAAAGGATCACTGAAGATTGTTGGATTTGGTCCAGAGCCTCTGAAGGTCTTAGAATTCTCCTGGTCTCACTCTGGATCCCAGTGTGGTGCAGTACACACTTCACTCTCTAAGATCTGGCTCTTAATCTTTCTGCCTGTATTTCTGCATACGGTTCATTTTTATTTTTTAGAACATAATGTGTGTGTGACCTTAGCTGTGGTTTTCCACACTGTCTGTAGTGGCATGGGCCAATCCTATGTTACGTGCTATCAGACATCATTTAAAACATTAGAACTGCAAATGGGCAATTAGTAATACCAGGAGGGTCTTTTCCCTAATTCATTTGCATTGTCACGTAAATTAATGTGTTTCATGGAGTGGTACTGAGACAGATGTTACTCCGATGTGACAGTTTATGAAGTGATCGACTTTTCTGTTGATCCCTCGGGTCTTGACTGCCATGTGCAAAGACATATTTGAAGAGTTGCAGGGGGAACCTAAACATGACTCAAGCATAGTTATGCAAGCAATGTAAGAAACATCATGTAAAAACCACATCTGCCTAAGGATGCAGAGCTCAACACGATAGCTTTCAGTGCGAGGCTTACTCACCTCAGCCAAGACCCATTCATACCACAACAGTAATTTCTTTAGTGCTTAGCAAATGACAATTTGTTCCACAGTCAATTTTGTTCTCAGGGGACTTTCCTCCTTGTGCTTAAAATTTTCACAGAATCACAGA